>ML978732.1:77520-157868 GCA_010015785.1 Saccharata proteae CBS 121410
GGGGGGGGGGGGGGGGGGGGGGGGGGGGGGGGGGGGGGGGGGGTAGTACTGCCCGGGGGGGACCCCTCTGGCTGCAGGGGGTTCGCGGTCGCGTTGGCAGGCCGTCGTCTCAGATTTGCAGTGGGTGGCAGCTCCCAGGGCAAGAAGCCCCCAAGGGCCAAGGGCTTGCGACAGGCGTTGGCGGGCGGCTGGGCGACTTTTGACACTGCCCAGCACTCAGCACCCAGCACCCAGCACCCAGCACCAGCACCCAGCACGACGACGACTGGCCCCAACCCGTATGCCCTGCGGTTTCAGAATCGGTGATTTCTTTGCGACCGACCAGTGACCTTGCAGAGGCGGCTGCGGGATGCGCTGACGATACGGCGGATCAGCGCTGCCCAGTGGCTGCCAGTGCCTCCTCCTGTCGTGCCTGTTTCGTTGCGTCGTTGCCCACCTCCCCCAAAAGCCTCGTCACTCAAGCCCCCCGACCGAACGAACATCTTCAGCGCTCGCTCGCTCCAGGGACACTCTCTGGCACGGCCCAAAAACCGCACAACCTCCAACGACCACACACCGCCACCCTCCCGCTCCACCCCCCCTCTCTCGTGCCGAGTTCCTTGTTCTCTTCTCCAGGTGCTCGCCCGCCTGTCTATTGCAAGCCTCTGCAGCCTGTACCATAATCCGCGCCCGCCCTTTGCTTTCAAGGCCCGCGCCCGTCGCCTCTTTCCGTCGCGTCACCCGCTTGTGCTGCACACCACCGACGTCGCTCCTTGATCCGCTGCTGCTCAATTCCGCTCTGCTTCACTCTCTGTTGCACCTCTCGAGCACGCGAGTCCTTCCAGCTTCGCCCGGGCCGTCCGCGTCCACGTTAGACGCCCGTCCGCACCCATCCTCTCACCACACGCTCGAGTGCCGCAGCAAGCACTGCCCACCCCGCTCGGCTACACGCTTCAAGCTCCGCGGCCCGCAGCATCTGTGGACGTCCTCAATTCCAGCCGGCCTGAGAGGAGAAACGCGTCTGTTTGAGTGTGAGCAGTTCCGCTACAAGCCTTGCTCTGTCACTGGATCAACTCCACGCCAGTCCGTTGCGCCTCTACATTCCTTTGGCAGGTACCAAGCCTACTTTTCACGTTTACCCTGGATCCGGTAATCGAGAGCGTCGTTTGATACGTTGTACAAGACACGAAGATCCGCATCGAGCCAACACTGGAGCACCGCAGATTCTAATTCATAATGGCTCCCTCTCGCCCCGAACACCACATCAACCTCAACTACCTTCCGCAGCTTGTCCCGAACCAGCCACGTTCGGGCTCCTCCACCGCCGCGACCTCGCCCATTGAACCTCCCACTTCCGGCAATACCGGCAGATACCCTTTGGGCAATGGACATGGGATGAATGCCATGGGCAGCGCCGCAGCTTCTACAAGGCTTGGGGCCGGATCGCCCTCGCACGAGTACGGCGGTAGACTGTTTTCCAAGCGGCGAGTTCTTCCACTGACCCTTGCTCAATTGTACGCTCGCTGATTTGGTGCAGTGCTCGGGAGATCCAGGCCCAGGAGGGTCTTGCGCCTCAGGTTTGGGGTCCTCCGACCAGCGGCCATTCCACGCCGTTGCGAGAGACAATTCCCGAGTCCCCGAACAGCGACAGCTTCCCGGACTTCAACCCGCCGGGACTCGAGCCTCCTACCCAGACGACTGCCACTCGGAGAACTCGAGCCGGCACGCTGCCCTCTAGGTTTTCTACTGCAGGCGTCATTGGCAGCTCTGCGAGCTCCAATCCACTGCTGTCTCAAACAACTCGCCCTACACCGTCGACAAGCCCCTTCAAGCCAGGCTCCCATACTCCGACTGAGATGTCAGGGTACCCGAGCACTAGGACGACCATCGGAAAACCGGATGCCCTCTCTCGCTTGAGGGCAGGATCGATGCCGCAGCGTGCCAGCTTCCTCTCCAATTCCAGTCCTTTCGGGCCGTCGTTGTTCTCTTCAAATTGGTCCAGTGGCCGTGAACGCGGGAATACCTTGGCCAGCATCCGGTCCTCTGATGGTGCTTCCTCCCCCGCCCAGTCGCAATTCTCACGAGACTCTATCGCCGACGGCGATGTCAGGACCCTGGATTATCTCGGTCTCGTTGATACTCCTCAACAGACTCGAGCTACCTTGGCTCCGTCTGACATCGAGATGATGCTGGAGAACCAAAGATGTCTTCAACCGGCAGCAATTGCGAACCTGGCCGCGCTTTCGAAAAATTCGAATCGCTTCAGGTCTTACTCGGTGAACGCAAAGGAGATGTATGCGGACGAGGAGGACGAGGACGTGGACCACATGGGTGGCATGTACGGTGCGCAATATAGCGGAACATTGACACCAACTGCAGAAGCCAGTGCAGCTGCGTATGCTAATATACAGGAAGCAGTTCGTCAACATAACGCAGAGGTCCAAGCATTCGCCAATTTCGCCAGCGCCAGCCGGCCGAGGGCCAGAACCGCAGGTGTGCTCGAGTCCCCTTCGAGCCGGGTCCTGCGCAATTACCTGCCAACCTCATCGAGGCTGGATAAGAGTATGAACGCCTCGGACTTGAACGAGGAGGCGGAGTACACTGGCCTGGCCGAGGCAGTGCAGAGCTTGAATCTCAATGGAAAGCCGATGCCTGACACCCAAGGCGATGAGAACACTCTTGAAGGGCCCACCAGGGCTCTCTGGCTAGGGAACATCCCGTCCTCTACGACTGTCTCCTCGCTCAATGTCATCTTCCAAGGTTTCGGGGCGATTGAGTCCACAAGAGTCCTCACTCACAAGAACTGCGGTTTTGTCAATTTTGAAAATATGGAAAGCGCCATGCGTGCAAAGCAGCAGCTCAATGGCAAGGAAATCTTCCCGGGCGCTGGACCAGTGCGCATCGGCTACGCCAAAGTCCCTAGTGCCTCTGGCACACCCGGTCATAACGGGCTTTACCCTTCGCCCAGCCCAGACCCATTTTCCAAAGATCGTGCTGCATCAACAGGCTCTCTAGCGAACGGCACAGCCAATGCCCAGCAAGTGGGAGAGTCTCGAATCGACTCTGCTGGTCCTCCCCTCGCGACTCCTGTTCTTCGAGATGTACTCGGCGATATCGTGCAGATTGTCAAGGAGCTCGGCGCCAACGATGAAGAAGCTATGCGTATCGGCGGGAACGTCGAGCAGGCCATCGTCAACGACAACTACGAGAGCGAGGTTCCTCCAATCCAAGAGCCGAGCCATAATCGCGTTCATGATGCCCCACGCCTTCGTGAGATTCGCAAACGTATCGACAACAACTCCTGCAGCCAGGTTGAAATTGAAGATATTGCCCTGGGCATGCTACCCGAGGTGGCCGAACTATCTTCCGACTACCTGGGCAATACCGTGGTTCAGAAGCTCTTTGAGTACTGCTCTGAGAGCGTTAAAGAGGCTATGCTTGAACGCATTGCCCCCCACCTTGCCGAAATTGGCGTCCACAAGAACGGTACTTGGGCTGCTCAGAAGATCATCGATGTCGCGAGAACCCCGGCTTTGATAAACATGGTCGTCACCTCCCTGCAACCCTACGCAATGGCTCTCTTCCTGGATCAATTTGGGAATTACGTCATGCAGGGCTGTCTCCGCTACCAATATCCTCTAAACAACTTCATTTTCGAGGTGATGCTCGCCCGTCTTTGGGACCTTGCCCAGGGCCGCTTTGGTGCGCGGGCCATGCGTGCTTGTCTTGAGAGCCATTTTGCTACCAAAGACCAGCAGCGCATGGTCGCAGCTGCCATTGCTCTCCACAGCGTACACCTGGCTACCAACGCCAACGGCGCGCTTCTTCTGACTTGGTTTCTTGACACATGCACCTTTCCGCGCCGGCGCAGCGTACTTGCACCCCGCCTTATTCCACACCTCGTTCATCTCTGCACGCATAAAGTTGCTTATCTGACCGTCCTCAAGATCATCAATCAACGTAACGAGCCCGAAGCTCGTGACACTGTTCTCCAAGCGCTGTTCTTCTCATCGAACGACCAAACGCTCGAAGCTATCCTGAGTGACCAGGCTTGCGGCGCTACGCTGATATTCAAGGTCCTAACGACGCCGTTCTTCGACGAGAAAATCAGGCCGGATGTCGTGCAGAATGTGCGAAATGTACTGGTCAGGATCAAGGCGCAACCCGCGCAAGGTTACAAGCGCCTCATGGATGAAGTTGGGCTTTCTACCCGTGGAGGTGGAGGTCCCTCCAGCAGCCGTGACAATGTACGCGATATGTCTCCTGCGAGCCGTCCTGGAAGTAAGCAAGCCAGTCTCTCGAACGGTCATAGCCACGCTCAGGCCCTTCATGCGGGCAATGCCGATGCCATGAACATGAATAGAGGTGGCTTCTACAGCTCCATGGCCCCGCCGCCTTTCGATCCTACAATGAACCTTCAGCGGACTGCATCGATGGATTCTCAAGGCTTCGACAACCATTTCCTGCCGAACGGCGTCTCTCCTGTTTATGCTGGTCCTAATGCCGCGATGCCTCTTCCCGCCGGACTGTCACCTGGTATGAACGGCATGTCTCCGGCGATGTCCTCGCAGCAATTGCAATACCAATCCATGTTCGCAGCTGCCGCATCGCAGCCTCAGCCTCAGCGCGGTCCTCAAGCATTCTATCCCACTGTTGGAGTCAACACTTTCACTGGAGTCCCTAGCGGTGTCAGTGGGGCTGATGCTTACAGGAACGTAGCTGGGAGCCCAGTCATGGGTGCACCAGCCGCAATGATGCAGCCGATGGTGGGTTTCCAGGGCAGTCCTGTGATGGGCGCGCCACAAGGTTATGGTTATCCGCCGATGTACATGGGCCAGGGGCAGCCACAACAGCAGAATATTGGTGGTGGTGGTGGTGGCAGGCGAGGCAGGGTGAGTGGGAAGTTGTGATGGCTCAGTGATCAGAGGCTGATGATGTGCAGAGGTGATGGACATGTTCAACCGCACCCGGGATGATGCGCAAATGATGTGAAAGCGTCAGGCGTCATGTCACCAATCATGTAAAAAGCATTTTGCAGGCAATCAGAGGCGTTTTCTCCCTATCTTCTTCATGTCGCTAGACATTTTCGTGTACCGCTTGGCTGGTAGAAAAGGCCAGCATATCTGGCCATCCACTCGTTTCTTTGTACTGAAGGAGCCACGAGAAGGCGCCGTCCTTTGCTGAGGGTTGTCTATTACAATTCGTAAAGACACGCCGAGTCCTCATGTCATGAAAGCGACCCCCCCCTCTTTTTCTTTTTGCTTTTCGAATGATCTCTTCTCATTCAGATTACATTCTCATATTGTTTCACAGGAGCATTATCTCTTTCTTGACATTGGAAGTTATGGAGCTGGGGTGCCTTTGCTACGTTTGAAATAGGTGTCGGTTTCTTCATCTGATTCGTTGTACAATTCGACCCCTAACGCCGCAGAAAAGCTCTCGATCGCTTAAGTGCGCATTGCTACTTAACACCGATATACTCAGTTGTAGGACATTGCGTGGCAAGTTTTCGCTACGACAGAAATTTGAAACTGAACGCGGGAAATACGGATCACTAGCAGTGCTCTTTGGTCGACGGCCTAAGAAAACATGTAGATGTAAGTTAAGAATGATTGTTGCATCAAGGATTTTGCTTTCTTGATGCATATATCTGCATGTACAGTACTCCATAAACGAAGCTTGATGAGAGATCCAATTGACGTCGCTCGTCGACCCCCCGGGTGTGGGTCGCACTCTGAGCAAAGATAAGCCCCCTGCACGGCGGGGGTGGCACCAGGACCTCAAACCACCTGACAACCTCAGGACGCCCACGTCTCATCCATGAGGTGACGGCCATAAAGAGACATATCCCACTTGTAAGCACGATTGGCAAAGTTTCCTACATCGGGCTGCTTTGGTCTTGGGGCTCCCTTCTCGTCGCAATTCGCGATACTACTCCCAGGAAATCGATTGAAACATCATAACAATTTCGAGACATGTTAACGTCAAAGTTTCCGAACCTACGGGTTGCCATTCTCGTGAACACACATCGGAGCGCGTCTTTCGAGCAATCCACCAGATCTTCTTTTATCGAAACACTAGCCGCCGTTGCACCACTTGCAAAGGTTGACTTCTTCGACCCCATTGAGGCACATGATTACCCGATCGCGCAGAGTTACGATGCGATCATCCTAAGTGGAGGCACAGCAGACATCATCACACCAGAGCCATGGGTATTGAAGCTGCTGGAGTTTGTGCGCCAGACTGTGGCCAGCTCGAAGACCAAGCTCGTGGGCATATGCTGGGGTCATCAAGCCATCAATGTTGCCCTTGGGGGAAGGATCGCGGAAATGGAAGAACGGGGCGAAAAACCTGAGGTGAGTAAAACAGGTACCTTATGGGCGGAGCTTAGATGTGACTTTGTGAGCCTGCGCCTTGAAGACAAGACTGACCGGAGCTTGACTACACAGCTTGGCATTCGAACCGTTCAATTGACGGAGGAAGGAGCCGCATTCTTCCCTTTTACAGATGGAGAGAAAGCGTTCGTAGGTACCCACTAAGTTAACGGAGCTCCTTTAGTCCGCTACTATAACGTTACCTAAATCCAATTATAGTTGACTTTGAGCTACAGGACATGCACCAATTCCACAGACTGGAAGTCGTGGAGCCGGCGCCGGGGCTTATCCCTCTGGTAAACCACAATCAGAGTTTCAAGTCAGCGGACAATCGCATATTGACCTTCCAGGGTCACCCTGAGATGAATGCAAAATTGGCCCAAGCCATTTTGGCGGAAGCACCGACATACACCAAGGGCATGACAGAGACAGACCTTGAAGAAGTCAGGGCGGACATGGAGAGAAGAGAAGACGGGTCGTTGGTCTTCGAGCGGATTGTGGCGTGGGTGGAAGAAGCATGAGCAGATGGCATTGTGGCAGGTCGTGGTATAAGTTAGATGGGACGCGATGCTTCTAATGTATCTACCGTAGGTGGTTGGTATCCGGGGGGGGGGGGGGGGGGGGGGTGAACTCTCCCGGGTCATGGCAGCTCGAAAGATGATTTAGCATTAATAACCATCAACAAGGTGTGTTGGCTAGCTGAGTTAGATGTACGGTATACGTGTAATCACCTAGCAGCTAGGCAAGACTCCAAGCATTGAATGGCCGCTCGTTCAAGAGAGAAAGGCGATATAAGTCAGCTGAGCTAATTTACCAGCGTCATTGATTTTCTCAGCCCTGCACTCTGTGGGGGAACATCAACAATCTAACTACCGAGGCCGGGGCGGTTTAATCTACGTCGCCGGGCATCCTTCAACTTCTTGGCTAATAACTCTGTGACTACTTTTCTGCTTTCATACGTACCGCTTACATACTGCGACTTCCAAGTCTTGCTTTGCGATTGGTAAAGACGTATACTCGGTTCTGACTTACTTCAAGTGTGCGCATTGGCCCCGTACATGAGTTACCGGTACCGGTACTTAGCATTGTCTTCGCAACATCTCGGACAAAAAAAAAAAGAAACGCAGTCATCCACCAGAATTGTTATTCGATCAACCACCTGAGCAGCACAATATCGACACAAGGCAGGAAATATAAGCAAACACCATGATCCGCGCCACCCCAAAATCGGTGGACCTCCTCATCCTCGGCGCCGGCTGGACATCTAACTTCCTGATCCCTCTCCTCAAAACAAGAGGCACAACCTTCGCGGCAACCACAACCTCCGGCCGTTCCAACACGATTCCATTCAAATTCGATCCTTCATCTGACGACGACTCATCCTACAAGCTCCTCCCTTCCGCCAAGACTATCCTTATCACTTTCCCACTCACTGGCCCTGGCCAATCTAAGCATCTTACGAGCTTGTACAGATCCTGCCATGGAGATGAGAACAACTGGATCCAATTGGGAAGTACAGGCATTTTCACGGGTGAGCATTGGAACAATAGCGAGGCACCGTACGACAAGAGCAATGCGCGGGCTATCGCTGAAGACGAGCTCCGTTCCTGCGTTGACGGGTGCGTTTTGAATCTCGCCGGACTTTATGGTGGTACTCGCCAGCCCCGAAACTGGGTGACCCGTGTCGCGACCACGAAGAAGCAGGTCGAGGCCAAGAATGCGTTGCACCTGGTTCACGGAGACGACGTAGCAAGGGCCATTGTCGCTGTGCATGCGCACTTCACGCCGGGTAAACGGTGGCTGGTCACCGATATGCATGTTTATGATTGGTGGGATCTGATTCACGAATGGGGCGATGAGGTGCAAGAAATCGCAAAGGAAACTATGGGAGAGGAGGCGGATGAGCTGGAATATAGGAAGTGGGTTGCTGAACTCATGGTAGAGAAAGGCGTCAGGGCTTTACCAAGGGGCGCTGAGAGCTTGGGACGGGTGTTGGATTCAAGAGACTTTTGGAGTACTGTTGGGGCTTGGCCGGGGAAAGGGAGGGTTCATTGAAGCAACTTGTCATTGTATCAAACTCTCAATCGTAGCAAGATTGTAATATCGATCTGGAGGTAGCGATTCACCATGTTGCGACTGAATGAATACAGAACAGAGCTTTTCAGAGGGGGAGAAAGCTTGGACAAATGTTATTTTGCTACCGTGGATACGTTGCTTCTACATCTCCGCCACGTTGCCCTACTATGACGGGCTTCAGCAAAGGACTTCATCGAGTGGGAGTAAGGTTAGTATTTTCGCGCTTCGCATGTTTCACGTGGCCGGTTACGAAAAGCTATTCTATGCATAGTGGTGTTTTCGACACTCGTTCGAAATCCTCTTTGTGGTAGGGCTCGAAAGCCGATTGAATGTGCTCTTATGTCCCACCTATGTCCTGCTCACTTGGATGTATGAACCCGCCCATTAGCTTCGAACATCATGCGGATAGTCCGTTCGATGTGTTGACCTACGGTCATTGTATGAGGACCTTATGCGCCACGCGACCCAAAGTCCATAGAAGAGGCTCAATTGCCGCAAATGCTCTGAACAGTCCCTATGAATGCTGAGCATCAAGGTGATGCAATCGTTCGTAACCCATCGGCTATCAGGGTCTGACTGATGAGATAATATAAAGAGGCTCTGAACGTAGTAGATGGAAGGTGGATGCCACTTAAGTATCGTCCCATTCAGCGGCTGAAAGTAATCCAACGCATTAGGTCTGAATGTGCAGGATCCGTTGTCCTTAAGATACGGTGCTGTTGTCCTGAGGTACAGCAGTCCAATCAGACCATTTGAAAAGGAGAATGAAAGGCACCGGATCATCTGTGCCATGGTCGTCCGAGGGTCTGTTGGCGAAACAGGAAGTGTGCTACGTGCTGCTGTTGTTGTTGCTGTTGTTGTTGCTGTTGTTGCTGTTGTTGTTGTTGTTGTTGTTGTTGTTGTTGTTGTTGTTGTTGTTGTTGTTGTTGTTGTTGTTGTTGTTGTTGTAAAGGCGCTCAAGCCGCAAATGACACAGCCCATGATTTACTAGTACGTATCCGTACATCCGTACGCTCGCTCATGCTATTGTGAAAGAGCTATACTTGAGGCAAGATTAACTTCGCTCCATAGCGTGTGTACATACCGCGCTGGAGGAATGCAGTCGGCACTTTTCTGTTGCGTGGTAGTTATCTTAGATACTTAGAGCACGATGGCAAACGCAATTAGTCAGATATGTTGAAGCACTTAGGTCGTTTTGGCAGCTGCAGCTTCCCTCTTACGCTGAAGATAGCGTTCTCGAGCGCTACTAATGTCGCTCTCAGTCTTCCGGCTTTTCGACGCGCGCGCGACCTTAGCCCGTTCTTCAGCCTCATCGTCAGCTGCGCGCTTTGCAGCTTGCTCAAGTTGCGATTCCATCATGCGAGACTGTCTTTCTCTCATAGCCTGTTTGTTGGCATGTCGACCATGTAGTACCGGTTGCTGGGTCGCAGCGGCTCTGCTCGCAGCAGTAGGAGTGGCGGAAGCGGCCTTAGGTTTTGGTGCGACATTGAGGCCTGCAGAGAGGAGCTGGCGTTTGTCCACAACCTGACCATCGTCGTTAATGACGACGTTAGATCCCTTTTCGTTGAGTTCGCGAGCCAGTTCAGCGTCGGTCTTAGCCTCTTGTCCCTCGACTTCTGGTGCCTGTGCCTGTGGTCCCTGTATCTGTGGTGCCTGGGAAGCTGCCTCCACCGCTTCTTGGTGTCGCTTCTCCTGTTCGTTCATCATGTTTCGGTAAAATCCCTGCATACCCGAGCCACGCTTCTTACGTTCTGCCTCCTCTCGAGCTTGCTCTTCTGCCTCCAACCGTCTGACTTCTTCCTGCTGCTGTTTATACGCACCGGTGACGAATTTCTCCTTGTCGGCGAAGTCGTCTCCCTCGGCTTCCCGCTCCCTTTGCAGCAGCTTCTCCTTTGCCCGGAGCTGGTCTCGTTTCCGGACCTCGGCCGATTGAAGCAGGTTGGCCATGTACTTCGGCTTTCGTTGCTCCGCCTCCTCACGTTCTGCAGCCTTCTTTGCGGCATCGGTAGCGTGGAGGGCATCATAGGCAGCGTCGTAATCGTAGATACTCGGGTCCAGTGCCTCTGCCTCCTCAGCCTTTTTCTGCTGAGCCTTCAAACTGGAAATGTCCCCATATGGAGATACTGCTGGTTTGGCGGTCTTTCCAACGGCCTTCTTTGCGGGTAGCTTGTTAGCAAGCGAGGAATTCGTCGCTGCGGTACTGTCCAAGTCGAATTCGCCAATCTCCTCCACGTTGTCGTTTGGCGCACCACCGGAGTCGGAATCGTCGTCGCCAAATATTGGCTTTTTAGGTTTATTGGAGAGGTTCGATGGCTTTTTGGCAAGACTGAGACCAGACTTGAGGTTGAACATGGCGGGAATAGGTCGTATGACGGCGTAATGTGAGTTGAACGGTCTGCCCGCGTAAATAGTAACTTGAAGTGACGCGAGCCTTCACGTCCGAGGTTTAGGCTAGTGCCTTATCGATAAGCCAGCAAGTCGCGCGTCATTTCTTGGTTTAAGTGGTCGCGACCGGATACTTACAACCCTTCTCTCTACAACCACGCTCTGCGCCGCGCCATGGGCTCTGTAGGCGACGCCGAGGCCGCACAGTCGCGCATAGACAACAAATACTCAACTGACGTGCGAGCCACAAGGTTGCGCTTCAAGTCAAAGTCGTCACGTCGCAGAGATGCTGAGCATCGTTCACATCAGAGTCCCAGCAGGCGCCGAGGAGGCGAAGACTCAAGCCGCAGCAATGGACAGCGACATCGCCATCACAGCAAGCGGCGCAAGATTTCATCGACGGGATTCCAAGACGATCCGCCCCTGTACGATGATGACTACCTTCCCAACGCGCGCTCGAGTCAATACCTGGATCCAGACGCGGCGTTCCGGGAATCCCTCTTCGATGCCTTAGCCGACGACGAAGGAGCTGCATACTGGGAAGATGTATATGGGCAACCAATCCACAATTACTCTGATACCTATCGGAATGACATCGGCGAGCTGGAGCGTATGAACGAGGATGAATATGCTGAGTACGTAAGGGGTAAGATGTGGGAAAAGACACACCAACATGTCATAGAGGAAAGAGAAAGAAGAGAGCGGCAAAGAAAGGAGCAGAAAGAATGGGAAGCAAGGACTCGACGTATGGAGACCGACAGAGATAACTTCCAGCGCAGTGTCGAAGAAAGCTTACGAAGAGGACAAGAAAGAAAGGCCAAGAGGCGCTGGAAGGAGGTCTGGAATAGGTATACGCAGGGTTGGGACGATATGAAGACTGATCAAGGCAAGAAGAATGCAAGCCTGAGGACTGTGATACCATGGCCCGTGGAGACCGGAAATGTCAAGGATGTCTCAAAAGAAGAAGTCGAGGATTTTTTCCGGAATGTCCCGATGCCCGAGGACCACTTGCGCAATACTCTCAAAGCTGAGCGCATCCGATGGCATCCTGACAAGATGCAACAGCGGTTCGCGGAACAAGGCATTGACTCGGAGATCATGAAAGCTGTCACGGCAGTCTTCCAGGTCATCGACAGACTCTGGAGCGACATGCGGGAGAACAATAAGGCGGCCACTGGCTGAGCGTTCATGGCGTGCGCGATTGGCCAATCTGCAAGCCACTTTAACGAATAGCAAAAGCTTAAGACAGCCGCGTCCAGCGCACCGCCTGTCGTATCTCGAAAATAGAGAATGCAAGTCGGCGAGCTTGACCGGCATTGTGGCCGCGGGGTCATGGGCACACAAACAGAAGCATTTCAGCCGCAAGGACGCGATTGACCGCAAGTCGCTCGGATCCGTGGGGCGCATTGGAAAGTGGGCGATTCTGCCACGGAATGAGGGAGCTAAGATGCCAATTCGGACGATGCTGAGACCTTGCACGCCATCCATCTCGAGTGTGGCGGACCGCGCGGGCCGAGCAGAGCAATTGCCAGGGATGCCGAGTCTCGCGTCAGTCTACATATGTACTTGCATGTACCAAACGCTGCAGACAACGCTAGGCATGGAGAGTTGACGAAGTGACGGGGAGGCCGGCTTCGAGACGCTGTGATGGCATGGGTGGTAGTGGCGGGAGCGTGTATATATCAGCTTCTCGATGACCGGGACGCTCCCGGCCGGCCGACGGAGAGGGTGAAAGGATGGAAGCCATAATGGACGGCAAGAATTGGTTTCGCCCCGCCGCCAAGGTGGTGGCGTTGTACATATTCCCACGCACCCAGACGGCACGCCGCCGTGACGGTGCTCCCGTGCATGAGTTGACGCATGTCTTCTCGGCGCACCTGCAAACACTCGGTCCAGCTGACACGGCATCAAGAGATGCACTGGCGCGGGCGTGAATATGGCGGCGTCCGGGTGGAGTCGGTGTTCAGGCAAGGAGCAAGCGAAGCAGATGTACCTTCGTATTTACCTCCGTATGTACTTGAAGCGAGTCACGATACCTTCACCAGCACGGTAGATGACTGACTTTCGGCCGTCCTCGACAGTGAACTCTTAATGCCAAATTAAAGTTCCGTGAATCTGACGGCCCCGCTGCCTCCCATTTGGCACGTGACGGCGCTGACGTGGAACCCTAGGATTAACGTACTCGATCCAGGCCGACGGATGATCTTCGAGCTCGCAACTTCAGCGCTGCATCGCGAATTGGAGCAGCTGGTCGCTTCGCACGACCGCGCCCGTCCGCATCAACGCCTCCCTGCTACCCTCTCCCTCTCCCGTGGCGTAGAGCAAGGTCGTTCTTTTGGCTGGAACCTCGCAGGGCCGCCTGCAGTAGTCTCGCCCTCTTTCCTTTCAGCCAGCCCATCAAGCCCTCTTTCACGTTGCATTCGGAAATTGAGCATTGCCGAGCGCACAACCAAGCTCGTGATAGCACGCATCCATGGCGAAAGCTGCAACAGGATCCACATGGGCTTGGAGAGGCCGTAGAGAGCCTGAGAGCAGCCTAGAGGAACAGCAGCCCCTCCTCCGTCAGCCAAGCATCCCGCGCGAGTATCATGGGCGCCGTCAAAGAGAGAGGCACTTGTCGAGCTACTGGGCGCAACTTAAAGCTACCTCATGCCCGGGGGCCCTGCTGCTGCTCCTGGTGCTTGGGGTAGCCGTCTTGGTCATACTCGCCGTCTTTCAGAGCAGCCTCCTCCTCACCTGGATGCACAGTGCCATGGCCAACATCCACCACCTGATCCGGCTCGCGCTGGCCTTCTTCTTTGCTGCAAAATCTACAGCAGCATCCTTCACGCCAATTCTGCCTCCTTCCTATCCCCTGGCGGTCAAGAACCCATATCTCTCCGGTCAGTCCGCAACTCTCCCTTCTCGACGACGCTGGAAGGAACAATTACAATCACACTCTCCCAATCATTCTTTTCCATGGGGCTCATCATGTCCATGCCGTTGGGCTCGAAGCTGCACAGTTTGGATTTACGCCTTAACGGCGCATTGAGCGACCCCTGGACTATCCCGAACTAGGGTGTCACACGTGACGCTCGATCTAACACCACGGCACGTGGCATTGCACCTCAACAACGTGGCTGACTTTTATTTCCCCCCAGCGTGGCTACCAGGGAACCAGGCCGCAGACCTACCCTCGGCTCAGCCGGAGTTCTGGTATGCCAATTCGTTGACATGGTCTGTCATCGCACGAGTGGACGGCACCGTCTACAACCTGTTCGGCGTCCCGTCTCCCGCAGACAACACCCAATCAGCGACCGTCGTTAGCGGAAACTTCAGCTCAACCCATAGCATCTTCCTTCTCACTGCGGGGAACGCTGAGGTCACGTTGGATTTCTTCTCACCCGTCTCAGTGGACGACTATCAACGCCAATCGCTGCCGTTCTCATACCTGACCGTCACAGTCAGCCCGCTCAATGACGCCACGCCGTCCGTCCAGATCTATTCGCACATTGACGATACATGGACCGGCCAATCAACGAGCAGCACCATCAACATCACTACTACTGGGGAGACATCAGTGTATCAGGTGACCGCAAACGACCAAGCCACCTACTCCGAGTTGGAGCAGATGGCCGCTTGGGGCACGGCTGTATATGCAGCAAGAGGCAGCGACCAGCATAACTTGACATACCAGTCAGGACCCTCCGCTACTGTGACAGAGCAATTTATCAACGACGGTTACTTGACTGACGTTGCCGAAGATTGGGCGGCAGGTAACGTTGCTGGGTTTTCCCAAGATCTAGGCACCGTTTCCATGCCTCTTGACTTCCACTTCGTGGTTGGGTACGTCCGGATTGAGACCATCAACTACAGGGGTTCTGCACGGACTCATTACTACCGCGCCGACTACCCAGATACGGTGGACGCCACAAGTCACTTCTTTGACATTTACGACGACGCCAAAAGCGAATCTGTCACATTTGATAGCCAGGTAATTAGTGTCGGTGAGGCTGCAGGAGGAACCAACTATTCCGCCATTTTGGAAATCTCCGTCAGGCAGATATTCGGTGGCATCGATATCACCATACCAGGCGATACACTAGACACAAGCGAGGTTTGGGGCTTCATCAAAGAAATTTCCAGCAATGGGAACTTGAACACCGTCGATATTATTACCCCTACGTTTCCGTTCTTCTACAGCTGGAACGCGGACTACATCAAGATTCTACTTGAACCCATGTTGACTTATTTGGCGACTGGTCAGTGAAACCCTCTTCATAAGAAGTTGTCATGGAGATACTAAGCAGAAAAAAGGCGCCTACCCCAATGCGTACACAATCCATGATATGGGGAGTAATTATCCCAACTCGACCGGCCACGACGATGGAAATGACGAGGCGATGCCACTTGAAGAAACCGGCAACCTGCTCATTCTCATAGCTGCCTACCAAGCTGCAACCGGCGACACCTCCCTCGCTACCACCTACGCATCCCTCCTTCGAGGATATGCTGACTATTTGGTTGACAACGGTGAATATCCCGTTTACCAGTTGAGCACCAACGACGGCCTAGGCGCATTTACCAACATGACAAACCTCGCCGTCAAAGCGGCGGTCGGTCTTGCCGCCTATGGCCAGTTCTCCTCGCTTGCGAATTACACTGCCGTTGGCAAAGATTTCGCTGATGCCATCTACGGCACCAACAACAGCGGGGACGGCCTAGGTACTGACATCGACTCTTCGACGAATGAACCCTACTTCACCCTTCAATATAATAGCACCACCTGGTTCATGACATTCAACCTATATCCGGATAAGTTACTCAACCTCTCCATTTTCCCTGATGAGGCATACACTGGCATGTCTTCCTTATACCAGTCTGTACATTGCGTGTCGGGCGTACCTATAGAAGGCGCCGTTAATTGGGCGAAGACGGATTGGCAGATGTGGGTTGCATCGATTGCGGATGAAAGTACGAAGGAGTTGCTGATTGATGATTTGTGGGGGTTTGTAAGCAACGGAGAAAACACTGCACCGTTTGGGGATCGGTACTGGGCGTGTGGTGATGATGCTGGGCAAGTCGCGGCGGGTTTCCGAGCCCGACCAACTCTCGGAGGTCACTTTGCAAGTGTCGCTTTGGAACAGGGTGTGTTGTGAGAATTCTCACTAAAGGATTCGGAAGCGTAGAGTGATTGCCAGGGTGGGACGATACTTAATGATGAAAACTGTTGGAAACCTTGAATGGATAGAGATGATGCTCTTTGCTGTAGCCACGTTTTCCGGCGAAAAACTTGAAATTGTCAAGAGCATAGTGTCGGGCAAATCTCTTTCGTTCCTTGTTCACGATTGAACGTACTTGTGATTTGGCATAACTCAACTTCTTTACCTAGTCATTGCAATGTATGATGGCATCACCGCTGGGAATGTCATCATACATCCTT
Source organism: Saccharata proteae CBS 121410 (assembly GCA_010015785.1). Taxonomy (NCBI): domain Eukaryota; kingdom Fungi; phylum Ascomycota; class Dothideomycetes; order Botryosphaeriales; family Saccharataceae; genus Saccharata; species Saccharata proteae. Next base: position 93,757 of record ML978732.1, read on the forward strand.
CCTCGTTCTTGGACTTCCCAGCAGCATCGCAAATTCAATTGTTGGAAGTCAGCGCATCGTGGTCTAGTTTCATCGCATTTCTCGTGTCTGCGAAATACAATCAGAATCCGACAGTATTAGTTCAACACCCCGAGTACACACCTCATTTTGCAAGAGAAGCAAACTCCCCTTGATCTAGAGAATCTCAGACTTGGCCGTGTTCTCCCGGCTGAATGCTCGGTCCGCCGTAGAGCTCGTCCGCAACCTGGCAGCTTGCATAAGTTATTTCTCCCAGGCCTGAATAGTTCCAAGCCTATAATCAGCTGTCTCTGTTCTGACAACAAGCTTATTGTAAGGGCCAGACTTACGTTCACATCTGCGGCACGGGCAGCCAACTTCACATGCTGTTTCTGTGCCGCACTCATCATCAGCATCCAGTCGCAGTATCAAGGGACAAACTCACAATTTCGGAGCAACGAACACGAACATGCAATACTGAGCTCATGATTATGATGATCCAGGAGTGGGCTTAGAAGTTAGAGGGCATCCGGATGATAAGAAACTCAAACTTGATATCGGACCACGCCATTCATCAGAACCTGCACTGTATCTGGGCGTCTAAGTTTTTTCATCTCGAGAGGAACATCATTGATGTGTTATGCATTACTCAGTCATGAAATGGTAAGCTGCGTTATATGCAAAGCCAGATACGATGAAGTTATGCTTCCATTGATCAAGACATATCTCTGTACCCTACAAGATAAAGAAGCCTAGAGCATACCATAACTCCATGGCGGCACTTTATGATAACTATTGTCCTGGCTTCTCAAAGCGTCACGGTGTCCATTGTGACGCCAGTCTTCCTCAGTCTGTCGACATACTCGTCACCTAGCGTTGCCGGCGTTAAAATACCGCCACCTAGTGCTTTCGCCGGATAGTCGCTGCCACGGAGGATGACCATTGCAGCTTCAGCCATAGTGAGACCAGTCAAGCTATACATGCTGCCTGTGTACTCAAAAGTAGTCGAAGCCCGTTGCTGCTTTGGACTATCCGCAATGCCAATGGCCTTGTACTTGACGAAGTCCCCCTTAGTGTCCCTGAGTCTATGGTTAATACAAACTTCATCAATAGTATGAAGCGGCACCAGTATCAAACCGATCGAGAGGTGTGCTTACTCTTTTTCTGGCCCAAACCCCGGCTGGGTGACCATCCTGCTCAGCGCCCACCTCGCAGGGGGCAATAATAACATCCCCATCCCCAATGCCAGACCAAAGTGGACCATAGCCCCAGTAAAGCTGTTCCGCGCTACCATCCACTCGCTGAATCGGAAGCGCGGGCCATACAATTGGCCTCCTTGTCCGTCGCCCAGTAAACCCCAACTCCGCAGCACAATAGCTGTGTCCGGCGCGGCTTGGACCCAATCCGTCAAGACACCAGCGTCCTTGTCCCAGCGTACACCAAAGAGCTTGGTGGCGAGACTAGGTTGGACTGCACCAACAGCGGACGGTTGGACAGGAGAAAGCGCAAACGGGGAAAGAGAATGAGTTATCTGAGATAGAGGATAATGGTCAAAGAGGGAGATGACAGTGGAAAGAGTGCCACCCGAGGGCTTAGACTTGACGTCCACTAGACAATTGAGGACTTCTGAGGTTGGGACGGAAAAGTTGCGGCGAAGATGGGTGGACACGACGTAGGCGGCGATGTCAGCAGGGACGCTGTCAACGCCACATTGAGGAATCATCTGAATCGTAATTAGCATAACGGAACGGGAAATGAAACCCGATCGTAAATGACCTGGACTGATTGCGCGGGAGAAACCGTTGGTTATGCGAGTGGAGAAAAGGTGTTCCTCGTGCCAGGAGCTAGCAACATGGGACAGTCGGACCACCTATGACACGCGGCCAACTGCCAATGCATTACTTTGACAACAAATAGAGCACATGAGGTAATTGAAATAGGAGTACTCACGATCGCGCCACTGTGTTGCGCTTTATCATGATACTTCTCAATCATCTCAAGCACCCATGGCACCTCGCCTGTGCTGTCAACGTAATGCGTTCCATTCTCTGCGCAAGCCCTGACAACCGGCTCGCCATACTTCATGAAAGGGCCAACGGTGGTAATGACAAGCTTGGCCTTCTTGCACAGCGCATTCAGGTCATCGTCTTTGAGCTCAACGACCTCGATATCTGACGAAATCAGATATCTGCCAGAAAGAAGGCGGGAACAAACCCTTACCAGGCTGAATCCTGTCAGGATTAAGCTGCCTCAGGTCGTGAGCGACTGAAGATAGTTTCTGCTCGTTGCGGCCGGCGATGGCCCAATTCAGATTCGTAGGGAGGTTTGTTGCGATATGCTCTGCCGTCAACTTGCCAGTATAGCCGGTTGCGCCGAGGAGAACCAGCTCGTACTTGCGCTCGCCTTGAGACATCTTGCTGCGACGATATAGCTGCGCAGCGATGCAAATGTACGTCGATTCTTTGTGGCGATTGGTGTTAAGGCAGGGTTGTCGGACGTGTCGGGCAGTGGGGATCACATAACGTTAGGATATACAATCATGAACATCGGAAATTATACCTGAGTGGGTTTAGCGGCTTCTAACGCTAACCGCGGCGGATCCCATAAAAGGCTGTGGTGGTATTTGGTATAGCAACCTCTTCGGGGCACCTTGCATGTGCCTTCAAACTCGTGGAAGACGGTAGGATGTCATTTGAGTGTTTACCAGGTAGCCTGAAGTATTGGCATGAGACCGGAGTAAGCAGCAGAAGACGCTAACCCGAAATGGGAGGTATGGTCCAGTGCGTCTGGCCATCAACTTTCAACATTATTTGACGTCTTCATCTACAACGCAAATCGCCCCGGCCAGAGAGCTCAACAATCACCAGCCCTGGGACCTAACTCCAAGATTGTTCAATTCTTCTATGATCCGCCGACCGGCTTTTCCTCTCGAAGCCTTCCCTGCCGAACGCCCGAGCTCTGCAGGAGAGAGCCAGCCATGCAAAAGACGTTTCCCGCACTTTCGCAGGAATGGCGTCGCCAACACCGAACCTCCCACCCCAAGAGTCAAAAAAGAAAATACAAGTAATGGAATAACAAAACGGAAGTTGGTCCTACAGCTCACGTTCGCTCATCACCTCTGGAGCATTCTTCTCATCGCTGCCACCATGCCTTCTTTCCACCACCCCTCGCAGCACGTCCAATCTCTCCTGTGTGATCCTGATCGCCTCCTCAATCTGCCGCTGGCTCATCTTCTCACCCTCGAGCTTCTTCTCAGCCTTCTTTTCTTGCTGCCGCTTCACACTCATCACCGGCGCAGCACGCTCAATGCCAACGCGCTCTTCCAGCCAGTCCCACAGCTCGCTCTCTTCCCGCCGCCACATCTCTTCATAAGCCACAATGCGCTGCGGTGTCGCGAGACCGGGTACACCCAAGCTTCCTGTGCCGAAGCCGTGAGGTGCAAGTGACTTGGCCGACGGTTGCCGCCACCACATCATCACTATGAGCAGCAATAAGCCAGCAATAATCGCAGGGGCGCTGACAAAACCGCCTAGAAGATCAGTGAGGGGGCTAAGGGGACCGTGCAGTGGCTCCAAGATGCCCCAATCGGAGCCTTTTTGAGCTGCGGCGGGTGTTTCAGCAGCACTCGAGGCAGCCAGATCCGGAGATTCTGAGCCATCCTTCTTAGCCCGCTTGTTTTTGCCTTTACCGCCTTTACCGCCGGATTTACCGCCGCTGCCAATGGGTTTGGCAGATACGGCAGCTCGAAGTCCGGCCACGAGGTCTTTAGCATATGCAGCTTGGCCGTCGTTGGTGCCCTTCTCGATGGGACCTGAGGATATCATAGTTAGTCTCTTGATCGAATCATAGGTAAGAAGTCTGCAACGTTACCTTTCAGCCAGCTCTTGCCACTCCACTCGATGGTGCAGTTCATGTTCATGCGTGTCGTGTTATTGGGTCCCCACATGAGACAGTATCTCGTTTTCGTCAAAAAGACGTTTCCACTTGGCACATCTGGGTTTTGAGTTGAGCACGTTACCGTCACCGCTTTCTCAAGGTCAAACTGGTCCAGAGTCTGGGTGATGATGCACTTAGTCTGCTTCGGGCCGATGGATGCGTTCAAGGGCTTGATGTAGGAGAAGCCATAAGTCTTTCTGTCTTCACCAAGGCCCTTTTTGTCGTCCTCCATCTGCAGATCCAAAGACTTTTGATCTTCAATCAGCCATTTGCGCATGAACTGGCCTGACGCAGGACCGAACATCAGAGAATAGACTTTGCCCAGTGGAGCCGGAATGGTGGTGTCCATAAGGACATTACCGTAGTGCTGAGCTTCATCGCCGCACTCAGTTGGAGCATGCGTGGCAGGGCCCGGGAAATCTTGTGTTGCGGAAGCACCTGTAGCGACAGCCTCGGCGGCAGTTGCATCCTTGGCCGAGCCGCCATTGGCGGGTGCGCCAAAGGCAGCGGAGGGTTTCCTACTGACGGACTTGATGTTGGAATCACCAGGATCGCTGGCGACAACGCTACCCTCGCCAGCTTCAATAAAACTGCCGGACCCATCGTCATCTTCATCATCCTCGTCATACACTTCATCCTCCGACCCTACGTCAGAGCCGTCTTCAAGCGCATCATCCACAGAGTCTGCCTTCTCGGTCTTGTCACCCGTGCCCGCGTCGAGCGCAACGCCGTTGAGAGAGCTCTTGAGGTTAGGATGACTGATTTTCCATATGCCAATCAGCAGGTCGTAAGTCACGTCTCTGCTCACGAGACTGGCGAAGACGTTACGAGCATGTAAGGTCTGGATTACGATGGCGTTTGGGAAGATGACGGCCGTGCTCTTTTTCTCTATGGACATCACCTCATCAAAACTGATGACAAGATTGGTCACCCAGCCCAGGATATTGCTAGAGAAGCAGATGTGGCCTTCAGAGACGTAGAGGCGACCATGCAGCAGAATGTCGCGTTGTAGCGCGGCGCTGTAGTCTTCGATGAGATAGTCATCCTCGGGAACACTTCTAAATTGCTGGTGGAAGTCACGATTCCGCTTGCTGCTCGCAACCGCGAAGCCAGTCAGACGCGATGCATTAAGTGTTCCGCCCACCGAGGCATTGGTAAGCGTTGTTGCACTGTGATTGATGGCAGGCGCGATAGGCGGGGCAGTGGTTGCAGAACTCCCCCGATGGCGTCGCTGGCGGCGATCGCTCATACGGCTTCGAATACTACCACTTCTTCTAATGTTTCCATCTCCGTTTTCGCCCTGTTGACGAGGAGGAGTGACGGCACCAGAAATGCCCGTTGCTGTCCGCGGGCGGTCACCGTTGGTCAGAAGCCCGGAGGTGCCTTGGAGATAAGCTGCCGAAACGGCCTTCGAGGCGGCACTGTCTTCGAGTCTAGCGGATACTTCATCTGTCTGGATCAAAGGTGTCGTAGGCCGACCTTCAGCCACATCAATAGTGGAAATCATCGTGCTGGTCTCAGGGTCGGACTCTGAGATGCCAAGATGACTGAGGCTGAGATCGCCTGAGCCAAGAGTTTCGACTGCGAGCTGCTTAGCTTGCGGTTCTTCGTCTTTTGCTGCGTCAGATGCGCCGCCAATGACTTCTTCACCGCCGTCAACAATAGCGATCTTCTCGGCTTCAGTCTCGGGGTTGGTTCCGCTTCTGCTCCGTTGCCCGGTATTGATCGATGTGTTAATCGAGGTTGTGAATTGATTGGCAGCGTTCTGAGCGGCCGAGAATACAGATGAGAAGAACCCGGAAGTCGGCGATGTAAGACCTCCGCCGGGGGTTTTAGTCTCCTCGACGGTAGGGGTCAAGGCAGGGTAAATGGCGTTCGAGAGCTTGCTTGGCGGATTTGTGGCCGATCTGGCACGCCTATGCGAGAGATTTCCAGTTGGAGAAACAACAATGTTGGGGTTTGAGTGGGAAGGTTTATGCGAAGGACTGTCGGGTTTCTTGGGAAAACTGGGTAAGGGTTCAGAACTCTTGGGAGCAGCAGTTGAGGGCCTTGAGAAAGTATTAGGCCTTGAGTCCGTCGGGGTAGGGGGTGTCACCAACGTGGTAGGAGCATCCGTCGTATTGGGTGGGGTCTCAGGATTGACAGGAACGGTCTCGATCCTTTGCGGAGTAACTTGACGCTTCAGCGAAAGCGGCGGAATCGGTGGGGGTGGTTGTTCCGCGAGCTCTTGGTTCTGCGGTGCGTCCTCGACAAGTGAGACCTTGGAACTGCTGCGAGACTTCCTCCCTCCTACGAACAAGGATCCCAATCCTCCACCTCCTCCACCGTTGCTTGATGCCTTTCCGGTTTCCGCACTTGTTTTCGATGTAGCAGACTTTTTGATGGGCTGGAAGGCCTCTTTGAGCTTCCTCCCTGGTGATGAGCCGCGTCTATCCCTCTCCGCCGGTTGCAGGTCAGAGCCGGTCGCGTGCTTTGGCGCCAGGGTGTCGTATTGCGACCTGGATGGCGGTTGTGGAGGATGCGAGGACGAAGAAGCCGTCTCAACTATATCGGAGTTGATCAATGGTGAGGAAAGGGTGAGATAGCCGGCGTGCGATTGGTGTGGAGACAGAGTTGGTCTAGCGGGAGGTCTGAGGGGGGAAGCTTGTTAGCGGTGAATTGGAAGGGCGATTGGTGACAGAGCAATGAGACTGATAGTAGATGGCAGGCTGTAGTTGGTAAATACAAGTAGAAGAGTGCGGTAGTCTACCGCCAGCGGTATGGGGGTTAGATGTTGTGGTGGTGGTGAATGGACGGGATGGGGGGAGCTGAGGGACAAGGAAGCTAGGGTCTTGGGCCGAGCATGGAGAAGGGCGGCGGCGCAACTGCTGGGCGATCCCGACTCGCCAGCGCCCAAGCTCTGGAGGGTTGGCATGCTCTGGCTTCCCGTCGGACTCGGACGCGGCAACAACAGCCGCAGCGAAGCAACAAAGAACCTGAGGCTGGGCAAGAGGACGACTTACGATTCCGTGTCTGAATCCTCGGTGAGCAGGCTGCTTGCGACGCTCTTCGCGAGGCCCAACGACTCCTCTGAAGGGCTGACGTCCAGGTCGTAGCCAAGACCGCGATTGCTCACGCCGAGCGCATCTTCATCTCCCTCTTTGGCTGCGTCTGATTTCCTCCTTTTCCGGAACAGAGTGGAGAGGCGCTTTGAGCCCGAGAGCGAGTCGATGCTGTTCCTGCGGCTTTCGGTGGAGGACCTGGTTGTCTTCTCCCTGAGTTTCTCCAATGCGTCGTCGATTGACTGCCGCAAGCCACCACCAGCATCGTCGTTGACTGTCTCACTGCTGCGCACCGACACGGGCGGCGACGAAGTACCTCTCTTGTGGCGCAGCGTGGGGAAGACTTTGGACAGCCCAGAACGCTTCCTGGAGCGGATTGAGTCTGTATCCGCGGGTTGATCCATGTTGAACGCGTGTGTTCGCGGCGAAGGCGCTCAAATACTGGGCCAAGCTGACGATGACGGTACCAGCTACTTTGCGCCCACGGGCAGTGGCACTCTACTACCGGCGCAGTGGAGCCAGCCTCATGCCCCTTTGGCGCTGGTGATGGAGCAGGAGGGCCGAGAGGGCTGCGACTGCGCCACTGACGGAAGGCAGCTGGAGGGTGTATGTAGCTTCGGTTTGGCTGTGCATTGGCGAGCTGGGGTGCATGCAGGCCGCGGCGGTCTTCCAGCTTGTTGCTCTCCGCAGCGAGACGGGCGAGTCAGAGGGCGAGAGGGCGAGAGGGCGAGTGGGCGAGAAGGCGAGAAGGCGAGAAGGCGAGAATCTGGGGAACTTGAAGGGATTGTCCAAGGAACTGTCAACGGTGTTTCTACTGTTTTACTAGCCGAAGCCCTACAGTAAGCGTCACTGGCAGCCTTGCTGTGAGAGAACAGAAGGAGCAGCACGTTTGGCAGGGCAGCCAGGTGCCGAAGCCGAAGCAGGCAATCCCATGGCATGCGCTTGGCCAAGGAACGCCCAAGTCATGCGCGCAACCGCAGCCGCAACCGCAACCGCTGCATCACTACGGAATACCTGCGCTCCACCACCACCGCCCTGCCTTGCCCTGCACCCAACTAACTACCATGCTATAGATCATGGAAGGTTCCCCTTTGACTCTGGTATTGTCGCTGCAACAATCTCAACTTGCCTCGAAGCTAATTCTCGACCACAGGCACACGCCCACGCGCGGAACGCGTCGGCCGAGACGTGGAAGGCCAACTCCTCGCAAGCCAGCGACGAGCACTTGAAGGCTGCCGGAGAGTTCGCCAACGCTGCCAAAGGCACTGCCGATGCCGAGGCTCTACGCATACTAAAGCTCCTCGAGAGCCATCATCATCGCATAGCGCGCATAATCAAGTCCGACTCGAGCCAGCCAGCCACCAGCGCGCCGAAAGAGCAGGACCCAAGTGCCCAGATCACCGAAGCCGGTTCGACGAGGCCGTCCAATGCTGCAACGCGCGCACTCTCACCACGAAGAGCTCCTCCGTCACCGCCTCGAAGCGCCCCCCGCAGAAAGCCGGCTCGCGACTCACCTTCCTCCATTGCCAGCAACCTAGCCACGGCACGCGGCATACCGGGCTCTCAGCGGAAGCGCGCAACGCCTGCATCTCCTGCTGTATCGGCGCAAAACGCCGATGGCAAGATACTGAATCGAGCTGACAGGCAGGATGAACCTTTGCCCCAGGATGGACGGAAAGACAGCTCGCGCGATATCAAGACCATTGCGGAAGATGAGGAATACACCGAGACTGAGAAGGAACGTGCGGTCCAACCACCCAGAGCTGACGAGCCCTTCAAGCGCTTCTTCTCCACCTTTGAAACCTTCTATTCAGCGCTCTCCGCCCCTCTCGCCTTCACCGGCCTCCCCCTTGGGCTCGAAGAGTCGAATCCCGAGCCACCCAAGAAGACATCTGCTAAATCTGTACCGAAGCCGTCGCCAAGCACCTCGACCCGGGGGGACCATCTCCCAGATCCCTCTGCCCTTTTCTCTCGTGCAACCCTGCGATCCCTCGGCGGCGGCAACGGTAAGAGCCTTTCTGCCGCCGAATCCTTCTATGTCATTCCTCCTTCCGGTGGAACCAAATCGTACGCCAGCATCTTGAGCCACAGCGGCGACCGCAACCAACCTGGTATTCCTTCACCCATCATTGAGCAAGATGCTTCGTTGGAGGAATTCGTGGATGCGAGCGAGGAGCCTGCGCCTCCGTCACCGACTACTACCCGAGGCAGCCGAAGAAGGGCTGGCTCAAGTGGCAGTACACGACTGACGATCAAGGACGTTCCGCCGCCAGGGAAGCGGAAGACTATGGAGGAGCTCGAGCTTGAGAACGCAATGATGCGCAAGTTGGTGGATAACATGACGCGTCGTCTGCACATGTGGGAAACTACCGCACAATCGCAATCCCTGGCCATGGCGCAAAGTTACCAATTCTCCAAACCATTATCTAAGCCCGCCGCCGCCGAAACGACTGCGGTTGATACAACGCCACAACAGCGTTTACAGGAGTTGGAAATGGTGGTCGATCAGCTGCAGCGAGACAAGGCTTTCAGTGATGGCGAAATGGAGAGACTGGAGCGGGAGAATGAAAGGATCACGGCTGTGCTCGGTAAGTACAGACAGAGATGGGAGCAGCTCAAGGCGGGAGCGAAGGACCGGAGGGAGAGGTCGAACAGGGAGGGTAGTTCTGCCGCGCCAGGTGGTGCTGCGGAAGGCAGTCCCGCGCCCTCTAGTGAGCGTGAAAGTGGAATCACTGCGGTCGAGGAGGGCGAGGCAGCTTGAGGTCCTGATAGGATGCGGGGTTTTAGTCTCTTGATGCAAGAAGTCGTGGCTGGGCTTGCCTCGACTTCCCGTCGTCGAGAGCTATCGGTCGGGCTTGCTCTGACATGGTACACCAATCCATTCAAAGGTTGCTTCAAAGATGCTGGAAAGGGTAGTTTTGACTTGCTTCAACTGCATGAGCAACATAATCCGGGTTTGACTCAACTGCACAGTAATCACAGTGTGGACTACCTCTAGCCCTCGACTGCCACGTGAACGAGGTGGTGGATTGGCACGCCCGCATGATACGCGTAAGTAGTCAATAACAACCAAGGTTTAACTTGACCATCGGAGCCATTCGTAACGGCGGGATGTTTCTTAGTCGATGGCTGGGTGCATAGTCGGTGTGGGAAAAGGGCTAGAGAGCGTTGACCGGTACGAGGAAGGCCTCGCAAGCCGGCCCAAACAGGCAACAGGAGCCATCAAGATTGAACGCAGTGGATTTTTCCAATTTATTGGAAGGTCCAAGGGTGCTCAGCATGGCCTAGTCCGAGGTGCAAGTCCCGGTGACGCCATTTTAGCTTATCGCCGCATGCCGAGGGCTGATGATAAGGGCCGACCGAGGGGCAGCCTCGACTCGGAGGCACAAGCTGCACCCGAGTGGCACCTGGAGCTTTCCATCCACTCCCATCCGAAGCTCGCGATCCATCAACGCGGGAGCAGCAGAGATGGCGACGGTGCAGAAGAGTCCGAGTGTACTGCTGGAAGGTGAGCGCGCCAGGCCGATGCGGGCGAGGGACTAGGGCTGACCGTCCGAATGCAGAGCGCATGAACAAACGCGTCGGGATGCTGGTGCAGCGATTTGAGAACCTGATCGCCCTGGTCGCCGTAAGCCTCTCGCCTTCTCGACTCCGACGAGGACAACTACCGGACCGGACTGCATAAGTGACATGCTGAGCAGCCCAACTCGACTGATCTCCGCAGCACCGCGAACATGCAGTTCCAAATGGCAGTTGAAAGCGCCGCTCTTGTACGTAGGCTCGCACAGGATTCCAGACCATTACACACCTTCTAGGATTCTGCCCTTCCCTTGTGGCAGCTCACGAGTTCCTGCTAATCATCCCGCGCATCCCTAGATCAAAGGCGCAGAAGATACCCTGACACTCATCCGCGAGATGCAAGAAATGCTGCTGTTCGGCCAGCTGGACACGTTGGAGAGAAGTGGAATGACACAGATGACGGACGACGTGGAAGCAGTCGCTGTCTTGATTGAAGAGCTTGTCGGCGAAAAGTACTAGAGCATGATGGACAGAGACATGGACGATGGGCGGAAATTTGGGTTATCGGCGTTGGTGGAATATACCCAGTGCTGATATCATATATGTCAAACGGCGCGAACGGTTTGGCTGGTGGAAATGCGGCGGGGACTTTTGTGGTCAGGCCGGAAGACAACCAGAATATAGCTAGCTTATCAAGGGCAGTTCGAGCTCACAGGAAGCTCTTGGTAGTTTGTGAATGTTGCGCCGGGTAGTGCGGATGTGATGCTTCGAACGCATGAGCAGTACAGATATCAAGACCCGCTCGCCGTGCCTACTTCGATCCTGGACAATCACCCGATGCGCTCTGAAAGTGTGTACTTTCCTACCCATGCTCGTACAGTAATCACCTACTAGTACAACTGCAGATCTACAGACCCTAATTCAGACGGGAAATAGTTTGGTCACACACCGAGAAACGGCCACGCGAAAACATCCGAAGGTCGGCCGCTGTGTGACAACTTAAAGTGCATACATAACCTAATCACCAATTTTGCCATCCAGAAAAGAAGATATCCACACGTTCCATCTAAGAAAGTCTCTGTCCAACATGAAAGTGAACTACTCGCTCTACCTGGTAACGGACAACACGGATGCCATCCTGCGCGGCCGCGACCTCGTCCAGATCGTCAAAGAGGCGGTAGAAGGAGGTTCATCCTGGCCCATCCTCTCATTGATGAGTATTGGTACTGACCCTCTGTGCAGGTGTCACCATTGTGCAGCTCCGCGACAAAACGAGCGAGACCGCGGAGCTCATCCGCATCGCCAAAGCCCTGCACAAAGTCACCAAGGCACATGATATCCCGCTTCTGATCAATGACCGCGTCGATGTTGCATTGGCGGCTGGCGTCGACGGCGTACATATTGGACAGGATGACATTGGTACGTTTGCACCAGTTGTGCATCCCCCGACTTTTTATTTCCGCTTTCTCAACCGAGTTTCTCATACAATTCAACAATACAGACCTCGCAAGTGCGCGTAAAATACTGGGCAAAGATGCCATTATAGGCGTTACTGCGAACTCTGTAGAAGAGGCCAAGATTGCCGCCGAAGGCGGTGCGGATTATCTTGGTTTGGGCACCGTGTATGCCACGCCAACGTAAGTCACCTTGAAATTTGGTCTGTTTCATTCATCAATCTGATGCAGTCCTGCAGAAAACAGAACTCGAAGTCCATAATTGGCCCTTCAGGTGTCCGACACATCCTGTCCGAGCTCCACGCCGCTAACTTGGGTCACGTTCAAACTGTCTGCATTGGCGGAATCAACGCTTCTAATGCTCAGCGTGTGCTATACCAAGCCGCTTCTCCCGTCAAGAGTCTAGATGGTATTGCCGTCGTAAGTGCGATCATTGGGGCCGAAGATCCAAAGAAAGCATCCGCGGATCTTCTGTCATCAATCCACAGCAGCCCTCCTTTTGCCCACGCCCAAGAAGAGCCTCCAATTTACTTTGACCACCCAATGCGCTTTGAGTACGGAGATCTACAGTTTCTCCTCAGCGACTACCTAAAAGAACTCAATGAGACAGCGCCGCTATGCCACAACATGACTAATCAAGTAGTCCAAAACTTTGCCGCCAACGTCGCCCTCTGCGTTGGCGCAAGCCCCATCATGTCCGGAAACGGACTAGAGGCAGCAGACCTGGCCAAGCTGGGCGGCTCTCTTGTCATAAACATGGGTACTGTCACTCCTGAGGGACTCAGCAACTATCTCCAGGCCCTCCGAGCATACAACGCCGTGGGCGGACCTGTCGTTTTCGACCCCGTCGGCGCAGGCGCCACAGAACAACGCCGTAACGCCGTCAAGACGCTCATGAATGGCGGATACATTGACCTCATCAAAGGGAACGAGGGGGAGATCAAGACAGTAGCGGGTGTAGCAGGCGCACAGCAACGGGGTGTTGACAGCGGGCCCAGCGCTATGACATTGGAAGACAAGGCGGAGCTAGTCCAGCAACTGGCAAAAAGAGAGCGGAATGTCGTACTCATGACGGGTACTGTGGATGTCCTGTCTGATGGTGAACGCACTTTTGCTATTCACAACGGACATGAGTTCCTGGGTAAGATAACGGGAAGCGGATGCACTTTGGGCACCACAATAGCCTCCTTTCTGGCCGTGAGTAGGGGGCAGAAGTTCTCGGCCGCGTTGACTGCTATCTTGACGTATGAGATCGCTGCTGAAAGGGCGGCCGAAAGACCGGATGTGAAGGGACCGGGCACCTTTGTGCCGGCCTTCTTGGATGAGCTGTGGTTGTGTGCACAGGAAATGATAAGTAGAAACTGGAAGTGGGTTGAGAGAGCGAAAGTAAGAGATCTTACTCGCACGTAGAGGGGGGATATCTGATATTAAATTGAATTGTCATGTCCTTTTCCATGATTCGACTCGTGTCATATCATTCATCTCTTCCTCATGAGCGAGAGACATTTGGTGCATAGATCAAACCACCGCCTGGCGCGAAAGATCAAGCAGTGTACAATGTCGTACGCTTTCCTCGCTATACAGCCTCTTGAGAAAATTTGTTGACGAGAAATATCATGAGTATCAAAGTAGCCAATGATGTTGAGAGCATGGTTGCAATAAATCCAGACCCTGAGTGGACGTCGTAGTTCATGGACCACAGCGCCGTGACAAAACTGAGTGGGAGAAACAGGATAGAGACATAGGTCGGGTACTTGACGTGATCGCCGAGCTGATTGGCATACAGGGATGCGCGGGTCTGGGATAGGTCGACAAGCTGCAATTCAGATCAGCTCCCAGAGTAGGCTTCACTGACAAGAATAGTTCAAGCTGCGGAAATTTGGAGTCCGAACTTACTCGCTGCCGCAAATTATTCATCGTCTTTTGCTTCGCCTCGAGACTAGCATTAATCTTCATCAATTCCATATCGAAGATCTCCCAGAGTAGGTATTTCAGTCTCGCAGCCTCCGTTATCTCGTCGGGTTTCTTACTCTCATCCAATTTATACCTTCTCTCCGACAGCCGTTGTTTTCTGAAAGTCTCCCATACATTTGGATCCCTCTTGACTACGTCGTAGATGCTGTCTGACAGTAATGTAAGCCCTTCAGCCATTCTTGACACGTCTCTCAATGTGTACTGGACATCTCGTCTCCAGAAATCTTGGTCGTTCATCTTGACATCAAGCTCTTCGTTCAACTCTAGGCAAATCTCTTCGATACGTTTAATGTTGCTCGATTTCCAGTGCGACAGAACTTCGCGCAGACATACTTCGACGAGTCTGCCTTGGAAAAAATCGGTATATTAGTTGTACTTCCATGAGTTCACGGGTTTCCGGGTTTTGGTTATGGCGCTTGGAGGGATTTTGTGCTTTGGGAAGTCACTATTGATTGGTTCAAGCGACCAGACTTGAACATGGAAGGCGGTGCACTAACGAGAGCGACCCATCTTGTGTCTAGCTTCAAGCCACCGCTGAGCCCTTCCTCGTCCTTGTCGTTAGCCTGACGCACGCATATCTTCGTCGTCAGCATCGTATTCGATACCCAGGCTGCATGAAACATATGCCCACTTACCGTGATGGCTCTTCGGACAAAGCGCGACTCCTCATTCAGTACATTAGCTCTTGGTGCCGAGGGGAGGAAGCGGAAGCTGGACCACCGGGAGCCTCCATCCTTGTTGAAATTAGGTGGACCGAAGCGCCATAGTTCTTCTCCTTCCTCTTGTTTCGGCTCGTTGGTTTGATTGTCTTCGTAGATTGCGAATGGGAAATGGAAGCAAATATTACGCTGCCAGATGCAGTTGCTTTTCCTCTCGGACATGACTGGTCTAGCTTCAAGATTTCTTTGAAAAAGTTCTCGTACGTCCATAGAGAGATCTGGGATTCCCTCGGCCTCTAACTCTAGGGATTTTCTGATTTTTGTGCTTTCACCTAACTTCGAGGAAGCTTCGATTTTTGGGCTTTCACATATGCTTACTCCGTCAAAAATGAGTTAGCCCCATACCTTCTCACGTTGACCTTCCCCTCGTTCTGTACTGAAGAAGCTTGCAGCACGTACATCAATGTCTGGCAACTGTCCCACTGCGAGAAAGCACGCTCGTCCCACCTCGGCTGGCTTTGCAATTGTTGCCGGGGATGCTGATGGAGTAGCTCCAGTTCGTCCCCATCGACAGCTGCGCAGTAGACCCGGTAGCCTCTGATTGTCCATCTATGCAAATGGCGCATGCTTAGATCCTTGAGCAGGACAGCAGCATCGTTGTCGTCATGATTATCAAATTCTGGATGTTTTCGGATGTGACGAACCCTCCTGAACAACATCAAATTCAAAGAGTCGAACAGAGATTGCAAGATTGCGAAGATGGGTACAAGGCCCCTTAAATGCCTCGAAAACGTTCAGAGCCACATGCATGGACAGAAGTTCAGCCTGAGAATGTTAGACAATATCCTTCTGGTGAAGCGTGCTCTCATAAGCTTATCTCAGCTTAACTAACATTATCTCAGCAGGCTCAGACCCTTGGGCGAGTGCCTTCAGCCTTGATCCAAGTTTCATCGGTTAATAGCCAATGCCATATTCAAGCAATGCCCGTGAAGCTTTGCGTACTGTTTGCGACGTCCGACCCAAAACCTCTTCTAACCCCACTTTCGCGTCGATGACATCGGGCGATCTCTACATGGGGCCAGCCTGACATCACGCAAGACTGATACCGATAAGTGAGCCATAGGCCCCTTCTCTGTGTACTTCTTTCAAGGAGGCTCAATCGCGCCACCTTCAGGAATACCGAACCCTTTTCCTTCTCCAAGGTAGATATATCCTGGAGGTCTCCAGTCGAACAAATCCATGACTTCTGTACTCCATGGCCCAACATCAGTAACCCTTACTGGAGAGGGAGGCGCGGACGTTTTTGTTCTAGCCTTATCCTCACCGCTCACTTTGTTGAGCGTCAGACTTGAAGTCCGCTTTGAGGCTTGTTTGGGTGCCTTTTCCAACGTTGCTCTCGTGGGGTTTGTCTTGGACAATAGTTTTGGCGGAGAATCGACGGTGACATCTAGTGGATCTGATTCTTCGGGTCTGTCATTATCAGACTGTACACGTCTGAAGTCACGCGTCGGAGCGTCGTGGGACTTTGGCGGTCTCTGTGGTTGTTGCGGGTTCCTGGTTTTTGTGGCTGACTTGGGCTTTGCCGCCACTTTGCCCGTGATCTGTTGATCCATCCGGCCGTAATCAAGAGCCATCTTTTCTGATCCTGCGACGTGGTTTGGGCTACGCTCACTTGCTTCCTTCATAATGCTCTTTCCACAATTCACAACCGGATCTAGTCGCGTGTACCCATCACTCGCAACTACACGATTACTAGTTGTTGAGGTTTCAGAAGGAGAGGAAGACAGTTGAGTGAAACAATTCGGCAACTTTTTGATGCCAGAGGGATTTTTAGAAGCCTTAGCGGATCGAAGCACGGGCTCTTGAGAGATCGCTGATTTCTTTCTTTTAGCAGCGGCTTTACCATCCAGCGATAAGCCGGGAGCATCCTGACAGAGAAGCATTTTCCGTTTTGACCCAGAAGAGAGCTTTAATGCCTTTGTGCGCCGTGCTGGCTCCTCTTCACAGTCCTTCTCCGCGTCTGCAATAACTTCCTCGAGCTCCGTCTCCTGCTGGATATCGGCAACTTTGTTTTTGGTACTAACTGGAGGTGAACGCGGAGGCGCAGATTGTGCTGGTGTAGTAAATGAGTTTCCAGCTGAAACAGCTAATTGGGGGAATCCTGGAGGCGTAGCGGGTATTGTGAGGTCGGATGCAGTTTCTTCAGTATCGGAAGTGATGACAACGAAGTCTTTAACAATAGCTCTCGGGGCAACAGGACGATTGAGTTTTGGAACCTGATTCGATCGATGAGAATTCGCTACATCTGGCCTGTTAGCAGTCGCGGTACGGGCCCACATAGGTGTTCTAGGTAATGGCGATGCCATGGCTACGCTACGCGCCTGAGCCATCTGTTCGACTCTTTGCCGCTTTGCCGCTCTTTCCGAACTCCACCCATTGTCGTTCTCTCTACTCCTCTGTTCGTATGGTGACCTGACCGGAATCGTGGCTCTTCCATGGGGGCCGCGGGGTGTCAGGATTGCCGATAAAGGCGGATTCTTCGTCTGCGACTGAGGACGTGGACCTGCCCTTGGCTCGGCTATTATTTCCTTCGGTTTTCTTTCGAACAGAGCCGAGATGTCTGACTGCGATTTCCCGACAGCCACCCCAACCTGAATTGGATACCCGTTGTCCAAGTTGAGCTCGAGGCCCTCCTCTACCTCTTCCCCGTCCCTGAAATGGGCGCTTCCGATCTTGTTGCCAGCTGTGTCCGTGACAGAGACCAGCTTGTTGAACTTGTGGAACTTGAGGCGGCCATCATGCCAGCGCTTCTGCTTGCGCACTATGTCGTACGTGTAGAGGCAGGTAAATTCGAACACTTCGGCGGTCTTTGTTGTGCCGGAGACGGATAGAGCAGAGGAGGTCAGCGTGCGAGCTGTCATTGTATACGTTTTGGTGCAAGTGGGGATGTGAACATGGTGCGGAGGGTCAAGGTTGCGACAACGGATGTGGTGTTGAGTGGACGATGGCGACGCGACGGCGCCTCTTCGCGCAAACATGTGACTTTTGGCAGCCCGGGCAGCTCATGCGAGTCATGCAGACGCAGGAGTCTCGGACTCACCAACAAGGGGACTCTGCTGTGCCCCGCCGCGCAAGCTGAACAGCTGCTCCACAATCTGTTCTCACTCCCAACACTGACCATCAAGTCGTTCCTTTGCTCCGCCGGCCATAACTTTATTCACCTTGTTACTTCGTTCTTGCACTTGTCATTTGTGTTCATCCTCTCCCTCACAGCCTCAATCATGCAGCGCGTCCAAAGGAAGATCGGCTCTTTTATGAAAAGGAGTGACGATGAGGCCGATATTGGTACCATTCTGGCTGAGTTCAAGGAGGCAGATCTGATGCTTGGCAAGGTACGATGGAACCTGTCTCAAATGCCAACACAAAGTCCACAAACACTGACGGGAAGAGATATAGCTTGTTGATGCCACTAAAGCCTGGAGGTCTGCCTGGACGGAAATCCTGAACCACCAAGTATGGATGTCCAACGAATACAACAACCTGTACAGTCCAATTGTCGGCGCGAGCGAGGCCCACGACTTCAATGGGCACCAACCTGTAGATACTCCAGCCGCAACATTAGAAAGGGCCACTAGTCTGAAGGACGCCAACTATGAGCTTAAGTCAGACATGATGGAGGAGATTGGCATGATCGAGCAGCGACTTGTGAGGCCAGCACGGGAAGCAAAGGAATCAATTAAGCCCCTCTTCAAGACAATCAAGCATCGCGAAGACCGAAAGGTGAGTCGAGGATCCTTGTCCTCTGGAATTTCGTTCACTGACAGTGTCATCTCAGCTGGACTACGAACGCTACAAATCCCGGGTGGACTCACTGGAGAAGAAGGTTAACCGCTCCGCCCGTGACGATGCCTCCCTTGAGAAGCAGCAGATCGACCTGGAGCGCGCAACGACTGATTACGAGAACGCCGATTTCCACATCCGCCAACGGCTGCCTCCCGTAACCCGCGCCATCCTCTCGCTTCTTCCGCATCTTTTGGACACTACAATACTCATCCAGAACCACATCCTCGGCAATCTCTATACCGTTCAGCACGAGTACTGCGAGCATTACGGATTCCCTTCCCCAGCGCCTGAAATGGAAGAGGTAGTGGCCATCTTTGACGGGAGCTTCACACCTCTGCGAAAGGAGATCGAGACTGGTTTCAACCTCCTCTCTTCCACAAAAGTTGTACATCAGCCGATGAACCTGCCGGACAAATCTCACAGCACATTGACCGGTCTCAACCTCCGGAACCATGCCTCCACTGGCATTACAGCCGGACGCTCGAAATTTGCGAATGCTCGGGGCTCAACCGGCTCCTCTCCGCAGCCCACCCAAGGTCGTCTCGAAGGCCCTCCTTCCCATCAAATGATCGAAGCTCCTCAATCTCCAGACCCTCACCAACCTCCTCCAGTGGACCTAGCTAGCAGACCCAAGATACCATCTGGTAAACCGCGCGTTCCCTCTTCCAGCAATTTGTCACCCTACGATGGTAATGCTACGCCAAGCTGGCAGCGTCGCCCCTCCACCGCTTCTTCCGCCGTGTCCAATGGCTCCGATTACTTTGTCGGGCGCCCCGCGTCCAGCACCTCAAGCACACCCGGCGGTGGCAACCTCGTAGCGACCCCTCTCCAAGGCCTGGCTGCAGGAATCGGCAACAAGAAGAAGCCACCGCCACCGCCGCCCAAGAAGAAGTTCGATACCCATCAGAGAGACGAGTTCGTCGTTGCCGTGTATGACTTCGACGCAACTCAGCACGGCGACCTTAGTTTCAGGGAAGGCGATCGAATCAAAATCATCAAGAAGACGCCCAATACGCAAGATTGGTGGGAAGGCGAGCTGAGGGGCGCCAAGGGTAGCTTTCCTGCGAACTACTGCCAGGCGGGCTAGATTGGGAAGCATCGATTGACAGGACTGCCCGAAAAGTTGTTGACAGCACATCATTATACCCAATTCATTGGTCTTATCGGAGAAATCTCGACTATCTTGGTGAATGTAATATCATCGAAGCAGGAAACTTTATGCCGAGGATAGATTGGAAGTGTCATGTTCGCGCGAAGATGGATGGGGAGTATCAAGTCAGAATAACTCGACAAGTCACTGTGGCAGATGCGAAGATACAAAGACCTGATTGTTCGCTCTGGAGCATTAACAGGCCAATCGATAAGTTTGAAAAGATCCTGGTACTTCTAGATATCTAAAAGGAATGTATCTGGCAATGACCCCTTTATGTACAACGATATATACTACTGTTCCCCAACAGATGGAGCTTTCAGACACCACATGAACAGACATCCTCGCTCACAGACATCTCCGATTGCCAATATTACACAAGGAGATTCACCGTTTTCTCGTCGTGGCACTCGGTAAACTCCTCAACTCGACATCTCCGACGTTTCCAACCACACCAACTCCACACTCCTCATCAGCGCTGTTCACAGCCTCACCAATATGACTCGCAGCCTTCGAACCTCTCAAATCCACTTCCTCTTTCGAAGCGCGTCGTTTGTCCTCATCATCTTCGGGACAACCGTCCCTGCACGCCCAGGCGTCCACATACCGCAACACTTCGCGATTCCAGATGCGGTTCATCAATAGAAGGCGAAGAGGAACGAGACAGATGATGATAACGGGGAAGGCCGGGCCAGCAGAAGTTAACGTGATGATGAAGATGCCCACTGTGACCAAGATCTGCGTGAGGGTGTACGCATGGATAGAGGCATAGCTTTTGATGGTGCTGGGTAGGGCAGGGAGTTCTGACGTGGGCGTCAAGAGGTAGAAAGTTCGGAAGAGGACGGGGTTCACGGAAAGCGATTGCTCTCCCATGAAGAGGAAGAGGCCTGCCAGGACGGACGTCGGAGTCAGGCCGAGGACGTGCATCAGAGGCGGAGAGACGAAAGCCAAGATCCCTGCCGCGTGCAGGAACGAGGACCAGCGCTGCTCGTAGACGCGGCGGGATCCAACTGTTTGAACCATTTCCACGCCGCCCGGGCCGAGCTTCTGGATGTCTTCGCGCTCGTCGTGCATCAGACTTTCCGAGTGGAGCGGTGCTTGTGGCAAGAGCCCGTTGGCGGGAGGTATGCCGAGGACGCCGCAAATGGCGGTGGTGAGACCTAGGAGGATGATGTCCCAGGAGAAACCCCCGGGCTTGCGTGTGCCGTAGCGCGGGAGCGTGCAAATGATAGACGAGACTTCGTGGTCGAAGAAGAAGAGGATGGTGATGATCGCGCCTGGGATTAGTGCAGCGAAGATCCACGAGACTGGTAGCTCCCAGAAACGCACGAAAAAGATGGTTCGATCTGGAGAGGTGGGTCGGAAAGAGTCGCTGACTTGTAAAGTTTCCTTGTCGAGGTTTGCAAGCTCTCCGACATGGGGAATGCCGATGAAGAAGATGATACTGATTGCGGCTGCGTATTCCGCAAGTCCCATACGGATGTATTTGTGAAAATATGGTTTCCAGTGGTTGGCAGACGCGAGGAATACGGCAAGGAGGCAGGTACCGATGGCGCCGATGATGGAGTAGAGGAAGGCCGCGAAAGAGAGGGCAGAATGTGCCCGTTGCAGCTCCTGAATTGCTTTGTGGAAGTAGATTATGGAATTCAAGAGAGAGAAGATTTCGCAGGAGAAAGTGGTAACGTAGCGCATGGTATAGTCATGGGCGTTGAAAATGGCCAATATAATGTGCATCCAAGCGGCGTGGATAAGGGACCAAGCCATGAAAGGTAGGAAGGGTATCTAGAATGCAGGGGTCAGGAAGAGGAGAAGGCGGAGAATGGATGGCCGCACATTGAAGGAGCTTGTGCAAAGAGTATAAATATTCTCTGCCAAGATTGAAAAGGGTCCAGTGACACCCAAGATGGTGAGAGGTTGTATGGAGAACCTGCATCGAATCGAAGTGTTAGGAACCGCAAAGGTACGGACAGATGATCTGGGATTGGAATACCCACAAAGAGAAAATGATTCCGCAAAGACCAGTGCTGAAGACAACTTCTATGGTGCCCCAGTTCTGACCTGTGAGCACATATAGATCACTGGCGAAAGTGATGCCCGGTAGCAGGTTGGTGAAAAACACATAAACAGCGCTCGCAAAGATCAGCTGGTTGAAAATCTTCCAATCAGATGCATAGCGAGTGGGCAGATTGCTCCAGTCCTGGCGGAGCAGACGGAAAGGCCTGAGGACTCCATGAGGGGCAAAAGCAGCGGCAAGCTTAGTGCCTATCATGGCTGCCGTATGGTCACAAAGATGGTGATGGGAGATTGGGAACGCGAATAAGCGCCTTCCACAGGGGACCAGGAGTGGTATTTCAACTTGAAGTCTGTCATGGCCCGGGACGAGGAGGTGGAGGTGGCCGGGGGGCCCACGTGGGGATGCAAAAGAGAGATGACGATGGATCTAATCTTATCTCTGGAGACACGACTCGGGGACAATCTGAAAGCAGTTTGCATGACTCGCGGTCTTGCTGACGTCGCTCATGGCATTTCAGTCATACCGGCAGACGCGCCCAAGCACGCAGACACCACATATCCCACACCGCATCTATTCGATATGGCTCAGAAGGGAGAGCAACTGCTCCAGAAGCCTCTTTACGGTATCTTCACTCAACTGGTGGTTAGCCTTGCCTCTTCTAAGACTTGCGCCAGTTTTCGACCTCCCGGAGGAAATCCTATCGACCATCACACTTAAAGACCACCCTACCCAGCCAATAGACGATCCTTCAACAACAGACCCGGAACCTAACACCGAAACCGCGAAAGCAGAACCGCCGGATAACTCGCCTGCAAATGCCACAGCGTGCGGCCTATGCAACCTCACTTTTCCCAGCCTCCAAGAACAGCGCAGTCATGTCAGATCCGACCTCCATGGATATAACCTTAAGCAAAAGATGAGAGGGCTGAAGCCAGTCAGCGAGGCCGATTTCGAGAAGCTAGTGGGAGATCTGGACGAGAGCATATCAGGATCCGAGTCCTCGGAGTCCGAAAGCGACAATGACGGAGAAACTGCGAATGGGAAATCTAAAGATACCACGTTGAGTGCGCTTTTGAAGAAGCAGGCCAAGATATCAGCTCCTGATTTTGAGGACGATTTTGCTTCCAAGAAGCGGAAACGTGGAGCTGGCAAACCGCCAATGCTCTGGTTTACAAGCCCATCGTTACCAAAGGAGATATCTCTTGGGGTATATCGTGCTATATTCTCAGACGCCGAGCAAGAAGAGGAAAAGCATCTGGTCGATACGATCCGCAAGAAGCAATTGTCACCAAACCCACCGCCCAAGAAAGTTGACAGCGAAGATGGTGGCGTTCCTCTCCCCAACGCCAATATTGGCCCACATTACTTTCTTTGCATGATTGGAGGCGGTCATTTCGCAGCTATGATTGTCTCTCTTACTCCGAAGGTCAGCAAGCGTCACACCGGTGTCGATGAACGACAAGCTACGGTAGTAGCCCACAAGACCTTCCATCGGTACACTACCCGTCGCAAGCAAGGTGGAGCGCAATCGGCCAACGATTCCGCCAAGGGCGCTGCTCACTCGGCTGGTTCATCACTACGTCGATACAATGAAGCTGCTCTCACGCAAGAAGTACGTAATCTGCTGGCAGAATGGAGAGATATGATCGATACATCCGAATTTCTCTTCATTCGCGCCACGGGCAGCACGAACCGGCGGACACTGTTTGGTCCATATGATGGCCAAGTTCTGCGTCATAACGATCCCCGAAACCGTGGTTTTCCCTTCAGCACCCGCCGTGCCACACAAGCAGAGCTCATGCGTGCTTTCGTCGAACTCACCCGCGTCAAGGTTTCTCGCGTCGACGAAGCTGCCCTTGCCGCTGCCGCCGCCGCCGCTTCTTCTACATCCTCACAGCCTTCTACCACCACTACACCACCACCGAAACAGGCCAAACCGCCCAAGCTTTCCCCAGAAAACGAAGAGGCGACCCTCCACACTACTCAGCTCCAAGCCCTCATCCGACGTTCAAAAGCCCCTGCCATTCTCTCATATCTTTCATCGAATAACCTCAATCCGGAATTCCGCTTCTTCCCGCCGGACTCAGAGAAGAACTACCACGCACCAACGCCACTACACTTAGCGGCCACAACAGGTGCACCTGCTGTCGTACTCGCACTGCTCACGAAAGGGAGAGCAGATCCCGGCGTCAAGAACCTGGATGGCAAAACCCCGTTCGAGATCGCGAGCGACAGACACACTCGCGACGCCTTTCGCATTGCTCGCCACGAACTCGGTGAAGCTGCGCAAGACTGGGCTGCCGCAGGCGTACCGGGGGCTATGTCCAAATTCGACGCCGAGAAGATGCAGAACGCGGAAAAGGCAGAGGAAGACAAGAAGGAGAAAGAGAGAAGAACTGCAGAGACAGAGAGACTACGCAAGGAAAGCGAGGCGAAGGAAAAGGAGCGAGTAGAGCGGAGAGTTGGTAAGGGAAAGGCGTTGGGAGGGGTGTTTGAGAAAACTGCTGCGGACAAGCGGGAGGAGGAGGCGAGGGGGATGACGCCGGAAATGCGGATGCGTTTGGAGAGGGAGAGGAGGGCGAGAGCGGCGGAGGAGAGGATTAGGAGGATGCAGGGGTGATAGTAATACGCGACGTGCTGGGTTGCTGGTACCGACTATGACAACCAATCTCTGATGACATTATTACAGCATAAGAGTTGATACTCATATCATTCATCTCCATCCCAATCACCATCATCATCATCACCATCACCACTCCCTACTCAATCAACTCAACCGTGGCCGGACCGCACAATCAAAACAAGGTAGAACTGCACCTCTGCCTATCTCGAAGCAAATCCTAAATCGGCTTCCTAGGTTGCTGACCAAAGTCTAGACAGCGCTTGTTAGGAAGCAGAACTACCTAAAAGGTCCTTCTACATTCCAGAGATGTCGAAGTGAGTCTGCACTACAGATGGCGAGAGGTCTGGATGCGCCCGGCCATGATTGATCTGCACCTGGCCTGCGGACAATGACTTCAGATTGATGAACCCGTCGACAGTTTCAGTCAACAGTCGAACGCTTGCTTGTATCAGGGAGTAGCATACAAAGCTTCATGGAGCCAAACAACTGAGCTTTTCCCACGATAGTATTAGCATGCGTTCCTCGAGAATAGCAATCAAGAAAAAGCCACCTAAATCCATTGACCATTCAAAAAGCCATCTTAATAGCAAGATTCCTTTGACAATAGCCATACATGGCTCCACTCGAAAAAGCATCAAGACCAACATAGTGATATAGATGGTATAAAGTAAGACCAACCCAAGATAGGCACAAATAGCGATTAAACCATCGTTTGCCCATCTGAAAACTCCTAAGAATGCTTTCTAGCAGATATAAAACGTCGCGGACGATCAGAATAATCAAAGTCCCATCCCTCCTCTTATCGTTCCCCGTCACCTCGACGCGTCGAATGTGGTTTCCTTGTTTGTCCCCTCTGTTTTTCCGGGTATCCAGCACCAATAACTCCCGCGGTTTTCCGAATTTCGAACATCCCTCGAACCGCATGTCCTGCGGTGGGTCATGCAAACGTAGCTTATCCAAGCGACGTAGAAGAGAAAGGCAGTAGCAGGAGAGGTAGAGACGAGTAGAAGGGAAGCCAGGTCGAGATGAGAGAAGAAAGGCATGACAGCTCCCAATGAGACGACTCCCGCTCAAGCCATAAAACTCGTTTCCCACCTCTCCCTCTCCCTCCGTTCTGCTTCCTTCTCCCTATCCCTCCCTTCCCTCAAATGCTTCGCACACCTCCCATTGACACCAACCTCCCTCCTCAACCACTCCAACCGCTCTTCCGTCTCAAACCTGAAACTGGAATCCCAAAACCCACAATCAATATTGCTCGTCTCCCTCCGCATCACCGCCTGATCCCACCCGCTCTCGTCCACAGGCGGGATATTGACATCGCCGTCAACGCCCGCAATCATCGATTGGCCGGGCACGTGGTGAAAGAGCTCCGGATTGACGGTCCAGCAGCGCAGGCCGTCGCTGATGCAGGCGCGCAGGATTGTGATATCGTAGGCGTGGTCGCCTTCGCGGTCCTGCTCGCGAGGCGCCAGTTCCTCGAGCAACCGCTTGGCGCTGGCGCGCGTGACGGCGTAGGCAAAGGTGCAAAGGGGGAAGCGGCTGCGGTGGACGAGTCGCGTGTGGTCGCTGACGTTAAGGTTCTGGAGGAGGCTTTTGGTCCAAGGATGGAGGTCATCTAGGGCTGGCAGAGAAGGATCGTGGTACGCCATGTGCGGCGTCTTTGTCAGATCCTCAGGGACGACGTGGCCGCGGTCGAAGCCGATGTCCATGCCGTGGAAGTAGTCACCACAGTGACCCATGTAGAGGAGATCCCAGGATGAGGGATCGCCATAGTAGTAGGAGGGTTTGGCGTGGGGAAAAAGCGCGCGGATGGCGGTGGCGACGAGCGGGATTTGAAGGGATCGGAGTCGGATATCCCAATCAACGTCGTCTTCGAGTATGAGAGCTGTCTCGGCGCCAGAATCGAGGAAGCTGTGGACGTAAAGCATCAGCATGGCCAGACGCAGGGCCAGACGCAGGGACACGTCGCATCAACAACTGCGAATTCTTGCACTCACGCTCTCAACGTATTCAGGTGCCCCAGCCAAGCCAACAGACTCCCTCGTCTGATCGTTGAGTTCTCCTCGAGCCGGAAATTCTGCTCGTCCTCCCACGTCCATCTGGGCTGACTCGGGATGTCAATCTCAATGTCCGTCACATTGGCCGCTTGGATCAGGCCCTCTCGCCGCGGCGAGTCCTCCTTGCTCAGCACGTAGACATGCCCAAATCCCAATGTCGCATTCGAAGGCTTGAGGTTACGGGCGGCCGCCACGAAGGGCGAGGTTGGGACGTTGCGCGACGCGGCGGAGACGGCGTGCCAGTAGAGGAAGAGGGCGGTAGTGACAAGCGCGGCGGCGAGATACCGAAGTGGCCGGCGAGGCAGCGGAATCGACATGCTTCAGCAAAAGTAGCGCGGGTTTTCCAGCGGCCACGTTTACGGAGCGTGAAGGCTAGGGTTCCGAAGAATGAGGGTTGCAGCCAAGGGCGACGACAAGGTGCTCAGGCTCAGGCTGGGTGGTAGTGGTGGTGGTGGTGGTGGTGCTGCTGCTGCTACATCACAGCGTTCGCATCCTCAGCAGGACTCAGGTGGTGGTAATTGAGGTTTGCGGAGAGATGTAGAAGAGAATTGACATGTCGACGCGATGGTTGGGGGCTCGCTGAGGTTTATCTTTGCGGTGTGACCGGCCATTTAATATTGGATCATCAGCCAAGCAGGCCCGTCTTAGTCCTCCGAGTCGCTGCACTGGAGATTCATGA
Organism: Saccharata proteae CBS 121410; assembly: GCA_010015785.1. Classification (NCBI taxonomy): domain Eukaryota; kingdom Fungi; phylum Ascomycota; class Dothideomycetes; order Botryosphaeriales; family Saccharataceae; genus Saccharata; species Saccharata proteae. Next base: position 120,703 of record ML978732.1, read on the forward strand.
TGCGCCAACGTCATCGGGCAAGCTGTCATGTCAACCTGCCGGGTAGGCCCCGAGTGCACGTCTACTGATACTGGTACTGATACTGATACATCCTCCGCAACGCCAGTTATGCTGCCATCTGTACAGAGCTTTTTCCCAAGTCCCAATTCCCAATTCCCGTGTCACTACCTCTATCGCTACCGTTCTGGCGCGATGCGTTCAACATCATGATGCATCCATCGTCATCCCACCCGACTGCACAAACTCAGATACCCTATGCCAGATACTACAAGTCTCTGTACTCGAAAAGAATCATACCAAAAACCCGTGTGAAATGCAGCAAACAATAACATGCATCGAATCGTGCCCCTGTTTAGTCCAACTTCATCGACTTTTCATCCAGCTCGTCGACGCGGACTTCCGCAACCGGCTCGTCATCTTCCTCAGTCGCAGGCATATCCGCGCCAACATTGAGATGCACATCCGAGCGTGGCGCATCTTCATCGTGGTCGAGATCCAGCTCCGAGTTCGGCGTCACCTGTCCATGACCAAGGCCGTCATCTTCGAAGTCGTCCATCCGATTCGGCGAAAGGCCAGCAGCACCCGAATCACTTGCGAGGTTCACAGCATCACTTGCACCGTCCTCAGGAGCATCCGCATCGTGCCGCGGGACATGCTCGAAGCCCCAGCTGCTCGTGAAGTCTGCTCTGTCCATACCAACGCCTTCGTCTTCGCTGTAAGCCGGCGGGCCCGCCTCGTCCCCGGACTCATTCCTCTCCTGACTGGCCGAACCACCCCGCATGACTCCCGCTCCGGCTGCGACCAAGGCGGTCGAGGATCCACTGCCCGAGTGTTCGTCGAGGCGCCGCCCGTTTCCCGACGGTGAGCCCGCGCGCGATGTTGGCTCCGACTCAGATTCGCGCGCGTATGCTCGAAGCACGACATCCTTTAGGTAACTCGGGCCTAAAGGGTCTGCGGACCGGCGACGGTAGAAGAGCAGATACGCACTGTTGCTAACAATGTCCTTGGGGCTTCTCTTACTGACCGAAGAATCTGCCTGAAGTTAGCGCTCCATGTTAGAATCGACCGGTTCATGTCCACTTACCATTGTAGTCATACCACTGCTTGTCGTAGAAGTTCTTTGCGACAGCAGTGTAGTGACCGCCGCCGAGGCCACCATAATGGTTGTCGACCGCAAACAGATCGTAAATCAATTCTCTGCCCTCTGGCAGGCCAACCCGATCAGAGATGTCCAGGCCCTCGATTGGAAAGTCCACAAGGATGTTGAGCTTGTCTCTCATGCTCCTGCCTCCGGCAGCAAAACGCTTGAGATGGATGACGAGGATTTCTGGAGCAGTCCAGATCTCTAGAGTCTTTTTGGCCCGACGAAGCTCCTTGCAACGGCTGCAGTACCACGCATTCTCCTCGGACAACACTTCGGACTTGGATGTCTCGGCAAAGCACTCCTCCAGTTTAATACCGGACCTTTCCCGTGCACTCCGCTTCTTCCTGATGGCTGCAAGTTCAGGGTCCGCGAAGGTCCCCATTTGGTCCCATGTATCCATGCCGCGCATATTATTGTTCTCGTTGCGAGCACCAAACAAAGCGTCGAATCCTTCCTTCTCCCAGTCAAGGATGATGCATTCACCAAGGCGAATAAGGCGAGGGTCGTCATCCTCAGAAGGTGTCTGAGAGTTGGCGTCATCATTAGCGCCGCACTGGTTTTTGTGCCGGGGTTGGTTCTTGCGGGAGTAGGTAATCGGGCCTCTCCTCTTTCCGCGCATCTTCTTTGCCCGGTTTTGCTCATATTTCTTCCGGTTGTTTACCTTCGTGACTGGTTGGAGTCTCTCCTCGTCGCTTTCGTCTGCTTCCTCCAGCGACATGGGTGCCGAGGCCTGTGACCGATCTTCCGGCTCTTCGCTCTCGGAAGTTCGCGAGTGGTGACTGGCGTGGCTGCCTTGCGACTGGACCGAAGAACGGCGGCTCGGCTGGGTGGGAATGCGTGATTCTATGGTAGGGTATTCTCTCCCATCCATGTTGTTCAAACCGATGGCGACAATTCCGCCGCCGGGTTTCACGTATCTCATTGTGAACAGCCTCTGAAGCTCAGGAGGGATGAAATTGCCACTCTTCAACACCGCCGGTACTTGCTTGTCGTCCTGCATCTGCACGTCGTTTTCAGAAGCCGGCTGCGCTTTCGCATCGGCAGACTCTGTCATAGTCACGTCGACGATGCTTTCGTCTCCAGACATTGAGTTGGCCTGAACTCTCGGCTCGGTCACAGACGAAGCGTCTTCCTCAGTGGTCAGGACAGTGTCAGATCCATTATTGGACTCAAACAGGTGGGATTGCGAGTCTTCCTCGTTCAGGATATCCTTGGTAGTCATGGAAGCGACTCTCGCAATGACTTTACGCAAGACTTCGTTGTAATCCAGGGCTTCTTCTTTCGTGACTAAGACGTAAGAGGGCCAAAGAGCCCACTGCTTGTTCGAACTCCAATTGGTTCTGGCGCGGTGCAGTATGGGGACAATCATCCGATCTGCGTGTGGCGAGGAGGACTCAGGAACAGGACCCTCATCATCCGTATTTCCATAAGTCGACTTCGAGCGCTTCATGGGCAGAGGATAATTCGTGGGTACATCATTTACCTCGTAACAGGCGATGACGTCGTTCTGCTGGAATCCGGCCTCGTTTATGGGAATTTTATCATCATCATACAGCTTGTAGAACTTGTGGCTGTATATTTCTGCGATGACCAGCTGCTCTGGCTTTACGCCAGGGAATCGAGACGCAATAAAGCTCTTGATAGCAAATACGGGTTTACTTTGATCAATTTCCACATCCAGCTGGATAGGCTTGCCCAGCCAGGGAATGAAGTTGATGGTGGTTGACCAGTTTTTCTCGATCGGAAGTTGGAGAGTAAGAGCCGAGTAAGGATCGAATGTAATGCTAACCTTGTCGCAATCGGGGCATACCATGGTATTCTTGTAGAAACCATTGAAGAGATCCATGGCCACTGAGTCATTACGGGCTTTGTGATTCTCGCGGTACTTCTCACCCAACGCCTTGACGGCCTCAGGGTCCTTGTGAGTATTATCATCGGAGTCTGGATTTTCAATGTAGGGTTTTTTGTGGATCCGATTCAGGTCTTCATGAAGGCCATCGACCAAGAAACTGAGGAATTCTTGCGAGTCTTGCTGACCGTAACCAGAGAACATTGGCTGCGCTCTGCCAAGCTGGTGTTTGAAATTCTTGGGCGAGAAGGCGCTTTGAGCGTCATCGCTGTAGATGCTAGCAAGTAGGCCAGCGTAGACTTTGGCGATCGCGCCACCGTGACCCAGCGGGTTGTCGGAATTCAACTCTTCCTTGTACTTCGAGGCTGCGGAAACAGTCAGCGATATATTCCTGACAAGGCAGCCTTCAGAAAGACTAGTCCACATCCTTTAACAGGGCAGGAAGCTTGTTTTGCTTATACTGTCGTTGAGACAGTCTATGCTTGCTTAATCTTGACTGTCCCGATCACGGCAGCTGTGCCTAAGATTTGTCAGGCGGGGATTGAAACTTACAGAGAAAATACATGGTCAATTCCTCAACACTCCGAATGCATTGCAGAGCGGAGTTCATGTAACAAGTGTTGCCCAAATTCGCCAGTCCAGTCGTACCGCGGGTCCGGCCGTCTCTTCTGGTCCTTCCTCGGGTGAGCGGGCCAGGAGGAGCTGGACTACTTCGCCCGCTCTCGTTTCCGGTCCCGACCTTCTTCTGAAAAGCGCTCTTGTTCGATTTCCTTGCGGTTTCGGACACGAACTCGCCCCCAGCAGGACCTCCGATCTGCTCCTCAAGGATGAGAGTCTGACTGTCAGTAAGGCCGACGATGTCCATCTTGGCTGAGCCGTTGTATTTTGGATTATTCGTCTCATCCTTGTGGTCGATCATCTCCCGTTCCGTGCCCTCATCCAGCGCCACGAAGGAAGATGTGTCGATGATCAGGCTGTGCTCCGCCCTTACTGGAGACGGGTTGCGGGATGTCTCAGGGGTAAGCACTCCATCGACCTTCGTTTCCATCACTTGTGTCGATTCGGCAGCCTGAATGACCTCAAGGACCCTCCAGACCTGAACCTTCGTCGAGTTTGGGATGCCGGCCTCGGCTTTCGCTCGCGCAAGGAAGGTCTGAAACTTCTCGCGCCGGCTAGAGACAATTTTTGGTGCTCTTGCCTGAACATTCGTGCTCTCCGAATTGTTGCGCACCTTCCGTAGTTCGAATACCGGCGGATATATCTCGTACTGCAGATTTTTGTTGTCGGGCTCGGGAGAGGTGTCCTGCACGTATCGCACTATGGGTTGGTGATCGGTCTTGATGCCATACCATTTAACGACCAAGTTCCAAGCTTCTTCCGGGAAAACCTCAAAGTCTTCGCCAATCGTGAGGCCCTTTTTCAACGGAATGAAGTTGTTGTTGTTCTCGTCTTTTATGTTGGCATCTATACGAGCAAACAGTCAGATCGCCGTGTCCCAAACTGCATTCAGTCGGCAGGGCATTACGTACCTTCGTCACACAAATCACCAGTCGGGATGGGACCAATCTCTCCCTCAGTAGCACCCTTCTCATAAGTCCCGGCAGCAGCATGGCTTGGAGCCCTCGATAGCACACGACCAAGCCATTTCGTCGGGACAATATAGCCTTTCTGTCCTTCATGTAGCTCTCTCGCAACCATTGGAAGTATCTGTGAGACCTGATCGTCAAGAGATGATACGGAAGCTTCATCACGCTCCTTTTGGCTTGGCACCGGTGAAGGTCCGTCCTCGCTTGTGGCCGTCGTGCTGACAGTATTCGAAACATTGGACGAGGATGTGGTCGTCTCCGAGGCGACGCCAGTGTTGTTCAGCATGTCGACCGAGGTAGATCTTTCATTGCGTTGGTCCGGCAAATCTTTACGCGTGTTCTGGACATCGAGCGAGTTCTGGGTCGGAGCAGCTGGCGATGATGGCACATCCAACTGCATGTGATCCTGGTCCTCGTTTTCTCCGCTCATCTCTGCTGCGGTGCGCTTCGCTGGAGAAGCGGCGCGCGTCTGTACACTCTGGGAAGCGGTAGGGCGGGAAGCCTGGGGGCGGATAGCTGATGAGGAGCTCGCCTTCGCAGCGTCGTCGTTCAGAGTTGCTGTCGAGCTGCGACGACGCTGTTGTGCCGTGGAGTCGCCCCTTGTAGCGCTTTCCAAGGACAACCCTGCGTATGCTTCACTCGGAGAGCTCGCCGCACTACTCGCTATGTCGGCTGTGGGACCCGTTGGCTCAAGGACGCGGTCGAAGACTTCCTCGTGAAGGTGTGGTGGTATGTAGCGCGGTGGTGAGGCAGAGCCGCGACTGTTTGCGGAGGGCGGATGGGGCGAGGAGCGCGGCGACGCTGACGACGTGTTTGGAGGGCCAACAGTCGAAAATACGGCAGACCGTGCAGAGGGGTCTTTGGGAGGGTCGTTCTGCGAGAGCTTACGCTTCTTGATGGACGCCGTGGTGAAGAGGAGCGGCCTACCTGTGGAGCTGTAGCAGCTCCAACGGCAGGCACGGGCTTTGCTGGCGGGGACAGGAAGCGCGGAGAAGGCTCGCAATAATCCGGACTTGAAGATTGGTGCTATGGCCAGACTGAGGCTCCGTGAGAGGTGAGGAGGAGGCCGATGTCCTTGGATGGGGGTAAAGTGCAATCCAGATCGCAAAAGCTGCCGTGATGTCGCTTTCCCGCCGACGGAATTGCTCGCCCGGCAAACGCCGACACGCCGGCGCCGCGACTTTGAATGGGTGCACAGACATTGCAAATGCGACAACCAAACAACCACCCGTCCTACTCAGCGACCTGACATTGCCGACCTTGTCTTGAGTGCCCGTTTGTTGTCCGAACTAGAGTTGATGCTGTGCATATGCAAGGCTTTGGGGCATACGAGATCAGGCTGACATTCGACATTATTGCCAGCACTCTGGAGCTTGCATCATGAAGAAGTCATCATAGGAAGGATTTCCGTTCACACAGAGTCAAGATTCTGATCCTGTTGTGACGTAGGATCAAGTGAGAATAGATCTTCGCTTCATGCTTCGTCTATATGGTTCCCAGATGCTCACCTTCGTCCATCGCAGATCCAGGGGTCTGCAAAGCACAGATGGTACAGGTATGTATTACTCCAAGACTGACAAAAAATGCTAATACATAACCAAAATCATGACGCCAACGCTCCTGAGATCCCAAGCTCTTTGTAAAACTACAACTAAAGGCAGTTCTCAGTCGTCACTTATCCCTTTTCACTCCCTTTTCCACAATGTATCTCTCGTTCCTCCATCTAGACACAACCCTTGGCTTCTTCACTAGCAGCCCCGCCGAGTGTCCACTTGGCGGCAAGCTGTGCCAGTAATACCTCTGCTTCTCCGATGTCCACTACGACATCATCTATTTCCCCCCACTGAGTGTCCACTTGGCGGCAAGCTGTGCCAGTGATGCCAATGCTTCTCCGACGGCGATCTGTGCCAGTGCTTCTCCGATAGGTCATTGCGCGATGAAATTCCACATCGTCTCTTTGCTCCCTCCTGTGGCTCCAAGTTTTTTTTAATCCAGGGGAATCAGCCAGTGGACTGGGTGAGCCAGCCTGAGGTGGCCCGGTGGCCTCCAACGTCGGAGCTGGAATCGGCATCCCAAAGATCCCAGGTGACCTCGGCCCCCCAGAGGCCATTCCGTAGGGTTTGAGCGGTAACTGCTCTTCTTTCCTCCGAGATGAATTAAGTGTTACCTTACCTTTTTCCAAAGTGCGGTCCGCAACATAGTTGTAGCCATATGGGTCCTGGTAGGTCGGCGCCTTGCGTGGACGAGCTGGCGGTGGCCTCTCCAAGAAGCCAGCATGATCTCTCGGAATTGCGGCTGCAGCTGCCATCGCTGGAGCATCCATAGTATGATCTGTATTTGGGGTTTCTATAGGTCGGTGGGTATCAGGTGTTGGTAGATGATATGGCGACATAAGAGGTGGTAACGTTTGGCGCTCTGGCTGGGGTCTCCTATATGCATGTGAAGAGAGCCTACCAATTTGATTGCGGCAGGATGTCCAGCGTAACATTTTAAGGTCAAGGTTGCCGAAAACCGTAGCGAGACGCACAGAACTACATTCTTCAACCAATTGCAGCTCAGAGCCGGACCGACTTGCGTGGGCCAGGACCAACTCTCGCTGAGGAGTATTCAACATTTTCAAAGTATCCTCGGCCTTGACCTGACGGTGACTTCCCTCTCGTACTTGGTTCTCAGGACTACCCGCTGGTAGCGCTGCACTTTTTATATTGTGTCTTAACCAGCCACTTTGCTCATAGCTTTCCCTGTCCAATTCCATGGTCCATGCTTGGATATGGCGGTGATGCGGAGATGGTTCTGGAATATCATCGGTCTGGTTGTTCAACCCCTTTTTGCCGTATACCGGCGTGTTGTTGTTCAGCGGAGTAAAGGGGTCCGCCGCTACCATGTTTGTGAACACATTGGGTTTATGCGTATTGGAATCTAGAAACACTCCTGCATTCGCTTGATTGCTGATCGCTCTACTAGGTAGCGGTGGAGGTGCTGGATTCTTGGCCTCATCGCGTTCCGGATTTCTATCAAACAGGGTAAGCCGGAAGTTCTAGAGAGCAGTATCGAGTTCCTGACCTTTGCGCCTCCTTACGCTTCTTGCTATTAGCCAAAGCCATGGCCACATGCGAATTGGGCCCTAGAGACAATGTTTGATTCGCTTGATTGCTGATCGCTCTACTAGGTAGCGGTGGAGATGCTCGATTCTTGGCCTCATTGTCCACATTGACGTTGCGCATGATCCGTTTGGGTGGTAGAATATTCGAGCTTTTCTCCGGTGTTTGCACCTTCATGTCCTCCAACTTTCTATTGAGCGATTGCATTGTTGCAAGCATTTGCAATCGCTCCTCCGCAGCGCCCTCATCGCGTTCCGGATTTCTATCAAACAGGGTAAGCCGGAATTTCTAGAGAGCAGTATCGAGTTCCTGACCTTTGCGCCTCCTCACGCTTCTTGATATCAGCCACAACCATGGCCAGCATCAATGTCGTTTTGGATTGCAAGATATCGGTCTTGAGTTTGGTCAAGCTGTCCTGCCTGAAGAAAAACCTGCCCCGCTCCTTCAGTGACAGCTTGACCTTGCCACCTGACAGTGTCGTGAGTCTGATTGTACTGCTGGCTTTCTCCAACTCATCCTTCATGCTGCTGAACAGTATGTTGCAATTTTTAGCTGCATCGTCGGCCAGAACAAGATTCAAATTTCCTCCACCAGATGTGATGAGTCCTTTGAACTGATCCCTGCAATCCATCAGTCATCGATCAATCGTGGCCGGTCGATGAGCATCCTTACAAGATGCCACACAACGCGAACATATCATTAGCTATTGTCTCCAGTTCTTTCGGTGCGTCACGAGCAGACTGGACGAACTTGACGAGTCCCGAAGAGACTGTCAAGCCCAGGCTGATGATGCCGGTGATGCTGGCCGTCACACTGAGAGGGTCGGCCATGTTGATCGGCTCGGGAGGTCGCAGATGCTGTCCTTGACATGTATGAAAAGTTTAGGAAGTTGTCGGTGCTCAAATACTTATCAGCGAGGATGGTTGGTGCTAGTGGCGGCGAGGCTGAATTCAACCTCATGCAATGTCAACTCAGCCTCGTCCCGTACGTATATTGACTGCGGCCCGTCAAACGTTACACGACACTGGAACAAGCTATGGAATCTGCCTTCAAGACTCAAGGATTCCGTATTAACGAGTCCCAGTTAGAGGATAGAAATGCCTGCGCCTCCTTGACTTCGTCTTCATGTTCGCCGGCCGTTGAGATCTGCGATCACCGCTCAGAAAAAGAACATGCGCTGTGGGTCCCTGTACAGTGCTTTTTTCTTTGGTGTAATCCAGCACCTAGGTTCTTTCCGGACTCGAAATGTGATCGAACGAAGAGTGCCAAAGATCTCAATTTGGACATGTCAACGGTAGCATGAAGTTAGCAAAGTCTTCCCAGAGTAAAAGCCCTTTCGAAATTTTCACATCTGGTTCCCACATACACGTTGCCGACTACTAGCATTACAATGCTGGTCGGTAATGTTCTTCGCTATCATCATATGCCGATAATGAATACCATCAGCACGATGCAAGAATGGACTGGAAAGATGCCTGCATCCCTCCGACTCCTGTGAGCGACAATCGTTTGAAGATCTGTGCCGTTCACACCAACCAATTTCAAAGTCAATTGCGGAAGTCCCTAGAGAGTGAAGCATAGTGCTACGATTCCCAAGAATCACGAAGCAGATGGCAGTGAAAGGTTACAAAAGTGCCAGTTAGAAGGAAAGAAGAGAGAGAGGTAGAGGGTTAGAGGGGCTTTATAGTCTGCGAGTAAGGGAACGAGGAAGCAAGGCGCCCAATCGAAGAATAAGGCGAAGGGGCGGTGTGCACTCGCGCCGTAGGGTTAAAGCATTGAGAGGCGTGACTATCTGCATAGCGCGTGTTGTATTGCGTGGTCAGTCCTCGTTGGCTAGGGGGTGCACGAGGTGAGAGCAATGGATATTAAACGTGGGAGAAGGAAGCGGTGTAGAAGGCGAGAAATCATGATTCCAAGCACCTGACCATAGAAGCTTGCCCTATCCATGGTCGTGAAAGGTGCATCAAGCCTCGTGACGGATTCTCTATCCGTCCTCACCTACTCCTACTAGACGTTCTTCTTGCAAACATCCTGATCCAGGATTGAATCTGGTAGTTTACCCATAACCTCTACTCCATTCATTATCGACAAGCGTCAGCAGGCCAACTCTGAATAATCAGATTCCCGTTGATATTCGGCTGCAGACGATGTTTCGTACTAGACGCTCCAGGGAGAGAGTCCACAAGCATTCGTGGTTTCGCAGCAACCAGAATCCTATTCAACCTTGTCGCATCTGATGCCACTGAGGGGAGTTGCATTTGATCTTTCGTCCCGGAAGCAAATGTCCGCGCAATTCCAAAGTGCGCTTCGTAAAGCATCAGGTCTCTCCTTGTTTTCTCCGTTCAACTGTGCTGTGGGAAGGACGATGTTGTCAGCGCCGGTATTGCACGTCATTGTTGTTTCGAGAGCTGACATCGACAGGAATTAAACATTATGATGATGGTCTTGTTCTTAGTTGTACACCATGCCAGCTCTTGATCTCTTCCGCAAGCACTTGGTTGACCAGTTTGTGTTGCTTGATCACCGGCAAGCCCTTGAATTTGGGAGACTCGATCTCCAGCGCGTACATGGAACCGCATCCGCCGCTAATGTCCTGAACCTATGCAAATGAACCGTGGTCAGCCATTCGTCCATTCTCGTTTCGAGTCATTTGCCAATCCTGATTTGTTGACTTCTTGTTCTTGACATGGATGCCAGAGATGTCGGAGGCCATGCATACCTCCAGCTTAACGGGCTCCAGATGCGCCTTGATCTTCTCAAATATGTGCAGTTCACCTTCGGACAGGTAATCGGGGGGTTCAGGACCGGAAGCGCTTGCTTCGGACGACATCATGCGGCCGGATGCAAGGGACCATGACGAGCATTTCCAGATGGATAGGTGTTGCGTACGGGTTCCCAATTGAGGCGATGATGCGGCTATCCGGACTGGTGTAAGGAAGTGCGCGTTTCGCCGGGTGGTGATGGTGGCCGCGGCCCTCCATAGAGCTCTTGATGGTGCCATGGTGCAGCTTTGGACAGTTAGCGGAGGCTCACTCTGATGGCATTGATGCGCTGAGAAAGCATGGATGCGGCGTACGTGAGGCAATACTGTGTAGTCGATGCTGCAACGCGAGGTCAAGCTTAGTTCGTCGCCGACATGATGGAGCATGGGCCTTCGCCAAGACCCCGCACGTCAGCCAATTAGCGGGTTGATGACTCTCCGCAACATGTCATGCTCTTAGTAACGTTAGGGGACGTCGCCTCACCACCTGGCAGCGCCTTACACAAACCCTCAATCCCTCATTAACGCCGTGAAGCCAGCAAACAGCCATCTCAACGTGACGGCAGGCAGAGGCAGCTTTCCCGCTCCGAAAGCGCACAGCTGCAGACCCCAACAGAAGCGACCAGCGCCATGCGGAGAGCGGGTTGCATCGGATCAGCGGGACCGGCCTGCTCAAGCGTCAAACCATCGTGTACCTCAGATGTACCTCCACAGTCACTCCGCCACACCCTCCGAACAAACTCTAGATCCTGGGCCTGGAGCAGAAAAGATATCGGACCCTTTTTGCTCTCTTATCAATCACCACCACCACGACCACCACCACCATGACCACCACGACCACCACCGTACGAGGATGGCTCTGGACCCGGAGCGCCGCTCGATACCCGCTTCCATCCACTAACACCTGGCATCAGCCTATCGTTCCCAGTCCCCAGCTCCCGTCGAAAATTCTGATAACCGTAGTCTCTCCCGCCGTCGTGAACGGTCGTGGGCCACCTAGCAGCCATCACTACACGGGCCACACCTCAGCCATACTTTCCTAGCCACGCACCATCTATTCATGTTCGGCAGTCCTTCCCGATCCCGTTGTATTCAGCAAACCCTCGAGCAGGGAGGACGCGGGGTGGGGTCTGGCGGGACATGGCTGCCAAATGACACGACTGGCCCTTGGGCGGCGGCGAAGGCGGCATCACCACCCAGCAGCAGTTGCAGTCGTTCGCGAAGCTCGTGCATGGCCAGGAGAAGCGCCTCATTGCAAGCCTCAAGGGTCTCAAGCAGCCTGACCGGCTCCACAAGCGGCTCCAAACGGCAAAGATGAGCCTGAGGGGCGCTGCCACGGCGCGGGCTAGAGCCCGCCGTACGTGTATGTACATCGAGGTCGAAGCCTCACGTACTACAATCCACCACCACCACAGATCCACGTTGGGAACAGACGGACGGCAGCCATGTCCCCCACAACGGCATCCTCATTCTTCCCCCTCCCTCCTCGATCATCCGCTCCATCACCAGCCATGGAGACGCCATTGCGCGGCTCACACCACACCGCCTCCCCTGACTCCCCCATCTCTCCCATCCAGTCCCTCAGTTCCCCTTTCTGCTCTCCATGCATCAACCCCCGTTCCAAGTCGAGGCCCCTCCCCCGTCCCAAATCACCCCACCACCTCCGCAATCATCACCTTAAACAGCGGACCCCCATCCAACACGCCATTGCCACCCACCCAGCACCACTAAAGACTGTTGGCCCCAACCCACTCCGCCGTCTTACGAAAACGGGCTCCTCGCTCATGCAGGGCGAGTCCGCAGACCCTGGACAGCCCCTGCAACCTCGAAGTGGCCTTGCGAGGGGCCAGGGTGATGCTTGCAGCAGTGTTGCATTGCCGGTTAAAGCCCTGCCAGTTATTAGTGAGTTGCTTCCCCGACCACAGTACTGCAACTGCACCGCTACCCGCAGCACACACGAACCCCCGAACACGGCACCGGCCAATCGTCGCCGCGCAAGCGCAGCCAAGCCGGCTTCTTCGCAAGCGCCACGACCCGAGCAGCAAGCGAGCGACGGGAGCGTGTTGGCGCGAGATTGCCAAGCGTGCACGTAACCTAACCGCGGCTATGAGTCGAGTTAGGCGCGGGATGGGCGGGCGCGCTTGATCTGATCGCCGCGCTCGCTCTCGACTCAGGGCCCCGGTTGCTCGCGCCAGTCCGTCTGCTGTCTAGCAGGGCAGACATGTGTGTGCTAGCATGCTGATTTCTCCGAACGTCGCGCTGAGAGTGCTGGGTGGAAGGGGTTGTTCAAGGTGCGAGTTCAGGGTGTAGGTGCACTATTACGACTAAGTAATGACTTGAACCGAGACGAAACCACTCCCCTCCCCCATCGAGATCCCCCAAAGGCCCGTTTCCACGCACGACTCGTTGTTCTTCGCGTTTACATCGTGCAAGCAGACCTCACAACACCCCGCCCTGTCTTGTCGGGGACTCGGAGCCATCGGCCATGCATCCCTGCCTTCCAACATCATCAGACGTCGTATGACACCCGTGCCGTCAGCCGTGGGAATCCAACGGCCTGTTCACTCCCGTTCCGTTCCCGTTTCTCCCACTCCCACTCCCACTCCCACTCCCACGCCCACGCCCACGCCCACGCCCATGCCGCATGAGACGAGCTTCCATGCTATCGGGCTGTGGCGACTGGCAGGCGGGCGGGTAAAACAGGCGGGTAAAAGTCTTCTCGCGAGTTTGGATGGGGTGGTGCGGACGAGGCAGGGGAGTGAGTTTGCTGGGCTGAACTGGGCTGGGCTGGGCCGAGCCGGCATGCAGAGGGAGGAGGAGGAGGAGGCTAGGAGAGAGGACGTACGTACGTGTGAGGGTGTTGAGGCTTCTCTCACCTGTAGAGACGTCGACCCGTGGCATACGACTTCCCTAACCAGAACCGCTGTCGGCTCTCCTCGCCGCTAGGGAACTCGGGGCGTTTTCGCCAAAACCTGCCCGCTCAGTCGGCAAAGGGATGCAAGTTCCTCTGGCTCTCCAGCTTGATGTAGGGCATGTTTGGGCCTGAAGAATCTGCGCTGATTCTCGTGGTTTGAGCGAGAACCCGTTCCACGACAGCGACATGAGACTACGCTACGTCTGCGTCCATCTGTGATACATGGCGGCGAGGGCGTTTGAAAAAGACGACGCGAGCGCGGTAGATATCAGGCGAAGCCTCCTCGTTCGTGACGGCCCTGTCCTGGACTCGAAGTTCCGAGCAAACATTGCACTCAGCAGTCCACGGGTTATGCTTCCCGGCCCCGACGTTTCGGGAAGTTGGATCAAAAGCGAGAAATTGCGGCACTCCACCCTAGTCAGGCGGGACAGTGCCGAAGATGCGTGCTACGCGCCGCAGCACGTGAGGTGGAGGAATCATGACCGCACGCTCTTGGTGACAGGCTAGAGGATGTAGGCGTGGTAGCCGCAGATAGAGAGCGGGTTGATGCATGCATAGGGCCAGTCTGTGATGGATAGGGCAGTTGAGGGTGCTCCTATTCGATCGATAGTGCGCCGAATCATCGGCCTTTGTGGCGCGGTACTTGGACCGCTTGTAGGTTTATATGCTCGTCATCGTCGAAGAGTTTCTACCACTGGAGATGTAGTTAGTAGCAGCGTTGTGTTAGCACTCGATATCCACGAGTCGAGCCCGTTTCCAATGGCCTGGATTCATCAATGCATGCTGTTCGTATGCGCCCGTGCATTCGACATGACCGCAGCGTCCACCAGCAGCGGCAGGCAGTGGCGGTTGCGGGGTAATAAGCTTATTACAGGGCGAATTGTACGGCTTCTCTAGACGCGTAAAGCTTCAAGGGATAGGATCAGCTATTTAGCCTCGCACCAACATGTCATGGTTGCTTCAGGACTGGAGCGGAAGCAAGAGCTCAAGCGACTGTGAGAAGGGGATGATGGACGTAAAGACGGGAAGATGTTCTGCTCCGCGGGTCCTTTGCGCGAAAAGAAGCACATGAAAGTCTGATAAGGAGGAGTTGATGATTGCCGGGCTTGTGCGCGTACGCGGCAAATCTTTGGTGATACGTATGGAACGTGACCGGTAGATCAAACGCGATAGGGCTCACGAATCAGGGTGCCATGGCAGACAGCACAGGGATCCAGATGCAGAGCGTAACGAAAATAGAGCTTGAAGCGTAGAAGATGAATCATGTACTGAGTGTGAGAAGACAAGTAGAGCGATTTGACTAGGAATAAAAAGGCAGGCGTAGCGGAGTCCTCCCCGCGATCGGTACCGCGTAGTTGTAGATGGATGTAGCCGTGTCCGTACTCAGGTACGGTTGCCGATTGGAAATCAGGCCATGATTGCACTGCATCGATGATGGATTGCGGGTGCATATGCGGGTGAGTGAAGATGGATGGCCGGCAGGAGAGCTGAGTGGCTGGGCCGCAGGCGTGTTTATCGTGCAGTGGCGTTTGCGCGCGACTATGGCGCGAAGAGCGTTATCAGTGGCACAGCGAGAGCGCGAATGCGATTTGCTTGGTGCGATAAATCGTGCTGGGACTCGATCCTAGTGCTGCACGTCTCAGAGAAGGGTGAATGGGGCCTACAGTACAGCACCTTGACTTAAGGGAAACCCGGGATACTGGGCTTGATTCGACTACCATGTATCTAAGAAATGGAGTTGCGGTTCGCTTCAAGGTAGTAGAGGAGTTCAGACGGGATGCCTACAGCTGGTGGTGAGGTGAAGCAGCAGCTAATCATGGCCACGGGCCTCGGACCGGCAAAGCGGTCGCGACGTTGGTCGGACCGGTTCGCCCCGGATCGTAGATGAGGTTGGAGTGGACGCGGAGGCCCACACTCGACTGGCAGCGGTCCGACTCAGGCTGGCCGATGATTTCCCCGAGCGTTGCGCATCGTGCAGAATACGTCAGAGAGGGTGGAACTCGTCGGGGCTGGGGAACGAACGGGTGTTGTGGTCGGGGCGGAGTGGAGTGGAGCAGCACGCGCTGAAGAGGCCGGCACAACTAAGTACCTGTGTCAGGACAACGTCTCCGCGGGGGCGGCGACCAGGAGGTTCGTGTTGGTAGGAGGACGCGCAGGCAAAGAGTGGTGAATCCAAGGATAGCACTGTCGACGGAGTCAGGTCTCTAGGTCCCTAGGCGGCCAGAAACCATTCAGGTGGGTGATAAGGGCAGATAAGGTGGTGGCGGGTGGCATGAGCGGTGGTGTTGGGAGGAGTGTGGGAGGAGTGTGGGAGGAGTGTGGGAGGAGTGTGAGGGAGTGGGAGGAGTGTGTGAGGACTATGCTTGATGGACGTCGCGATATGCTACGAAGGCGGGCCTGGCTTGAGTCGCTTCAGCATCGGTTGAGAGCCGGTTGCTGGCCCGCTTGGACACGTCGAGGCTGTGGAGGCGTGGAGGCTGGAGGCTGGAGGCTGGAGGATGGAGGCGTGGAGGCGCTCGTCAGGGAGGTGCTCGTTAGGGAGTCGCTCGTTAGGAAAAAAGAGTTTCACATCAGACTCGTCGGTCGCGTACGGGCCCACCAGGCTGGATCTGCGACAGGGGACATCGGAGGCGGTCAGCACGAGTCAAGCCGCGGTGGGCTGAGTGTTGGATTCTGCCGGCAGAAAAAGTTGGAATATGATGGGACCGGCTTGGACGGCATGGCGCCTATCGCCAGCGGGAAAATCTAGCGCGCCACAGGATACGGGAGGCATTGGGGGAGGGGGGCTTTTTTTTTGACTGGCCGGCAGTGACATTGGTGGTGGTCGCATGCCCGCGCCCGATGGCAGCGAGATGCGCCCGAGATCCGAGTGTGGGAGTGGGTTGGGTTGCGCTGGTGGTGATGATGATGATGAGCTGGCTGTCGAGAAGACACTGGTGGACTCGACTCAGACAGACAGAGCAACCCCTGCTATATGCTACGGCTGCTTTGAGGTCGTGCCACCGCTTGCTTACCAAAGATGCGGTCAGCACCATCCGCAACGGGGATAGCGAGCTCGTCGAACCAGCCAGAGCCGTTGTGGGAGGCTCGTGCGCGATGCTCTCGGTGGGCGGCGCTCTGTGCTCCGTCCAGTTTACAAGTTTACAGTAATGTAATCTACATCTCTGCCATGCTTTCGCGCGCTGGACACTGACGGGGCGGGAGGCCTCGCGTGCTGCCACAACGAACCTCTGCTCGGCTCCGAGGGAACAAAAGAATCCACCACCACCAAAGGCCAGGGGGCTGTCTAGCTGCTTATATGCCGCGCAGCCGACGGGCACTGGCACTGACACTGGCACTGCCAACTTCCAAGGCCCGCTGTGCATCGAGACTCAACGCTGCTGCTGCTGCCGCTGCTGCTCCCCGGCGAGCTCCGGGGATGGGGGGATTTCGATTTCGTCCGTAGAGACGGCGGAGGCACGAACGCGAGGCAGTCCCGCGGTGCACACTCGTTTCAGCTCTCTGGGTGGCGCACGAGTCTTCCGTGGCTTGCGGACGAGGCCGGTGTGTGAGCCAAGCTGGCCGACGTCCGCCTGCGGGATGCACTAGGGAGCGCCGGGGCGAGAGTTGCTGGAGGTAGAGGTGGAGGTGGAGGTGGAGGTGGAGGTGGAGGGTGGTGGACAAGAATGCGCTGCATGTATGTACGTGCAAAACATCCATCGAGTGTCCATCGTCATGTCAGCGGCCAGAATATAGCAGCAGAGCGGCCATGGACCCACGCGTCGAGTGGAGAATGTGGTCGGGTGGGTGGAGAATGTGGTCGAGCATGCAAGAGCTTCTTCCCCAGTCCGTCTCTCTGCCCCGTGGGCTATCGCGCTGTGCCCAGTGCATCGTGATGTCAGCTTGGCTGGCTGCCACGGTACCAAGTTACGAGAACTGCAGACTGCCAGAATTGCAGAATTGCAGAATTCCACATCTCGCACGCTTCATGCTGTTGAGTTCCAGCAGCAGACAAAAAGACTCGTCTGTCTCGCTTGTCACCTTTGTCAGCTTTGTCAGTGTCACGTCTTGGTCGCTCGCGCGTACCGATCTGCAGCAAATCTTCCAACGCCCGCAGACAACCCAGAGATCCTTGCGCTCTCGTCCAGCACAAGCACAAGCACAAGCACAAGCCTCCCAGGCCCCGGCCAAGCGCCGTTCACTCGCCCGTGCGCCCCGTACAGAATTTAGAGTGTGTGCCATCATTTCCAAGCCCCAAGCACCACCCACCAAGCACCAAGCACCAAGCTGTCGCACTGCAACGCTGCCCCCAATAGCCCCGACTCCGCTCCTCAACCACCACCCAAACCTCCCCCCCCCCCCATCCCCATCCATCTACTCTACCCCATCCTTCTAGGCCATCGCCAGCCTCAACCACCCCCCAGACAAAAGCAGGGTCCCCGCCCTCGTGCACTACTACTCAAACTGCACCTCCACCTCTATCTCTCTACTCCCTCTGCTCCCACACCACACATCCATCGCCTTTGTTCTACTGTGCTGCCTCTCCGAGCCTGTCACTCCACCATCCATAAGCAGGCGCGCCGACACCCACCACCCACACCCACACCCACACCCACACCCACACCCACCCAACCCTCCCGTCCTCTCCTCCTCTCCTCCTCTCCTCCTCTTGCGCAGCGGAAGCCGCCGGCCCAGCTTTCCTGCTTCTACTCACCCACATCCTCCTCTGCACTCACTCTCCACCTCCGTCTTGCTTGAACCTCGATTCCTCCTCGATCCCACCTCGCTCACACCTCGCTCCCACCTCGCTTCCACCGGCACCTACATCCCGAGCGTCTCCGTCCCAGGCGCTCGCTTTATCTTTCTGTGAGTTATCTTTCTGGACTACTGTATCGACGCCCAACTATCTGCCTGCATTGTTGTTTCCCTTTCAGCTCCGCCTTATCGCCTTCCGCTGCCTTCCACGCCGCACAGCCACTCTGCATTCGCTCTCACCCACTCAAACCAGCTCTGACCACCCGAGTGACAACAGCTGTAATTCCTCCTTGCCTCCTCTCTCTTGTGATGCTCTCGTCGACTTGACATCCACCAACACTCTCTGCCTCCCGAGACTGTTGTCAAGCCGACCGAATGCCTTACACACCACCCGCCCAGCGGTCCCCAGCGTCCTCCGCCCCGAGCAGCCCTATCCTCAGCCGGAATCATTCATACAGCGCGTCCCCAACCTCGCACCTCTCGCCCTCGAGCCCGAGCGCAGCGCAACGGCCGGTGCTGCCACACTCCCACTCCTCCGCTTCGTACCTGAGCCGGCACCGCCGCACCCCGTCCATCTCCCAGACCACCAATGCTATCCATAACGGCACACCCGCCGATGCTGCCACAAGACCGTCTCGCCTGCAACTGAACACTTCCTCGAATCGAGGGCCTATGACCTCTGCCTCCGAGTCCACACCACCAGACTCGAATTCTGACGATGAGGAACGTGGCCGGCAAAGCAAGACAATGGTCGAGTTGCAGCAGGCGCTGTCCGGCATAGAGCTGAAGCGAGGACACTCGCCAAACCGGGATCCTCCAAGTGCTCCCGCTGCCACCCAGAGCTCACCCACCAGCGCTGGTGGCCCTGTCCGGCCGGCTCTCACACCGGAAGCTCGCAAGATCTCTCATTCGAGATCGTCCAGTGAGATCAACCTCTCCAGTCAAGCCAACAACCTGTCGGAATCTCCCATTCAGACCACGGACGACAGCGATGATGACAACGGTCTCAACATGAAGCCTCCTCTTCTTCGGAAGAAATCTGGCGAACTCGTCAAGCCCGCTCTCCGTCCATCATCCCGCAACCGTCGTCGACCCTCGAGCATGCCCGGCACGCCATCCTTTTCCAAGGCTGTCCACTTCAACGAGGACATTGAGCAGGTCCGTCACTTTCTCCAGGTCGATAGGCCCATTGCTGTCAGCGCCGGATCATCTCCCGTCGAGACGTACGAGAGCGAGACCGAGTATCCCTTTGGATACGACGACACTTATGCGCAACGACGCGTCGAGTGGGAGATTCGGCTGGCCAACTTTCCCCGCGATACCTTCGAACGCAAGACGTTGCCTGTCAGATGTGAGAAGATTTTCCTGGCTCCCGACAACAAGACTTTGATCGGCCAAGTTGCGGTTGCCAATCTTGCCTTCAACAAGCTCGTCGTTGCCCGCTTCACTCTCGATTACTGGAAGACGACCTCGGAGGTTGTTGCGGAATACAATACCGACGTTCGGAAGAAGGACAGCAGCGATGGCTGCGACAGGTTCAATTTCAGCATCAAGCTGGCAGACCAAGCGAACCTTGAGACCAAGACCATGCTGCTCTGCGTCCGTTACTCCGTCAATGGACAGGAGTACTGGGACAACAACAATGCGATGAACTTTCAGGTCGATTTCACGAAGAAGACTCCTCCCAAGGTTGCGAAGAAACAAGGCCTTGGCGTCGGCTCGCTCGGTGCCATACCACGTAGCCGCCATTCTCCACCAACGGCCCGACCGAACTCGCTGCATAGCACCTCCGCCGACGACGACTTCGGCAACGTTGAGCCCAAGTATGAGTTTGGCTCTCGCAAGGACCTCTTTGGGGATTCGCCGAACCCCACGATTCGCTTCAAGAGCAAGCACAAGAGGGGCATCTCCTTCCCCAGTCAGGCTAACAACAATGCCAGCGCTCAGGCGTTCTCCACCCGCTACGACTTTGGGGCGTCCCTTACGGCCGCCTTGTCAAACGCGCAGACTGCCATGGGCGACCGCAGCGGACTGAAGCCCAAGTCAAAAAGTGATTACTTTGCCAGGCAAGGCGAAGCTCCGACTGAGCCTCTCCCGCCTAGCGCACCGCGTCCGGATACCATGTCGTCGGAGAAACCTGATTTGAAGTCTGCCGAGTACAACGAGTTGATCCAGAAATACTGCTTCGTAGGTGTACCCCCGGGCAACCGGCAAACCCTCGATAACTGACTCCCACCGCAGTTCGGGTCTGCCAAGGGTTCGCCCCAGACGACCAGCCCAAAGCAGCAGATATCAACGGATGGCACCAACGAGCTGGACTCTGCCAGTAGTGGCGGCAGTCCTGCTGGCTCTGGGTCAAACAGTCCTTCCCCGCCCAAGGTGATCCCACCTGCGCTTGATGGTACCAGCGATCAAGCTTTCTCGTCGCCTGGTGCTTTTTTAGGACGGGCGCCGTCACCCGGACCGGTGACAGGGTCTACCTTCAATGATCGCACTACCACCCCCATCGCCTTTGGATACCCCTACAACATGCACGGCGGCATCTTGTCGGGGCCACACACTCCAAAGGCGATACTCGGATAGAAACCACAGCAAGCCCTTGCGGTCGGTCTGACACATCCATCACGACACGACTATACGAGCTTTCGGTGGCTACGAATTTCCTTCCACTCACGACCATGCCGTTACGACCTTATTGAGCACGACGAATTGAAGGGTTGGAAGTCTACCGCTTCACTGCGTGTCGATTAACCTGCATCTTTCATCAGTCCTCTCACTCTGGCCTAACACGAGCCTGCAAAAAATGCCCTCATCCCATCACCCTTTCTTGAGGTAAAGCCATCATGGGCTCACCTCTCTTCTGTTCTTTCCCGTGTGTTCTTTTCAGCCTGCGGCATTTGCAGCCTTGCATTACTTTCGCTGGCATGATGGGCAGCGGTGTGGGTCTGCATTTTCACTGCACTCACGACGGCGTTTTTGACTGGGCGGGTTTGGTCTTTTTGCGTGCGTTCCTCCCTTTTCCATACATGGACAGCTTAATGATAGACCGATTGTAAGTAGGCGGCTGCCGACTATTCTTACTGGCCCTGCTGCTCCTTTTCGCACTCGGATGGTCATTTGTCTTGTTTTGCGGTTGTCTCCCTACTCATCAAGGACTCGTTGGGCATGGAGGATGGTGAAAAACAAAAAGTTGCAACGAGGGGTCGTGTCCCCCAAGTTGTTGTTGTTGTCTCTCTGCGTGTGTTTATCATTGTTATCGGACGGTTCTCTGCTTCCCTGCTTGTGCTCGGTGTGCTTGATTCTTGCCGTCTTGTCTCCCACGTCGCTTCTCTCCTCGCTGTTTCGGCGTGCATGGAAGGAAAGCGGTTGATGGCAATGACGAATCGGATCGGTGCTTACGGGGTGATGAATTTGGTCTGGCCGTTTGGCATTCTGGGTTTTTTTCTGTTGTTGGTTCAGGGTTTACCACTGCATCTTGGGATGGCTAGCTGGACAGGCTTGCCGGAATGAATGGAGAAAAGCCAAAAACAGTCGGATAAAGTTGCCTTTGTGCTGTGCGCTGCGCTGTGTGAGCTGCTTATTTGTGGAAGTGTATGCACATACTCGTCTTCCACCAGCATATCCTCGTAGAGCACCGACCCCTCTCGCGGGCGTGCTCCCGTCAGAAAACTATAACTCAATGGAGCTATGACCATCCCAATTCACCCCATGCATCTCACCACTTGCACCCCGACACCAAATACACACCACGCCTCACAACACCAACATCAGTCCAACTCCCCCCAAACCCACCATGTCTTTCGCCGGCGTGGATGCCGCCGCCGCCACAATGGCCAATGGCTCCCCTCCCTCCTCAGCCCCAGCCGGCCCCACCATCGACGCAACAACGATAATCTCGCTCCTCAGCACCGTCGCCGTCCTCGGCGCCGCCTACGCCCTCTCCGTGCGTCTGCTCCCGCGCAGCACCGGCACCAAAGCGCGCGTCCTCTTCATCTGGCACGTCTTCGACGCCCTGATCCATTTCTGCTTCGAGGGCAGTTTTCTCTGGAACTGTTTTTTCGTCAGCGCCGCCTTTCCGCTTTCCTCTTCTTCCTCTTCCTCTTCTTCTTCGTCTGCTGGCTCTGCGTCACCGTTCTCCGGACCCGGACTCGTTCTCACGCCGCCCGATGTCTTCTTTCTCGGCCACGAGCAGCGCGTCTATGGCGCTAGCTACGGGTCCGGGCCGTTCAGTAGGCTGTGGCAGGAGTACGCAAAGGCGGATCGGAGGTGGGGCGGGACCGATCTGACGGTCGTGAGTTTGGAGCTCTTGACTGTTTTCGTTGGGGGCCCGTTGGCGTGTTGGTGTGCGGAGATGGTGAGGAGGGGGGAGTGGAGTGGTGGGAAGCAGGGGATGGAGGGGAGGAAGTGGTTTTGGATGTGTGTGTTGGCGGTTGGGGAGCTGTATGGTGGTGAGTTGATCACGTTCTGTGATGTTTTTCTGGGTTTTTCTTCTTTTCCTTTTTCTTTTGTTGGCGGTGGTGGAAGCAAGCTGCGGAGAAAGAGGAGGGAAATGTGGATTTATGTTCGAGAGGAGGCGGTGACAGAGAGATGTCCTTTTGGTCGGCTTTCGGACTACTGCAATACTGACGTGGCACCCCCACAGGCTTCATGACTTTCGCCCCTGAATGGCTGTCCGGCTCGCCGAACCTCGACACCTCCAACTGGATGTACCTGTAAGCCCATCCGACTCTCGCTCCACCTACCCAACCCGCACGAATGCTTACGCCCGATGCAGCTGGGTCTACCTCGTCTTCTTCAACACGCTCTGGGTCTGGTTCCCGCTCTGGATCCTCTACGAAGCCTACAACGGCATCACGACCGCCCTGTCCCAGAAGGAGGTCGTCAACGTCATCAACTACCTGGAAAAGGGGAAGAAGAGCGAATGAGGTCGAAAAACTGGCGCCGTGTCAGGTAGCCCTTGTACAAACACCAATCCACCCCTTGTCTCTTCAGTCGTGGTTGTATCTCAGCTATCCGCCACGCGGTCTTACTTTGACTTCTCCAGAGGCTGGGTACATGTCCACTGAAGTCCTACCAAACGCTTTCCAGACTTTCTTCAACGACGTGAACAGCCCATACACGACTTATTTCGAGGTAGGGAGAGACGTAGCGTAGGCTTGCTTCACCTTGCCCGAGCCCTATCAGGTCACATCTTCACACCCCGACAGCCCAAGTGACACGAACAAGTCCACCACAACCCTCACCGCCAGCGCTCTTGTCCGATACGTGTGACGCATGCGTATCCAGAAATGTACCATATGCAAAGGCTGTAATAGATGTACCGTAATCGCTATAATCACAACACCACACTGCCCGTCTCGCGTCGCAGCACCAGCTCATGACTTCGTCAGCGAAGACCACCCGGTCCCAAACCAGAAAGCCGAAGAAGACGTAACGTAGCGTTCCAACGGCGCAAGTGTCGGACGCGCAGTCCCCAAAATGCCACCACCGATTAAACAACCTCGCGATCAGAACCCCACACCCAGAACCCCCGAGCCTCCTCATCCTCCCGTGCAGTCGCCTCCACACTCACCAAAGCCGCCGCACGTACGTCCCGGGAAACAGTCCCTTGGCACCGGCATAGCAGCCAAAGAACCAATCGCCATTGATATCCTCGACCTCAGCAACCTCCGCGCCCTTGGGAAACAAGAGCTCATCCACGACGCCCTCACCAGGCCAATACCCCCACAGCGCCACAGCCCTCGCGCCAACGCCACCATCAGGTGGGAACCGCAATTCCTGCTGCTGCTGTTGCTGCTTGCCGGCCGCACCCATCGTCCCCGTCCCCGTCCCCGCTCTCGTCCTCGTCTTCCGAACCGCGCCGTCGGCATCCCTCCACGACCAGCTCGGCGCCGCCAACGCATCCGCCGCCGCCGCAACAGCCGCATCGTCGTCCTCCTCGCGCAACCGGAGCCCGCCGACCAGATCGCGGACGACGACGCGCCTCTGGCCGCCGGCGCGGTCCTCGAACCCCACGACGACCATGCGATGGCCGTGCGGACAGCGCCGCCAGCCGTGTTGGCCGTTCTCGGGCCCGATGCGGCCCGAGGCGACGAGGCCGTGGTAGCACGAGGTGCAGATGTCCGAGTTGCCGGCGTTGCAGCGGGGGCAGTGGAAGCGGGTGTGCGAGGGCGGGATCGGGTAGGCGCAGATGTCGCAGAGGGTGCTGAAGCTGAGGGGACGGAAGAGGGCTTTGGCTAGAGGGGTGGATCCGGGGCCGCGGGTTAGCGAGGCGGATTTGGGCGTTATCGAGGACGAGGACGTGGCGGAGCTGGCTGTGGAGGCGGAGGCGGTGGAGGTGTTGTGTTGGAGCGGGAGGAGCGGGTGTGTGCAGTGGCGACCCTGGTTCACGCAGGAATTGCAGAAACCCCATGCGCCTTCGTTGCAGATGTCGCATTTCCAGTAGCAGCCGTTGGCGAAGGCATGGCACATTTCGCAAAAGACGCCAGACTGAAGTCGCTGAGCAGGGTCCTCGGTCGTGAGTATCGGTGATCTGTCGTTGAGTGCAGCAGAGGACCGGCTTGCGTGACTTGGACGAAGGTAGCGACGGCCTATCAGAGTGTGCGGCTCCTCGTGTCCTGATGGATAGCCACCTATGGGGGCCTTGTTCTGGTAATTCCGCAAGGCTGCGTTGCCAAATCCAAACCAATGGATGCAACCTTTGCCGGCGCGGTAGCAGCGGATGCAGAGATCATAGTGGCCACCAGCACATATGGAGCAGTGGTAGTGGAGACTATACTCGATGTGCGTTTTTCCACAACGAGCACATAATATGGAAGGTTCGGGGTACAACACTGGCCTGTCGGAAGATGGTGCCATAGCAGCGGAAGACGAAGATGGACGTATGTCAGAAGATTCGGCGTCCAGTACCTGTTGCGGTCTTGTCAACGAAGGGGAGCTGTTGTTGTGGGGCGGGGTCTGACGCAGAACGTCCACGTCCAGAGACTGGCGAAGCGATGGATGGACATCTGCAATGGCAGGTGGCGTAGCGATTGAAGGGCTCCCTGTTGTTTCGGTGCCAAAAGCAGCTCGCCTGGGTGAATTGTTACTCGAGTTGGAACCGGGTTGCCCACCAAGCCAGACTTCGGATATCCGCGGTTGGCGCTCAGGATCAGTGACCCTTCTATCGCCCTCTACGGGGCGGCGATGCCTTTCAACGCCTGAAGTGATGGTTTGCGGCCGATTGGTAAGGTCGGTCGCTGATCGGGCGGCCGGTCTCGAAGGGTCGATAGATAATCCAATCGAGTGCGGATTTCGCGACGACCGAGTACTGCCTTGACTGGAGGATCGCCGATGATGTCGAGGACCCTCGTTGACCGCATTGAAAAGGTGCGGTCTTGACACAGGTGGTCTGGACGGAGTTGGGTGTGTGACCGAGGACTCTGCCCTCGCTCGATGTCTGCGTTGTGCATGCTCGTCTCGTGACTGATGAGACGCAGAATGGGTGCTCTCGCTACGTGCCCTGGCCTGCCTTGATCTGTCTCTATCCCTCTGTCGTCTTCTGAAGGCCTCGGCAATACGTTCACTGATCTCTTCTTCCTGGCTCCTGTCAATGTTCTCCAGGTCGATGCCGTCCAACAAGCCCTCTTCCCGGATTTGCCGCATGATTTCCGCCTCCATCTCTTCAGAATCGAACTCAGAGGCACTGAGCAAAGAGCGTAAACTTGACTGATGTTCGATCTGCCGTTGCGTCGGCCTGGGAGACGGGCTGGCATTGCTGCTGTGGCCATTTGCACGGTAATCCGGATGGGTATCGCCCGCGGTGATAGGGCTGCCAGTATCGCGCGTTCTGTACCGCCGTCCCTCAGTTTCGCGATGCTCCCGACTCCTATCTCTCCGTCTCCGATCCCTTGGCTCTTCAGTCGCGCCACCACCAACACCCACTTCTCTCAGGCTCAACTCCCGAATCTCGGCCATCAGCCGATCATCTTCAGGATCCTGCTGTCTCCTGCGCAGCTTGGGCATCACAACGTCGCCAGGCTTGTATATCTTCCGCTGATCTTCCTTCTCTTCTTCCGACTTTCCTCGGTCAGGGTTCGCCTGTAGGAACATCTCGAGGAGGGTGGTGACCCTCGCATCCTTCTGAGTGGCGCGGACGGAGGCTCGACATGACGGACATGTGTACGGGTGGGCGCTTGTGGCCGTGGAAGCCTGCAGAGAGAACCATTCCTTGAGACATGCGCCGCAGAAGGTATGGAGGCAATCGAGGAGGGTGAGAGGTTGGAAGAGGACGTCGGTACATATCTGCACGAGTCAGCGTGTTTGATGGACAAAGCTCCTTTCTGAAGATCGGTCCTTGCACGGCGGGAGTGCGAATATAAAGCGAAGGCCTGGACCGCTCGTGCTCCTCCTCGAGACGCCTTCGTCGTGTGTACAGGTACAACGAGGATGGTGGTGGTCATGGCCAAGGCAGGACGCTAGGAAGGGGACCTGACGAAGCTCGACTTACCGCACACCTCAACTCCTTCTCCAGATCCATCGCGGGCCCCTTCGGATCCTCTGCCATTTGCGTGCTTTTGCGGTCGCGAGGCGACGCTCGTCTGAGGCGTTAAGCTGGTCGGACTCGGACTTGGACTTGGGGCACTGCGCTGTCGGCGGAGTCACCACGCATCATCAGCTTGGCGATTGGGCGCCTCGGGCTCTCGTCAAGCTTACTCAAACACAAAGGCTGCAAGTATCGAGACATAGTGAGGTTGGAGAGGTCAACCTGAAGGAAGCGTCAGAGCCAAGCTTACTAACAGGCGAGTCTTGGTCACGATTACCAGTAGGGCTTGTTGCATGCAGTTGTCTCACCTGGGTCTCACGTGCATTTCAAGACTTCGCCGAAGTGTGATTTTTGTTTTGGTTTGAAGACGCTGTCTCTATTCAGTCTTGTCTGATCCGCATTGCAGCTATATCCAGTCATCCCCCCTTCTGTCTTGTCCATCCACCTCTTCTCAGCAGTCATGTGCTGTGTTCTTCTCGTCCAGGGTTCATCCCCTGTCGCGTTCCCTCCATGCGTTACCCCTATCAACATTAACCGCGTTGTAAAAGGAAGAAACGCAAATTCGCTCAGTATCCATTGCCAACTCCTACGCTCAACGAAAGGGAAATGCAAAAGTCGATCTGGTATCTCTTCCATGTGCGCCAACCGAATGAGTACCCGAGATAGTCCGATATTCCTCCCATTGCGCATACGCGCCCCAAGTGCTGGCCCTTTCGGCCACATTAACCGATTATGGAAAGCGGACCGGCCGTAGTGATGTTGTAGGACGTCTCGCCAGAGAGACGATCCCAGCCTGCTTCAACATGCGTTTGACCAGTCCGAATGACGGAGGAGATACGCGCAAGCTCCGACTGATCCGTCTGGCGTTGAGCATTAAAGAGAAAAGAAGGATTGTCGTGCTCCACCCGAATGAGGGATCAAGATGCTGAGAATCTATCGATTGAAAGCTCCACCGGATTGATCTCCTAGCCCCCGGAAGGCCGATCTGCCATTGCTTCGAAGGACGGCATAGACAGTGTCGAGTGAAAGCGAGTAGCCAGATTTGCGCCAGCGCGCGTTCAGCCAATTAGCCAGAGCGTCGGAGGACTCCCGGAAGTCTCGTCTGTCCCACTCCCTCAAGATGACCTTGATGATGGGTCCGTCTGGGAGCACCTCGTCTTCATGTTCCGATGAAGCATTCGATGCTAACGTGGAGTTGGATGTTGATGGGAGGAGCTTTGACGAGGTAGGCGTGGCGAGTCCGTCTGCAGTAGGACTTGATGATGGACGCAGGTTTGATCGACTTGATGACGGACGGAGGTTTGATCGTGACGGACGGTGGGAGAAAGGCATTCTTGCTGTGGTATGGTGGTGTTGGATTGGTGGATATGGTATAGCGGATATGGTGTTGAGAGGAACTGTCTTGGGAGGCCTGAAGAGTGCCGATGGCATCGGTAAATATGCCGTCTGGATGTTGTTATGGGGCACCTTTGAGAGCTGACAGAGATGCATATTGCCTGTCTCACATACAAACGCCATGGCGCAAAAGCACATGGTCAGCCCAACCATCATCACCCTCGATCCTGGCCCCACGGTGTACCCTATCCCGACATATGGGTCGGCGAGCACCAGCCACCGGCAGCCATCCGCCCAGAGCAGCTGTCAGCCCGGGCATCAAGCTCCCGAGCAATGTGTTTAACTTCTCGCATGGCTGATCCGCTGACGGCACGTGGGCTCGCGTATTCCATTTTCGAGCCCGGCAAGGCAGCTCAATGTCGCCATGGCATGGGTATCACTCTCCCCGAATCCCGGTTTGCCTCATTATTGGTGCAGGCCACATCTGCGCATGCGGACGACAGGGGCATATGGGGCGTAGTGCTACCTGGATCGTGTGTATAAGGCGGTGCCCTGATGCGCCCTGGTCCTCACGCCTTTTTGCATTCCAGGAGACTGGCTACCCGTCTTTCCTTTTTGCTGATCCAGCACT
Organism: Saccharata proteae CBS 121410; assembly: GCA_010015785.1. Classification (NCBI taxonomy): domain Eukaryota; kingdom Fungi; phylum Ascomycota; class Dothideomycetes; order Botryosphaeriales; family Saccharataceae; genus Saccharata; species Saccharata proteae. The sequence goes on from ML978732.1 coordinate 149,282, forward strand.
GTTCGCTCTCCCGAAGTCCCGATACCCTCTGCTGGCCACTGTCCGCGGGCACTGTCCGTTCACTGCCGTCCAGGTTGAAAAGCACTCATCCGCCAGCCCTGCGTGTCATGGAGGATCCAATCTCGCTGCAAACACGCTGCTGCTTTTTCTCTGCCTTGCGCTGCCTTTCCCTGCCTTGCGTTCTCGACCCGCGCCCTACGAATCGCCCTACGCATTCCCCGACGCATATCCCGACTCTTCGTGTTCCTGTGGTCTTGGTCTTGTTGGACGGGTGTTTGCTGATCACCAAACACCGACGTCCATAGGCTCCGTGTCACGGCCAAAGCGGTCCTTGATCTTGCGATCTCGTGTCTCCACATGCAATATATCTGTCCACTCCCCTCCAAGCTAAATCCACACCTTATCTCATCATAGCTCCGTCATTTGAGATCGCGAATCTGCCATGACTCGCACTTGGGGGCCGCCGGAGAATCGGTTCTCCTGACGACCCGCGGAATCACGCAGGAGCAGAAGAAGGAAAAAAGAAAGGTGAAAAGTGAAACAGCTGCCTGCGGCCAAGCAGACGACAAGCGCTGGCAGCAACTTTTCCAAATTCCATCTCTCTCGAGTCATGATTTTCTCCACTCGCTGCGCCGCACAGCAAGCTGCGCATGAACCGCCTTGAAGACCACTCGAGATGCAGAATATCCACTCTGCAAAGGTCCAGCCCGAGCAGCGCAAGATGTTTGAAACACGGACCGCGGCGCGTGCTCTTGGCTCTTGTTGTTGTTGTTGCTGGCCCGCGCCGCAGGAGTGAATGCCCAACCTCCCCTTCCCTCTGATCTTCCGCCATGACTCGTCGGGATATCGTCAGGTCAAGGTGTTTTCTGGTCTGACGCAAGCTTGCAATTGCAAATACCTGGGAACGCGATGCTGCTCGAGCTCCGTCGCATTCGCAACAGGGAACAAGACCGGGGGATGTGCCGGATCAGAGGTTCGATCTCGAGATTCGCTTTCGCTCGTTCCAAGAGCCGCTTATCCGCCAGCTATCCATTCAGCAGCTGCGGTTGCACTATCATCAGGCCATGTCGTCTCTTTTTACTTCCTGTGCCTTGTCCGCATATCATCCTCATACCACTTCTCGCGACGAACACCTCTTCCCGTCCCTTGACTCTCCAATGACGGCGGCAGTTGACGGTAGCAAGCTACCAGAAAGGACGAGGCGGTATTCGATATGGAGACCCGGCAGACGACTCGAATGCAGGCTGGCGATTTGAAAAAGTGAGGCAACGCTGCGTGTTCGGCTCGAGTAGACGTACTTCTCCATCGAGACGACCAGCTTGGCGGTCACGCCAGCTTTTTTTCCTAGGTCACGGCGGCTTGCGCGCTCGTCAGCGCGTTGTAACAAATTGGAGGTAGGCACGCAATACCTGCTCCTCACGGGTTGGATGACGGTAGGAACTGCTCTCAAGACAAACATCAGCGCATTCCAGCATCTTGGTGGAGACGGAACTGCATTGTAGTCGAAAAGTCCTCGGAGTTGTCGCGGGAACTAGGGTGGTATTCTTTTTCGAACGTCGAAAATGGTTCCACTCCCGCAGACGGAGAATATTCAATCCATGTTCAATCGAACCATTATCGGAGTTGTATCCACTGCATGAGTTGACGCTGGCATGGGCGGGGTTTGGGGACTGCTGTCGATTGAAGTTGAGGCGAAGTCCTCTCCACAAGTCAGACCACTTCCACATTTCTTTTTCCTTTTCGGACTCCGCAGAGGAAGCACGAGCTCGTCCACATACGTGACTCGGGACCAACCGAAAAACGGGTTTGACTATTGTTTAGAGAAATCTCAAAGGAGAGGGTTCCAAGGGGTTTCGCACTGTTGTCGGCGTGGGTCTCTGTGTTTTCAAGACAAAAGTGTCTCCCATTGGTTTCTCCGATTAGTGTGTCTCTGATTAGTGTGTCTTCATTTTCCAAGTCATCGCAATCTTTTCTTCGCTAGTCCTGTGAGAGAGGACAGAATTTGCTAGGTGTGCCCTTTTCTGTTTTTCTTCTTCTTGTGAAGAGTGGCATAATAATCCGAGGTAGTCAGCCCCTTCGATAGCTTACCGACGACAAAAAAAACCCTTGACATACATACTCAGAACGCTTCAGTAGTTACTCATCCCATCGCCTCGCTTCATTCAAGACATTCAAGAGTGCCCGGTGCATCAGTCACTTGGCCTGTATGATCAAAACGCAAAAGTCTGCCTCGGTATCTCATCCCACGATGTTTGAATACGCAGCCCTTCGGAGTGTTCATAGGTCAAAAAAATTCGATAAGACTATCACCATCGGATGCAGAATCAGTAAGTGACGATCCATCATTGGTGGGTACGTTTATCACAAGATGGAAATAGGCATCGATGACTGGTGAAGAAGCCCAGGCGAAGGATACTCCCACAGCAGAACCACGCCTATTTCGACACCGCCGAGGGTCCCTCGTACAGGCATGGTGGCGGGAGGAGTCTCGACCCAGGCCAATCAAGTACCTTTCTGAATAGTCCATTTTCCATGGCTCTAGTAGTACTATCCAAAACTCCCTCGTCTCGGCCTCACACAACACCTTCCACCCTCCATCTCTCACAGTTTCAACCTCCCACCACGCCCCGCGGAGACAACCAAACACGTCCAAAGTCTCGAAGCATGCAGCGAACGGCTACCCAAGATCTGTATCCCGTCCCAACCGAGTCGTGCTCTCCACTCCACAATTCTCTCCCGTATATCCGGGCCCAGAACCCGTGAATGCGGACTGGTAACCGTAGCACCAAGACTCCAGGGGACTGCACTGCACAGCTCGGGCTCAGCAGTGCCGAGAAACCGCATGGATGAGCATACCAGTCTAGCAGCCAGTCCGACTTGGTAACGGACGGTAGGCCGGACAGCCTGTGTTTGGGCCCTTGGGGTTCGGGACCGCATTCGTGCAGCGACTTCGTCAAACCAACGGCAAAGTCAAGGCCACGTTCTCGAACTTCCTGAAGATTGGCATGTCTGAGCCACGGCAGGATTGACGTAGATGTGCAGCCGCCGCATGAAGAGCGGCTCCGCGGACGACGGAGTGAGTGAGATGAGGTGGTTACGATGTTCGAGATACGTACGACGGGATGAAGTAGGTACCGGTGCCTCGTGTCCGTGCACCAGATCCAGGAACCAGACGTTCGGGCATGGAAGAGCTAGCGAGCTATAAACTAGAGATGCGGTAGTGGTGCTCAGTGACTTATTTCGACGCAAAAAAAATTCACTGGCGCCTGTTTTGGTGAACATATTGTCTCATTCGGTCAGATAGGCCCGTTTAGCCATCCATCTAACAATGCTCGCTCGCATCCAGAGCTTGAGAAACCACTGATGATGCTGGGTGGCCGCTGCATCCCGAAGCCGAAATTAAAAGCACTGTACAAGTTCCCACTCGTGAGAACGGTGAAGAGAAGCAGAAATCCCCCAGCCATTATGCCAGCTATATCTGCAAATCGCCATATCCCCCGGTAATACAAGGTACTTTGACCTAACCCAAAACGCCGTCGCTATGCATAATACCAAATCCGAATATGCCCAAGGGAACGGAAAAGCCGAGTTGTATGTGGCGGCGTACCTTCTACACTGTGCCCAGAGCATCGTGGAAGAAAAAGGAGAAGGAAAAGACGGTGCCGATCCAAATCACTCAGGCGGCGCTTCAAGCCTCTGCCACTTCGACTCTCCTTCTTTTTCGCCGAGTACCAGCAATTTCCTGCTGCCGCAGAAGCTGCCGGGCGCCGCGATGATTTTGGTGTCTTCGTAGGCGCCTGTGTCGTTGCCTGCGCCAACCTTCCAGATCCGCTGCGTCACCTCCGTACCGGGCTCGTCGTAGCGGTACTTGTTTGGACCAGGCATTCCGACAGCGCGGTTCAGGATGTCGTGGATGAGAGAGTACAGTCTTTCGGGGCGTCTGGTTAAGCTGAGCCAGCTGAGAGTGTATTCGTCGTATGCGGTACGGATGTACGGGTTCAGGTAAATTCCGCTTGGCGCGTGAGGATCGGCAGGATCGCGCGGGCGCTGGATGTCGGCGTTGATGAGACAGCATTCGGACGCGTCCCAATAGGTCCTGTTCTCGAAGCGGAAGCGGATAGCGGTCGAGTTCGAGGAAGACAACAGATCGGTTCGGCCCTTGGAAACGGCGAGACCCCACGCGGAGCCGTCTTTTGGATCGGCGTTGCTGATATCTTCGGAGTCCTGGAACCACTTGGCTTCGTAGCTGACCATGCCGCCCCAGCAGCTGCGGACCCGGACCGCATCCTTCTGGTTCACAACATCGTTGCGGCTGGTGCCGTTCCCGGCATTAGGAAAGAAAGGAAAGAAAGGCAGACCCATGCTGTGGCCCTGGAGATCGCGCGTTGCGAACGTGTCGTAGAATTTGAAGGGGTTGATGAAGTCCACGGCGCAGGCGGCGCGGTAATCCGTACGGCCGGTATCTTCGTCAACATTGGTGGAAAAAAGAAGCTGCGCAGCATCTGCAGGGTTGAAGTAGACGTCGTTGATGAAGAGTATCTTGTCAAAGCGAACCTCGCTGGTCTCGAGAGGGCGCAGGGCGCGGTTGCGGACTTCTGCTAGATAGGCGATCCTCTTGATCCGTTTCTCGCCGTTTGGAAGAGCAACGCGGCGCACTTCGTCCAATGGAAGGTGCTCAGCCACGATAGATGAATTGCCTGCGCAATTAGTTACCGTCCCGAAACCGGGTAGAATTTTGTTCTTACAGTGCACCTTCTTCTCGAAAGTCTCCAGTGCCATCCTCGAGATTGGATCCGGGTCGTTCTCATACACGCTCAGGTGGACGTTGTCTGGGCCAAGGATATCCACAAGGTCCAACAGCGCCTGCCCCCAGGCTCCACCAACCAGCGCGCCTTCATCGTCGTATATGCTGGTCGCGATGAAGACCTTCTCATTATTGACATTGCCTCGTCCGAGCTCCTCTGACCCAGTCATCCGTGCTTGCAAGTCGTTGTAATGCGCCGGCCGATGTGTGTACGAAGGGCGCAGAACCATGGTGCCTAGCACGAGCAATGAAACCATGTAGGGCAATCCGACGACGGTCCAAAAGAGACATCTCCAAGCCCTGTGACGCGGTCTGCGCGGCGCCGACATGGTGAAGACATCGGACAGCGCATTACCCCGTATGGCGGGCATGTACTGCAAGGGGTACCATTTCGACGACGGGTCGCGTTCGAAGTAGTCGGGGCGTCCATCAGAGCCTGGAGTGTCGAGCGCATAGGGTGGGAACGAGGAGTCCGAGTCGGCAGAGGAGGGACGCAGCGGCTCGTACCGCGGAGACCGTTGGGTCGCGGACAGGGAGGGTAGGAATTGCATGCTCAACGACGGGTCATGGGCGAGTCGGAAACCGTCACGTAGGGCTGAGGGCAAGGATGGTAGCGTAACGGCTATGTGGCATCAAAGGTAGGTAAAGAGAGCGAGAGAGCGAGAGAGCGAGAGAGCAAGCAAACAACGAAAGAAAGTGGTGGGTGTGTTGGTGGTGGAGATTGTAAGGCCGGGGGGGGAGGGGAGGCCTCACAGCAGGGCGGAGGGCGGAGGGCGGAGGGCGGAGGGCGCAGCAAGGCTGCTGCGGACTATTTCAATCGGCGCGCATACGTAGATGCGGAGCGGAAATTGGGGGGCGGAACCAATTGCAGGACGCGGGGCAGGGTAGTCTGTCCCGAAGAGGATTTGGGCTTTGCACAGCAGCTCGGATGTGCAGTTAAGAGGGGCCACAGCGTGCGCAGGTGTGGATTTTGGTGCGATGAAGGCGAAGTTTAGTCATGTAAAGGGTCTTGAGGGTCTTGAGGGTCTCGAGCAGATCACTGCCGCTAGTGGGGGGTGGGTACAAGGGGCCAACAACCCCAACTAACTTCTTAGGGGGGGGGGGGCCCTGAAATCGCGACTCTTGGCCACAGCCAGCCGTGCGCCCCCAACTCCAAATTCCACCCACTCCTAGCCGAACGCCAGCCAACGTGTGTGCCTCTGTCCGACGACAACCACCCAGATGCGACCCCGTTATCGAGCCCGACCGAGCACGAGAGACTACTAGCAAGCCCTCAGCCAACGCACATCAGCCACAACCCCGGCGTCAAGTGGCAGCTGATGCATCATGAAGCCCGTCGGTATGCCGTCTTGCTCCGTCCGACCTCCTGTCCTTCCGTGCCCGCGTCGGCCTGTGGAGCAGATCGCGTTCGCCGCTACCTTACCCCGTCGTAAGTCTGCAATTCTTGGTACCGTACAAGCCGTGAGCTGTATTCATCTAACTAGGCGGGTCATGAATATCGACGCAACAAAAGACCCGGAAACATCATGTGGATGGGTGTTTCGCTCGGTCGAGTAGTAATGCATGGATAGAAGAGTTCTCTATTCGTCTATTTCTGTTACTGTTTCCCGATGCAGGTGTTAAAAGGCCATCCGCGTAGATGAGCAACGAAAGATTCTATCATAGTGGACTTAGTAGTTTACACATGTCTGCGTCTCTCCACTGCCTACCTCAGGTACTCGGACTACAGGTAGTGAGTATAGGCACGTGATCTAGTTTATCATACCTGGATTTCACGTTGAAGAGCTCTATATCTCAAACGCAGCTATAGTCTCTCGATATAGCTGTCGAATGATCGTGGAAGAGGGTCGCCGAGGCTCTCCTAGAGTCGACTAAGGTGTTTGCACGTATCTGCGTCGTTCCTTTGTCCACTGTAGGTGGTGAGGATAGACGCATGCTCTTGTTGTTATGGATCTCACATCGGCTAGGTCTCTATTTCTCGAACTCAGTCGTAGTCTTAGAGGCCCATATCGAAGACCATCCGTGTAGAAGAGGAACGACAAGGTTCTCTAAGAGTCGACTTTGGCGCTTCCACTGCGCACAGTAGGTGGTGAGAGTAGAGACATGCTCTTGTTTACCGTAGGTTCCACATCGAAGTACTCTCTGTTTCTCAAGTCCGTCCCAAGTAGTCTTACGTCTGTATCTTTGTTCTGTCCACTGCAGGTAGTGAGGATAGACACATGGTTTGATCTGCCATAGATTTCACTCGTCTCTCGAGTCACTTCCCTCTTGTCTGCCTCTCTCTTTCTCCCTGTCTCTCTGTCTCCCTGTCTCTCTGTCTCTAGTCTCTCTTCCTGAGCGGCCTCCAGGTTGGGCGGTCACGTAGGGCTGTAATCCAATCCGGTGCGGGTCGTGCCTTCGGCCAGAATACTGCCCCCTGCGGCCGCCTGCTCGCGGTCTTCCAGTCCAGTCCCTAATTCCTCCCCGCCGACCTCTACCCGCACCTCATCTACAACCACTGCGCCTTGCCTGTGCAAACTGTTCCTCACTCCCCAGCCAACTCGAGCAAGGTGCACATCCTCTCACACTGTTACGATTTCCTGGCTGCAGTTCCCGTAGCAGTATGGGCAACGAAGATCTTCCGCTGAGTTCGTTCCTCTCCAAACTTAACTTCAAGCTCGAGAAGGAATCTCTCGGCAAGAACCTCAACAAAGCTGTCAGGCCTTTGAGATTCTCCACCTCTCCCCAATCTCAACACCCCAAACCTCTGTCAACTCCAAAGCTCCTTCACACCACCGCCAACGTGGCAGTCCCCGACAAGAACCCTCATCCGACTCTCAGGTCGCCTAGTCCTGAAGAGACCCGTGCAGCCTTCAAGACACAGGTCGCAGCCACCAAGGCAGAAGCCGCTGCGTCTGCGTGGGCCAAGGCGAAGCCATTCGTGCCAGGTACGTTTTCAGAAGATCTTCCTTCCACTACGCTCCCCCATCTCCCTGCCATCCATCACGACCAAGCCGCGACCGTCTTGGGACGCTGCGAGCCCGGCTCCCAAATCACCTCGCTGTTCTCGTCCGTTCCCGCCCAACGCCGACGCCCACTCGCCCAATTTCTCGAACAAATTGACGCACACATAGCCAGCCAAAAGATCTTGAAGCCTAATCAGAGCACAGAAACAGTTGATCAAGTCTCCACCGGTCCCGCTCACGGTCTTGTCGAACCTCTGAGGTCGCAGCCTGCCGACTCAATCTCCTCTCCCACCACCTCGCGTCAACCTGCCGCCCACAAGTTCAACCTCCCAGTCGAGAACCTTGCCCTAACCCTCCGTTCATCCTCGCTCAAAGCGCTCAACACCACGATGGCTCCTCTGAACCCCGATGAGCGCCGCAAGTTGGCCGCCAAGGAGGCCAACCAGCATACTGCTGACATGGTCGCCAAGCATGATGCTGTGACCAAGCGCATCCAGGAGCTTAGACGTCTGAAGAGGCTCCAGCAGGAGCAGGGTATCGTGAGTGATTCTGCAGAGCGGGTCGCAGCCTGGGCTCTCCAGATTGCGAGGCAGATTGCCAAACCTGGTGAATTCGCTAACGGTGTTCATTTCCAGGTCCAGCCTGACATCGCCGAGCAGTCCAACCGCGTTGCCCAAGCCCCGGTCAACAAGTCTCAAGACTTGACCACCGGTTTGGAGAACCAGCGTCCTTCGAACCCCACCGCCGATGTTACTGAGCGTCTCCAGGCCATGCGCTTGGGCGCCGAAAAGGACGGAAATGCCGGGGTCCAGGCTGAGCTGAACAAGGCTAATCAAGA
>ML978732.1:158033-255019 GCA_010015785.1 Saccharata proteae CBS 121410
GGGTCCAGGCTGAGCTGAACAAGGCTAATCAAGAGGCCACGGCCCGCAAGCTCGCAGAGGACAAGGCGCGTGAGAAGTTGCCAAAGGGGGAAATCGCCATTTTCGCGGCTAAGCTGACCAAGGGCCTTCAAGCTGCCGGGGCCCGCAAGCTGGAAAAGGAAAAGGCGCGTGAGAAGCAGCGCGAAAAAGCTGACCGCGTTTCACTGATGTTCGAACAGGATGACGACGAGGGCGAACTGATGCGCCTGAAGGAACGTTACGAGGCCGAGCAGTTGAGACGTCAAAAGATGCAGGATGAACGCCGTGAGGATGAACGCTTGGAGGCCGAACACTCGGAGGCTGAGCTCCGCCGGGTTGAGATGGAAAAACAGGAGCAGGACCGTGAAGAAGCTGAACTCCGTGAGTCTGAGCGCGTCAAAACCGAGAAGGAGACTGCTCGTAAGGAAGCTGCTCGCAAAGACCTTGCTCGTCGCCGGGCAGAAGTCAAGGTTGCTCTTGAACTGCTCGAGCGTAAGGAAGAAGACGACCTGCTTGCCATCCAAGGGCAGCAGCTTGAAGCTAAGACAAAGCTCTCCGAGCTCAGTCAACTCTTGACGGAGTCTGCCGAGAAGATCGCCACCTGCGAGACTGAAACAGATGCCACGATGGAGAAGCTTGACCGCCTGCGCGACGAAAAGACTGAAGCAGAGTCCGTCCAGGTCGACCTCAAGTCGCAAATCCAGCAGCTGACCGATCAGTTGACCAATCTGAGTGTCGAAGGAGAAGAGGTTGCCTTCCGCTTTTCGGACGCCTATGCGAAGCTCGAAGCATCTCTTCCGCAGCAGATTGACGATGATGTCGCTCACAACACTATCGTCGGTGCCGCTTCTCCCAACGGTCAGCGCATGTCAGCCCTCAAGCCTTCCAATTCGACCATCGAAAAGGAAGAGCCTGTCAACAAAACTGCGGCCGCTTTCAAGAACCCGCTTGGAACTGATGCAGAGAGGAAGAATGTCGAAGTTGGAGAGGATAAGCTCCACTTCACGGCTTGGCCGGCCGCTCAGCCACGTCGGCAGCTAGGTATGTTGTGCGCGTTGGGTCATTCATTCAATAATCTGACACAAGACATAGGAGATCCGAAGCGCCAGGTCAAGCTTACCAACCTTCCCATCAACTCGACCTGCACGGATGTCTGCAGCATCATCTGGGGTGGTCGCCTCGAGAGGATCGACTACAGCCCGGGTAACAACTTCGCATGGGTTACTTTCATGCGTGGAGAAGACTGTGCCAAGTACTACATGGACACGTCGAACGGCATCGAGTACCCCGGTCAACCCGATCGCACCGTTTGGGTCGAGATGGGGGACCCGTTGCCCGTTGGCGAGATGATTCGCGGGTTCTACGACAGTGACTTCTCCCGCTGCGTCCGTGCCGTTGGCGTTGACGCAGACTGGAAGGAGTCTACGCTCAACTATCTCGCCGCTGGCACGAACCGTAAGGTCGAGAAAGTCATCCTTGGTGCCAATCCAGTCGGCGTAAGTTCAATCCCCCCCACTTGGCCTACTGTATGCTTGAACATAGCTTAACACTTACAGCAGCTTCGCGTCGTCGAGTTCCGCTTCACCAACATCCAGGACGCGGTGCGCTTCAAGATGGAGCTCGACCACGACATTGACTGGGAACATTGCACGGTGTACTACAGCCCGGACACGTGCGAGCAGAACTCAGCCGTCCACACTGGAGTCGACTGAATTGGCTGAGATGCTTCCGGTGCCAGTCTGTTCAGCACTGTCCTTCTGATTCGAGAATTGTACAGTTTGGCGAGCTAAGCAGACCGTGCCTGCGCCAGGAAGTCTGGCTCACCCATTCTATGGTTGACAATCACGACTTTAAAAAAGGCGACTCACTATGCGATTTGCCAAGGATACCCATTCACCCACTTCTCATTTGCTTTTGTTGTTTTCCAAAATGGCTCGGAGGATTCTGACAGTGGTATGATGCAGATAGTGGCAGAGTAGGCAGTCTTGTTCTAGATAGCTGAAATCAATACGAGAGTGAGTATCCTTATCTGCTGGTCCAATAGGCTTAAAAGTGGTGGTGAGGACATGATACCTGGTGAAGTGCGTGATTGGTATTCAAAGAGTGGCACTAGTGACGAGTGAGATTGAAATAACCGGATCTTACTATTTACTCGTGAAACATAAGCACCGGCTCCTTTGTGTTCACGCAAAGTCGTCATCGCACTAGTCGGAAGGAAGCACACCCAGACAATTTGCAGAGAAAATTCTCAAGCAGTTTCAGATGATCAATTCGGCACCATGTAACACAGTTAGAATGACTGCTTGGGAAGCAACTATCTCATTACGGTATCCTAATCCTAACCCTAACCCTAGACCTACCATCTCTATGCAAACGCCAGTGAGTCGAGCACTATGTACAGCCAATCGAAGACCTTTACAACTTTGCCGCCTTCTTCCCGCCCTTGACGCCAGTGACTGTCTCGCCGGAGAGCAGAAAGTCGGGGTACTTGAAGCCATTGCCCAGCGTGGAGCCAATGTGCCACGCGCCGCCGTCAACTACAGGTGATTGTCAGCCAACATGCATCACATACCAGATCATCATAGGAAGCAGGGTAACGACTCACCGACCAAGCACTCGCCATTGACGAAATTCCCCGTGTCCCCAAACAGAAACACCGTCGCATCCGCAATCTCCTTCACGCTGCCCCATCTCCCACTGGGCAGGCCTCTTCCCTGCGTACTCGCATCCTCCAGCTTCGCCAGCCTCTCCATGCCCTCAGTCCCTGCAATCGGTCCCGGCGCAATGATATTACTCGTCAAGCCCAACGGCCCATACTCGATACAAACACTCGTGGCCAGCGCGTCCACACCCGCCTTCGCAACACTGACATGACTCTGCAACGCCGTCCCCGTATAATGCAGCGTCGCCGAGACAAAAACAATTCTCCCCCCAGTCCCGTTCCGGGGCGTCGTCTTCCCATCCGTCCGATGCCGCGCCGCCGACTCCACCAGATGCGGCAACACAGCTTTGACCGTGTTGTAACTGCCCAACACATCGATATCCATGACGCTCTTGAACGCATTCGTGCTCAGCTGGCTGATCGGCGCCAAAAAGTTCCCGGCCGCGCCCGCGATGCAGAAATCGAGGCTCCCCAGCTCTTTGACGCAGCGAGCGACCGCGGCTTCCAGGCTCTCCATCGAGCGCACGTCGACGGAGCCGATGCCGAGGACGGTGGCGCCGGGGCGCGCGGTCGCGATGGAGGCGGCCATGCGGCTCGTCTTTTCGGCGTTGCGGCCTACGATGCAGGCGTTTGCGCCGAGGTGGACGAGGGCGCGGACTTGGGCGCTGCAGATGGTGCCGGCGCCGCCGGTGCAGAAGACTACTTTGTTTGCTGGGGAGGCACGGGTGTTAGTAGGGGCGTTTGCGGGCGGGCATTGCTGGAGAAGCATTGCTTGTTCGTACCGAAGATGCCATCTTTCCAGGAATCACTGACGTAGGCGGACTTGGGGACAGACATGGCTTTGGGATTGACGATATGAGGAAGCTGGACAAGGACAGGAAGAGGGTCGATTGTGTGGGTATTGGGGGAAGAGATGGGAATGGAGTGAGGTAGGTATGGTGGAGCTATCGGGATAGGGCTGAGATACTATGCCGGAGCTCCTTAAACCTGGGGAAAGGTAAATAGCCATTGCCGAGGCAGGTACAAGTTGTGATTAGTATGCGTACTCGGTGATAGGTGAACGATTGAGGTGTGAATATGCAACATATTATCAGGCAGTGACAGAGATATGCATGGTCTGAAGTAGATACTGGAAGCATGATAACCCTCTCACCAGACAAAGCATTATTGTGCCTCGATGGCTGTGCCTCGGTGACAAGCCGCGAGCCTTGGAAGAGGAACGAAGCACGGCGGCCAATGCTTCCGCGCTCAAGCCAACGCATCCGCTCCCGCACCCAAGCTCCACCATCCAGCTGAATCCACCACCACCACCATCATCCACCTTTGCAGCTCAACATCTCCCACTCCAGCCGTCTCGCCACAATGGCACGCGCAGTACCTATCCTTAAGTTCGTCGGCACCGTCAGCCTCGGTCTTCTCACCGTACGTCCCTCCTCACCTCAGCTCATTGCCATTATTCCCTATCACCACCCCACCAACCATCGCCACTTCCATCCTCCAGCAATCACTCCCCGTCCACCTGGCTAACCAACAATACCGTCCCAGGGCCTATCCTACGCCCTCTCCTCCACCACCCTCCCCACCCTCCTCTCTCTCCCCTCCGCTTCCCACGCCCTGCCCGCCTTCCTAACCCTCCAAGCCCGCGCCAAACGCCGCATTCGCCTCTTCACCTCCACAGCCATAGCCTCCCTCTACCTCGCCTACCTCATCGCCCCCTCCTCCGGCCGCCACCCCTATCTCGTCTGGACAAGCCTCATCGCGTCCCTAGGCAACGGCATCGACTACGCGCGCTACTACAACGAGGCCGCGCTCAGGGAGCAAGAGGCTTCTGGCAGTCCGACGCCGGCGGAGAAGAGCTGGGTTGATCTGGAGAAGGGCGAGGATGTGAACGGGGAGGTTGTCAGGGGGAACATGGAGAGGTTTGGGTTTGCGGAGGCGGTGAGGACGGGGGTTATGGGGACGGCTTTTGCAATGGCGATTGTGGGGATCTGGGGAGATGGCGCTTAGAGGTAGCGTGATGCTGCCTTGTCGTTAAAGTGAACGAATGGTTGGATGACTCATGATGGAGGATTCGGTGGGAATCTGAGGTGCAGGTGGTTGGGTCGTGCGGCATTGCCGGGAGGCGTATGGAGTGTTTACTTGTTCGATTGGTGTGTCCATGTAAAGGTTGCGAGAAGGGCATGCTTGAAGACTCTGCTCAATCCGGTGCATCTTTCTGCCTGTACTGATAGCAGAGCATACCCAACAGCGGCTCTCTACCTTTCCGACAATACTCTTGTATCCACTACCTGATCCCCCTTCTTCAATCCGTTTTCAATCCTTCCAAACTCACAAAAAGTCGACCTGTGCCTGTCTGTTTCTTCGGACGCGCCTCGTCCATACTCTTGGAACTGAATCTTTCATTCGCCATCGACCTCATGTATGAATGTCATAAAAGATCTGGTTCGAAAAGAAGCTCGCCAAATCTGTATCCACTTACAGCACTTACAACGTTGAATTTAGTACATGGAATGTCAAGAAGGCTAGAGATCAAGCATTATAGCTACAGAGCATCATGTCTGTTAAGCACCACCTGTGCTAAAGCATTATGCGACACTCTTGCTACGTGCAGGCCAAAGGGCCGACTTTACAGTACAAACAGCGGCCGGGGCCACCGCAGCAACCCCGTCTTATCTCCGACGAATCGCGTGCACGTTTACCATGACTCAAAGGCGGAATTAGCGCAAAAAAAGAGAACGCGCGAACAGTGCTGCTCCGGACGTGCGGAGAAGGGAAAAAAGACAAAATGAAAGGTCGCACTGAGAATCGAACTCAGATTTCCAGAATTTTGATGCGAATCAGAATCTGAAGTGCTAACCATTACACCATGCAACCATGGAAAAATGTTTTAAAATTTTGAATCTATACAGTAGTTTTGCTCCTCATCAGCCTTGCACTCGAGCAGCAGATCCTGCCATCCACTCCTCCCAGCATTGATCTCTGACCATAATAGCCCTATAAGGATTCTTTGTTTCTTCCAACATTCTAGTTTTCTGGGAATTTTATACTCGTCTCTGAGAACATGTTGAATTCCTATGCGTTTTGATTTTGCTAGTTAAACAGATTCGCGATCTAAAATGCGACGATTAGCTTTCCCTCCAACTTGTAGTAACGGCTTTCCAGACCCACTTCAACGACCTAGCAATCTGACATATTGCTAAATTCGGGGTAGGTAGTGAGGCAGTGCTGGCTTGCTTCAACTTGCCCAAGCCCTGTTAGGTCGCTCGTGATCTTTTCCTTCCGATTTTTAGTAACAGCGCTCCAGGATTGCTTCGACGACATAGCAAGTCGATAACAAGCTAGCTTCGAGGTAGGGAGAGCCGTGATCCGGGATTGGTTTAGGCAACCGGCAATGCCGTATGCTAAATCGGCATTGATAGGGATCTCTACTCGAGATATCGCAGTGGAGTGAATGTACGATGCAAACCCTTCCAGGCAATGGGCTCAATATAAATGAACCCTAACCGCTTACATACAGAGATCCTCCACATTCCCTCCCCCGCCACAACTCCCTTCTACTCATCCTTCTTCCCCACACCGTTCTTCCCCTCCCACCTCCCCACCAACTCCTCCACCTTCCTCCACGGCCACGAAAACCCCGCCGGATACAAAAACGGCCGCATATCATACCTATTATCCTCGACTCCGTACGCCTCAGCGTGATAACTCGGCGTCAAAGTAGTCATCTTGTGTCTGTTAATCGCGTAGAACCAGAAGAAGCTGCGCACCTTCTCGTACACCTGTCGTGGAGACAGACCCCTGCCTTCAGGCGTGCTGCCCGGCGCAGGGCCCCATACGTGCACGAGACGCTCCCACATGCCGAAGGGGCCGAGTTTGTGGTTTTTGCGTAGACGGCCGAAGACGGAGAGTTCGTCGTATGTCATGCCCATGTCGGCTTCGTCGGATTGGACGTACGTCTCGGTGATGGGTTCGAGCTCTGCCGTGGGCGTGGCGTGGTAGAAGGAGTCCAGGATGGGAAGGTTCAGGTTGTCTGTCTTGCTGGACCAGAGGACGAAGGCTTTGAGATCGGTTTTGGAAATGCCGCCGATTGGGTTGAGGTCTGCGGACGAGCAGTCGTATTTGGTGAGGTAGCCGCGTAGGGCTTCGTCCACGTTTGCGGCGCCCAGGACGAGGAGACTGCCGGGTGCGGTGCGGCCGCGAATGAAGGGGAGGAGTTGGGCGAGGAGGTAGGAAATTACCATTCGGGAACGCGCTTGAATGTTTTGGAGGGCGAGGTTCTCGGTGTTTGAGCCACCTTGGGAGCGGAAGCGGGGTGTGAAGTTTAGCGCAGTCGTGATGAGCGAAGTAAGTGCGGAGGTGATGGTATCGATGTTGAGGTCGACATGGTAGGCTCCAATGGCGTTGGCCAGGTCTTTGGCACGGTCCCGCGTCTCTCTGGAACTGTTGGTGGAGCCCATATACGAGGTGTGAAAAATGCGACCACAAATCTCCTGAGGTGTTTGAGGGACCCAAGTGCTCTCCGCCGGCTCTCCACATATCTTTCGGGCATCGGACAACACCTGCTCGTTCTTGTCATTGTGTATGGCCTCGATGACCAGCACGCACATTGAATACACAATAGTTGCGGTACTGGCAGAGTCAATGCCGCCGCTCAGAGCCAGGAAGTAGCCTGCCTGGTTGCTTCGGCGAAGGTAATCCCAAAGCCAGCATGCAGGGCCATAAGCTATCTCCTGCTGGGGAAGCACGTACGCAGGCTCTCTAGCCGGAGTCGGTCCCAACTGCGCATCAAGGATCTCGGTTTCGGCGGAAAGCGCGAAGTCTGCTTCGATGCGCTCGTACGCCGGAGCCTGGACTGCCTGTAACCCGCGACTGGGTGCAGAGCGGAAAGAACGGACTTGCTCGATGTCCACTGTTGCGGTGATGGTCTCGACGTCGCGGAGCGAGAATTGGGAGGCTTGAGCAATGATCTCGCCGTTGATGATGATCATGGCACATCCGTCATAGTACAGTCGGTCCCCGTCACAACCTCTCTGGTTGCTGTATAAATAGACACCGCCACATTTTCTGGTTGCTTCGAGGATGAGTTGGATACGGGTGTTGAGCTTTCGAAGCTCATGGTGAGATCCAGAACTGTTCTGTGGGGAGAGTCAGTACAATTACCATGGTTATGTGAGGTTTTACTATGAGTGGCCAGTGTCAAGGGACCACTAGCAACTTGCGATGGAGTGACGGCAGAAAAGACATAGTAGAGTTGATCAGAATTTGAAATGGAAAGTCGGGATTGACAAACAGAAGGCTCGGGTCAGACAAATGGGAGAGGATCGAAGGAAAAGCCCCTATGAATGGAGGCTAACAAGACGCTATGGGAAGACGTAATTGAAACACAATGAGACATCGTAAGTCCCCATGAAAGAATTTGAGAAAACTCACTGTGAAGATTTCAACCCCGTTTAAGCTCATAGCCGAGTGCGGCGGTGCCGGAGTGAACAGCTCCTCGCAAGTCTCAGCCCCAATGCAAGTATCTTTTGTACTGATAACACTGTCACCAATCGGGACCTTGACACTTCCGACCAAATCCTGGATAATCCTGGGCAGATAGAATTCTTCCACGTGACGCGGCCTCCCCCATGGAGTAAAATAGCGCATCTCGCGGTAGTTTCCATCATTGGCCAGCCACATCTTGGGTCTGATCAACAGAATCTTCCCGTTCAGCATGATGACTCTTGCGTTGTAGCGCACATTCCTATGCATGACGGGGCAGCCGACATCGAGGATGATGTCGTCGAGCTCACGGTTCTTGAGGATCTCGGCGATCATCTCCCAGCTGTGGAGGTATGTGTCGGCTTCGAGAAAGTGGTCGAGGCATCCATAGCCGGTGATCTCTAGCTCGGGGCCGACGCGGAGGGTTGCGCCTGCGGCTTTGGCTTGCTTTATGGATTTGATGATCCGGGAGAGGTTTCCTTCGAAGTCCAGGGCCCATTGGTTTAGCTGGCACGAGGCCAGCGTGATGAGGTGAACCATGACTATGGAGAGGAAGGACTAAACGCTGTAATGGGTCAGAGTGAATGGACGAGATGAGCACGGTGGAGTTTTGGTTAATCAGATGGAGAAAGGATTAGAGAAGATGCCTTCAGCCGGCGTAGAAGGAATGAGATCCAATAGCGGCCAATGTCTTGGTATCCATCCACAAGAAGACATAGGAAGCAATTTATTTGCACTACTCACCTGACACGGAATATGCTACTATGGTGACTGGTTTAGCCGTTCTTTGTTTGCAGCTATCTCCGATTTTTCCACGAAGCAACCAGCGGTCCTTCAATACGCCCAATGCGAGCTCGCTTTGATAGCCTCTCAATGTGCAATGCGGGCTGGATGCGATGTAGAGCAAATTTGGACTGCCAATGGCTTTGGTGCGGCAACAGATTGTAGGTAGTGGTTGCTGTGACTCCTCACCAACGTTAGTTTGGGCACGAGCCGCGTCGTCGCTCGGGCTGACTGGGGCTCTCCAACGTCATTCCCTTTTACCCTTTCGACTACAACCCCAAACCAACACCACAACCACCAGAACCGATATTGCACCCGCTATGCTGGCAGTACCCAGCTACTACACCACGTCCACTCTCACTATACCCGCCCGATAGCCCGATCGCATCCAAATCCCGTCCCAACAATGGCCTCCGGCGCCAGCACGTCTGAGACTTCTCCGCTCTTACCAACAAAAGCTCCCCCGAAGCCCCAGCGCACCGTCACCTTCAACCCGAACATCTCGACCAGCAGCCCGTCGAATCCCTCACCTTTACGCCCCTCGTCTCAGTTCCAGTCCGCGACCAACAACCCCCGCAGCAATGGCTCCCAGCCCATGCTTTCTGCGCTGAACAGCAAGCTCCGTCGCCGAAACTCCTCTGGCGCCCCTCTCGTACCTCCGCCCCTCTCGCAGCCCAAGATTGGCCCACAAAGAACCACTAGGAATGTGCAGAAGCTGAAGCTACTCCCCAACCCGGAACAAGACGAGGGTGACGTGCTAGACGAGGAAAGCGGTCGGGATGTGTACGCCCAGTTCACGCGCATCAAAGATCCCACCGCGAGAAGAGATGCGGCCAGGCTGGGAAAGGACGACCGAGAGCGCTTGCCTCGCGTGACGGCATACTGCACCGCAGGCTCTCTGAATCTAGACGAGCTTATGCGCTATCTGAAGGGGAAGACCAAGACTCGTGGCGCGCAACCTAAGCTATTCGACGAGTGCATCTATACCCCCTACAACTACACCAAACCCGCTCAAGAGACAAGCGACAGGCAGCAGGAACAGTTCGACGTGGATGCGCCGCCAAGGTTAGTCGAGCGGAGACATTCAGATTCGGCGGTCGAGGTCGATGGCAACACGGAGCAGCGCCGCGAAGATTTGATCGACCTGCATAACCGCGCCGGAGATGTTTCGTTGGACCAGGGCATCGAAGGAGCCATCCACGTCACCGATGAAGGCGCCGTTGAGGTTCCGGCTGTCCGTAGACCTTCCCACAGTTCCTCCTCCTTACGCCACGAATCCGATTTCCTCGACTTCGACACGTCGGTCCACACTCCCGAAGTCTTCTTGTTCAACTACGGAACGGTTGTCATCTGGGGCATGACGCAAGCGCAGGAACACCGGTTCTTGAAGGAGATTGCTAAGTTTGAGGTTGAGAAACTGGCCAAGGAAGATGTGCAGACCGAGGACTTCAACTTCTACTACACTCGCGAATACCAAGCGCGAATCTACAACGATTTCATTAGCTTGCGCGAGAAGAAGAACTATATGACGAAACTGGCCATCAGTCACGCGTTGTCCCAGAGCGTCAAAGTAAGCTCACTGAATGAACACCATTTCCACGCCATGCTAACTTCAGGCAGACATCTTTGTACGAAGACCTCGTCGACGGTACCATCGAAACAACTAAAGAGATCCCCTCTCAAATCGCCGTCTCCGGCAAAGTCGCCCTAACCCGCCGCGAAATCAACATGCAGATCGGCGAGCTCTTCATACTCCGCATCAACATCCATCTCCAGGGTTCCGTCCTCGACTCGCCAGAGCTCATGTGGGCAGAGCCGCAACTCGAACCCGTGTACCAGGCCGTGCGCAGCTACCTTGAGATGGACCAGCGAGTGACCCTCCTCACAGAGCGTCTGGACGTCATTGCCGATCTGCTAGCAGTCCTCAAAGACCAGCTGACGGTCACGCATTCGGAGCTCCTGGAATGGGTCGTCATCGTCCTTATTGCGGCTGAGATCCTGGTCGCTGCTGTCAATATCGTGGTCGATCTCTACGCTGGGGTTGACTAATCCAGGTAAGCTATTTGCGTTGTTGTAAATACTCCTTTTGTGCATTTTACTTTGAACTTCGATGATCCCCTTTTTATCCGTGCATATAGGTCCCCACCACGGGTTTTCCATTACTACGACTCCAGCGGTGCTGCAGCAGAAAAAACCCTCTCTTTTTTCCATTTCAAGCGGGAGGCGTTCGTTTTTGGGGTTTCATAGAAAGGGCTTGGTGGTTCAGAATGGTTCAGAAGGTTCTTCCTTTTCCCCGATGTCTCTTTTCTGCGCGATGACTGCTGGTGGGGAGGGCTCGATGATTGTGCGTTCGAGGTGGTGGGAATGACTGGCATGGGAGGAAACTGTCAGAGATGAGCGAAAAGAGGTGTAGGGTGCAGACTAATGAATTGAATCGGAATGATTTTGTTATTCATCACCTCTTTTGGAGGCGATTGCTTGTTCTTGGTGATTGATGGGACGGCTGATGCGCATGAGTCTCGGCCAGGGTTCCAAAGATTACTCGAACTCGTGCTCAAGACTGGAAAGTCGTGTAGCCATAGCATGCTTCTATCGTTTTCAAAGCTTGTACCCAGCTGTTCGCCGTCTGTTCTAAACAGAGTCTGCAGGTAATCTCAACATTTCATCGACAGCCAACCTTCCCCCAGACCGATCTCACGTTCCCATCATCAATGCGCGACTGAAGTCGTCCTTCCAACTCGCCATGTCAGCACAGAGATTTGGACTCACCAGTTCTCGCGGTCGCCAAGCGATGGTCGCCTTGTGGGATGTTTGATGCAGCATATCATCAACGATACGGAAGCTACGCTGCATAACGCTTCAACAATCTCATCACAGCGGCTTGGAGGAAGGTAAGTTTTGAGACACGGTTAGGGGTAAACGATGATACCCGGATTAGTTAGTTGGCTGGCGTTTGCGGGTCTTGCTGTAGTTGGGGTGATGGATAGAGGGACGGGGTACGGCTGGGATGGGTACTGGGATTGGTTGAGATGGGGTTTTGCAAGATGGGAAGGATCGAAAATTGTAACCAAGACTGGTTTATCTTGAGCACGGTTTATGTGCTAGGCGAGAGCTTTGTAGAAGACTTCTCGATCAGCTGTCCCTGTGCTATAGTAGGATATAAACTTGGATATACAAGACAAAGATCGGGATGTCGGTGCAAGCTAGAACTACGCTTCTGCCTTCCTCGGAGTTAGCTATGTGGCGTTTAGCTATATCTCTAGAGTAGGTCTCGGTAGCCGTTGATTGAATATGGAAGGACATCTGTCCGGGCCTTAGGGGTTCTAGGGGAGCGAAGGAAGATAGAGTGGGAAATGGCTAGAAGAGGGACAAGGCGGGGAGGATACTTGGGCGGCTTGTGCTGCCTAGTAACAGCCTATATATAGTTGAAGCGAACTACTAGAAGAACATGCGATACTAAGAGATTTCGTTGCGTGAGACAAGGTGAAAATTTACTCTCATTGGACTCCGTAGTCTATTCAGGAGGGAAGTGAACTAATCTCGTGCTACAGTAGATTGAGGCTGCCCCTGTATTAGGGATCCCACGGTCTCTTTGACAAGGGCAGGGAGGGAAAGGAAAATAGAATTACCACACTCATCAAGAGAAGACAAGTAGATAGGCTACGAATACCAAGGTCTAAAGACGTGCTAGGATCACCCGTGTCGGATATACTTTCAGTGTGCCTTGTTAGGCTTGTTCGAGGACTTCTATGTCGGAACGCGGAAGAAGTGTCGGAAAATCACTTTTATTGGGATAACCATCCTATCTAGAGCGCCAACCCGCCTTCCGTACGTACTGAAGTTGGTGCTACTTCAGCACTGGGTATTGGACGAGTAGCTTGGGATAGGGAAACGGTCGGCCAGGGATAGCATACTCGTGCAATAGGCAAACATGATTATTACGCTTGATGTAAAAAGAAGAGAAAAGTGTCGGGAGTACCAATTGAGACCGATAGTCTGCACGGTATACACCTGGATCATCCACAGGACGATGAGGCGCCCGATGCCGTGCATGGTCCTCTCCACGTCTCGCCGTTCTACGCATCCTCACCCTCCAAAACGAGAAGAAGGGCTGATTCGAAGGATGTGACCACAGAATCCTCACCCTCCAAAACTTGAAGAAGGGCTGATTCGAAAGATGTGACCACA
Organism: Saccharata proteae CBS 121410; assembly: GCA_010015785.1. NCBI lineage: Eukaryota > Fungi > Ascomycota > Dothideomycetes > Botryosphaeriales > Saccharataceae > Saccharata > Saccharata proteae. The sequence goes on from ML978732.1 coordinate 171,166, forward strand.
GAATCCTCTGGGGAGGTCCCCAACGAATTTACTCTGCTTTTGTCATCTCGAACTTTTTGAGGATGCCAATGAGGTTACTTACCCATGCTCGTTTCGCTGCTCTTGTCCTGCGTGGAGCGGCGGGTGAACTTGACCGGGCGAGCCCTGGGCACCGTCCCTAATGCAGATTTGGTTCTTAGAGGCGCACCACGAGCATTTTCCCATGTCTCTTTCAAACAAGTGAATGATGCGGCAGCGCCGGTTGCGCCGACGGCATCCCTGGCATGCCATACTGGCATCCCCACCGAATTCGTCGATCTGAAGTGCATATTTCCACAACTTGGCGCTTCTGCTTTGCTCCCAACCTGCTGGAGCTTCGAGATGTTTTGGCGCGCTCTTCCGGACCCGTTTCGGAGAGTTGGAATGCGGGTGAGTTGATGCAGCGGAGCGTTTCAGATTCTTGCCTGTGGTAGATGGTCCACGATCCGCCAGCGGAGAGTCCGGATCGATTGAGGCGGCTTTCTCAATTTGTCTGGCGGGTAGAGCTCCCAGGGCGGAATGCTGATGATGGTCTGGTGCTGCTGCAATTTGCGACGGTTGACTGTTTCGAGGCGTAGCGGGCTCCGATTCTGGTAGGTCGAGGTTGGAGGCGCGACGATGCTGATATTGTTCTTGTGGATTGTATGACATCTGTCGGACGTTTCCGCGAGGCTCTAGCTGCTGAAGATGCACTGGTGGGGGCCGCAAGTGCTGCTCAGGATGCTGTGGAGATTGGAAAGTTCCTTGAACCGCTCTAGATGTGCAAAGTAAGCAGGTGCTCCATCCCAAGAAGCTCACTACATAGGGACTTACGCAGCCGGCGCATTGTATCGCTCTCGGAAGTGCGCCTCCAAGATACAGACGTCTTTGACACCAATCGGTGGCAACAGGATTTTTGCGTTCCACGTCTCTTCATCTACGTCGCCTCCTTCAAGACAAGATTGTTGGCCCAGACCTTGAATGTGGAAGTGCACGCTGTGGTTTGCGGCGTTGTGATCGAACACGTTATACGCAAACGCCTTGATGCCCTGGACCAAAATTCATCAGATCAGTGTGCACAGTAGATAGAGTCCGCGATCGTGTCTTTACCTCGAATGTCTCGTACTCGGAGACCCATCTGACCTTAGAGGGCCCATTGGACTCGTTCTCCGCGGCTCCCGGCGCACTGCCGCTGTCGTAAAGTCGCAGTCCTACGAACCTCATCGTAAAGAAGGGGTAGGTTTCCACAGACGCTTCAGTGTCCTGGGGTGTAGGTGTGTGAGTGTCGGGGGAAGGTCTTCCAAAGCAATGTGCGGAAAACAATAGGTACGCGCAAATTGCGTCTTCGGCGCTAGTCCAGCCCTAATAACAACAGACACCGTGTTGACAGCAGTCGGACGCGTCGAACACCTCGAGCTTCCCACTAAATGGCCGGGATACGGCCGGGTGATGGATATCGGTTCGAACATTGGAAGCAATAGAACCGGCATGTGACAGCTTTGCGTAGCAGAGGACCACCAGTATCGAGTTGTTTGAATGGAACGTTATAACCAGCGGAGCCCTCAGCACTCTTGCCATCAACTTCCTCGACGACGACCGTTAGAACCTAGGCAACATCATTAGTCCAGCCTTTCATACTACTCGGCTCTCTACTAGGATTATAAAATTATAGGATGAACAAAGTAGATAAACCAGAGCTTACTCTTCTGGTAAAGCTGCCGCTATAACGCTTGACCTACGAGATATCGCGACAATCTTGACTCCACCGATGTACACGGGTAGGGTGTTCGATATCGTCGCATGATGTGTCCGGAAGAAGAAGGGTAGGAGAATGGTTAAGCCGTCTTCGGAACCGCTTCTATAACTCTTAGCCTACGAAATATCGCGAAATCTCGACTCACCGATGTATACGAGCATATTACCCCATATGGTCGAATGAGATCTACCAAAAAGAAGAGTGGAAAATGGTTTCGGCATTACAAGCTAATCTCGAGATAAACAAACAATATTCACAATGCAACGAGAGCGTATAGACCGACAATGGAATGCCTCTGTATTACCTACTCTGAATCACAATGGCATCTTCTACAGACGCCTTACACATATCGTTCCGGATACTACTCAGCCCGTAGTAGATCTGCTGGATGGAAGAACGCCGTTACACCCAATATAGGGGGTGTACCCGCCGGGCCAAGCGCCCATAAACGCCATGGATAACGAAAAGGTACCGGAATGGGCTGTCAGGCTTATCCGCTAGCTAGTGGAACAAGACTGGGAATCGAATTCAAAATCGTACACGGACCCAGGGTTTGCCTCCCGTTGTAATAACACGCCCAGAAACGCCAAACAAGTAGTCGTAAGATATGTCTTTGGATGTGTTGGGGTCAGATATACGAGATCTTTGTACCCATGCCGACGGTCCGTCTAATCTTGAGCCATGCAGCGGCCAAGATCCGCTTGATTCGTTCGCGCAGATCCCGACGACCGAAAGCAAGAGCGAAGGCAAGGATGAAGAGAAGTGTGCGCAGAAATGCTGTTGGGTTGGCGGTCATCGAATGCGCGGTGGTGCGAATAAGCGTCTGGAGAAACGCGAAGAGGGATGCGGTACGCGAGTAAAGAGTTTGCGGGTGATCGGGTGATTTCTTTGGGGGGCGTGATGGGCGAGAGGATGCTGCTGATGCAGCCGGTACACGCGGATTGGCTGGCGGTGTTGACGGCCGAGCCGCGGAATTTGGGGGTCGTCTGTATCGGCGTGATTCTGCTTCTTCTTGCTCCCGTCTTCGCCGGTCATCTTCGGCTTTTGCGGCTTCGACACGCCGGATCTCGGCTTCGCGTCGTCGCTGTTCGTACTGTTCTTGCTGCTGGCGGCGCAGCTCTTCTTCTCGAAGTTCTGCATTTTCCTGCTCTTCTTTGAGGCCATGCAACGCGAGATGGAAGGCCTCTTTGCGCTCGTCGTCGAGCACCTCGCTCATGCTGATGAACTCGCGGGCGTATTCCCATTCGCCATTTCGTGGGAGCACATGGAGTGTGTACAACTCCAGTAACTTGAGTCGGGAATTGAGATCACGTGGCGTATTAGTTCCATTACTGCGAAGTCCAGATCGTTTCTGTGAATACAAAGGAGAGTTCATGTGGGACGTGATATCGAAGGTTGGCTGAGAAGAGGCGGAGAGGTATGTCTCGAGGCGCTGCTGGGTAACTCTTTGGGAAGGGGAGTGCGTAAGAAGAAGAGTCGCTCTAGCATAGTATCAGTCTCATACACTGCTCATATGGATAGGAACACGCACAGGTTGATGACGACGTCGGCGTCTACGCTGCCCTCCACCCCGCCGTAGCCCGCTTGCACCACCTCCTCCCATATAGTACCGTCTCGACATTTTGCGACGAGAGCCCTCCATCGTGTGCTCCCGAAAGCATGCTTTCCCTCTTCCGGCCCCAGTTCGACGACAGCGTTCAGGAAGGTGAGGTAGAAGCTCCACACTTTTACTCTCGTACCGCGCGACGCGAAAGCAATTGGCGCATTGCTCGGCCGGCGTGTCTCTGAGTCGCCATCGCCGTCGGTCTTTTCAGGTTCTTCGGGAGTGATTACAGGTTCAATGGTAGAGTAGGCTTCAGGTAGTCGGCGGGTGAGGAAGAGCTGGGCGGCTTGCCGGTAGGTCTTTGCGATCTGGGAGACTTGTTGACGTTGGTCGGAGATGGATGACGAGAGGATGCGCGAGGCAGTGAGGGTATCTTCGTAGGTCACGGACATGGCGGGCAGTAGCAAGGCATTCGTGGGCTATGCCATGGGAAACGAGGGGAGGGGGATGGGATGGAAGGGCACAAGGGATATAAAGCAGTGGAGGGTGGTGATGTTGTCGGCTCGCTGGGGGAGCGGCGGGCTGGGGTGGAATGTGCAATTGACTGAACGTGACGAGGGACCTCGGCACCGGCGGACGGAGATTGGCCAAGGCCAGCAGCATCAACATCAACACCAACGCGAACGCGACTCTCAGGTCAACAAGTCACGCCTGAACCTCAGCAAATGTCTTGACCGCGCGGCTGCGACAGACTCTCGCCCGTCCGTTGTCGCCGTCAAACACCCGAGGTTGCGCGCTGGGGCTTCGCACGGATTGCTGCGTCTGTTTGCGCTTGCCACGGCCGCTCCACGGCTACTTCTACACCTCAGGTGTCGCGTTCACCGCGTCCGCAAGATCTCACCACTATCCCTAGTAATATCCAGCTACACGGCTGGCTTTCTCCTTCATCCAGTCCTTACTCTCAGTCGCAGCTCGCTGTAAATAACCTCGTCACACTGCCGTCGCCTCCCCGCCAACATGGAGGTCGACCGTATATCCTTTGCAGGCCGGCTGCTCGACATCCTCGAAGCCATGTCCGAGTCTCACTTCATCTCGTTTGATCTGGAACTCTCAGGTGTGCCCAGCAAACAGGCTTCTTCAAAGGCGAAAATGACTATGGAGGAGCGCTACCAGGACATCAAAGCCGCCGCGGAGAAATACCAGATCCTGCAGATCGGTCTGACCTGCGTTCACCAAGACTTCGAGAATGACACATACATACTCAGGCCCTACAACTTCAACCTGAACCCCTTGCTTGAGGAAAGACTCGACATCGAACGTATCTTTTCCTTCCAGAGCGGTGCGGCAGAGTTTCTCATCGCTAATGGCTTCCGCATGGACTTGCCCATGACCATGGGCGTGCCGTATCTCTCCAGAGAAGAAGCAAAGCGAGCCAAGAAGCTTGCCTACACAAGGTTTGAAAGGTCTAACATCGAAGATGTGCAGTTGAAGGCAGACGAGGTAGAGTCCCTCGAGTTTGTCCGGAAAGTTCGCGTCGCCATCACGAAATGGAAGGCAGATGGCAAGGTACGTTACTCACGCCGACAGGGAAGCCTTCATTAGCGAGGCACTGCGATCCAGGCCATTGTCACCAATCCAAGACTAGCGGCATATTGCTCACTAGTATCATTCTTTCTCGAGTCCTGCAATCCAAAGGCTAGCGCTAACTGTCCCCAGCCTCATCCATCATTCCTCAACATCGTGAGCACTGATCCTGAGGGGCCTCAGCCTGCTATTCCGCGGCTCGGTAGGTTCGAGAAGCGTTTAGTGCATCAACTCGTCAGAGCTGAGTACCCCGAGTTGATAACCATCTCAAAGCCGGAAATGATCATCATCAAGGCGTATGATGCGATACGCGAGCAGTCTATCTTGGAGTCGAAGAAGAAGGCCGTCAAGAGGCAGATCGAGAGGCAGACTGGCTTCCGATGGATTGTCGAGGCGCTCTGCGGTGGCCATCTCGACCTTGACGTCCAAGCGTTTGCACGTGACGTACGCACTGGACAGCCTAAATTCGTCGACATGAACGACCTGAGAAGCCGGTTCGGACGCGCCGAACTTGATCTTCGCCGGAGGAGACGTGTTCTGGTCGGTCACAACCTTTTCACGGACCTGATTTACTTTTACCGTACTTTCATTGGCGATCTTCCTGCAACACTCAGTGAATTCCGGACGGAGATTCATAAGCTCTTCCCTATTGTGGTTGACACGAAGTATATGGCTACGCATAATTGCGGCGACATCAATCCAGCTTCGTCTCTTCAGCAGATCGACGAACAGCTCCGCAGGCAACCGACGCCGCTCATAGGTACGCCGGACCAGGACACCAAAGATGATGGAATGGATGCTAAAGCCTTGCAGTGACACATGAAGCTCATCAGAAGTATGCCTCAATGGACACCTTCCACGAGGCAGGTTTCGATAGCTACCTGACGGCTCTGATTATGATCAGGCTCTCTGCGAAGCTTGATGCGGCTGGGAGTGCCGCGTCGAACAAATCGCCTGGGATGTCCGACGACGAAGCGTACGAAACGGCTTCGGACGGCTTGAGCCATGCCAACCAAAAGAAGTCGAGCAATCAGTTGGCACCTGGCACGACAGCGGCCACTGCTGGTTTGCTATCGAAATCATTCACTGACCACACGAACCTACTCGCTCCTACTACCACCAAGCAAGAAGTCACCAACCAAGCAGGTTCAGGATCCCAAAAGCGGGGAAAGAAAAAGAGGAAAGCCGGAAAAGCCGGAAAGGCCGAAAAGGCCGGGGACAGCCCTTCGCCTGATGACGAGCATACCAACGGTGGTACCCACGGCCCAGGGCGCTTCTCGCACGCAAACCTCTTCAGCCAGTTGCAGGACATGTCTCTTGATGAACCTTCTGGGGATGACAGGAACGAGGCCATCGCAGAAGAAACCGTCAAGGGGGACTCCGAGACTTGGGGAGCCCCATCCGAATCATCGTTGAAACCTTTTGGTGACGGGGGCGTACAGGAGCAGCCAGCGCCATCTTTCATGCTGAATGGCTGCACTTACTACTTGACTCCGCAGATGCAAAGGGAACCGATGACTGCGATGCCGCCCTTTGGTACAGACTTCTGGCGCGTCTACGATAACAAACTGAGGGTGTTTGGAACCGTTGAAAGCATGTGGCAGCTTGACGAGTGACAACACGTACGAGACATGGTGGGTATGCGCTGGGCAGGATTTGCATCTGTTGCATAAGTGCGAAGCACCATGCGCGTCCATAGCGGTAACGGATCATTGACTTGCATATCCGCATTTCTCATGCATGGTGACAGCTCGCATTGCGCCTTTCATCTGATAGCTCTCGGGAGGTGATAACGCTGACAGGGACTAATTCACTGATAGAGACGAGCAGAAGGAATCCGGATTATCCCGAAGCGCCGCCAAGTACTCACTCATTTTCCTGGCCATCAGATGTCTCTCGTGCTTCCCGCCTCGTCTCGGATATGTCTTGGTGGCGCGGGTGCATACAAACGTGCATGAAGGGCAGCCTATGGCAAGACACTCGGCGCTGTCGCTGCTGACTCCGACGCATCGGCCCGCATGCATCCTTGCCGCCGCCAGCGGGACGCCAGACGACGACCTTAACCTCTCACCTTCACCTTCCACTAGAACCACCAATCTATACCCCAAACTCATATACAATCGCGGCCAACTTTACATGTGCACTGACGATCTTGTTCTCATGTCTGTATGCTGATGACATAGCTCCGCGTCTACGTGCTTGTCTGTTTCATGGTAGGGCAGATCTTCACGAGCCAAAACTAATGCTTCTGCAGGACAGATAAGTGTGCGTGCATCGGACCCATTCCGGTGTTCCCGGCCCTGTCTCTTCAATGTGTTGTCTGAGCCCAGGCAATTGGAAACCTATCGTATTTCATGCAGCGGTGGCGGGCAGCAGGTATGCCGGGCGACTAAAGATCTGATAATGAAACAGTTTCCGATCATTCAGTAAAGCCAGAGCCCAGTCACAATCCAGGACAGTGTTGAGATTCAAAGTCCATGTACCAATCATGTCGAGCATTCTGATCAGTTACCCCTCATCGTGATCTTCCAGTGCGGTAGGTCGTCCTCCTATCCCGCGCGAACCATTGCTTTCCTCCACCATTGGAAAGGTACATACATATGTAGTAGCAAGGTACGTGCCGCCGACGTGCAGCAACAATTCTCTTGGCGGCCTGCATAACCCATGCAGCCTGTAGCCTCTCTCAAACAAACACCGACAGAGTTCTGCAAGCTCACCCGCTCTATCTTATCTTCCAATCCACGAACCAGTCATACGTATCGTCGCGGTGGATCGTCTGGCCAAATCAGCACATCAGTCATAACATGCTCTAAACACGACCGCGGCGTTTGGTTGAGGCAGGGCGACCAACCTCCCATACCACTTTCACTACCAGCATCAACACCATCCAGAACCCGGGTCTCGCGTCAATTAGCACGATAAGCTCGTCCGACCTCTGACACAATTGGCCTGGTACGTCAAGGATCCGAAACTAGATGACGGCGTGCAGAAAGCATTATCTCTCCTCCCGTGAAGACAAGATGCCCAACGCCAACGGTTCAGTCGAGCGTCTAGCCTGTAGAAGTCCATCGGTAGCGCCAGGGTGTGGAGGAAAGAGGGACCGCCGACGTACTTATGTGCTCCTCTCAAACTTCTTGTGGTCAAGTAATCGGCTTTCTCGCGCTTCATCCACTCCACGATCCATCAGATCTCTGTGCTACATCCAACAATCATGGCTCCATCAGCAGTCCTCCCGGATACAAGCACGGACGCTTATGGCGTCTGCTCTCATGATGCCAGCATCCGCAAGGCGTCCAGCATACAGGCTTCGGTCCTGCATGGCCCACGGGACCTGCGCCTTGTACGTCGTCTTTCCCCACACATCCCACGCGCTCTGGACCCCAGTCGTGGGGTGGGTGGATGCATATTGCCCATCCACACGACACCCGCTCCACTGCAACCACCAGCTCACCGGCCTCTAGGAAACAAGGACGATATCGGATCCCGAACCGCACGAGCTCCAGATCGCCATCAAGGCAACCGGCATCTGCGGCAGCGATGTCTCATACTACCAGAAGTTCCGCAACGGCAGCCTGCGGGTGACTGAGCCGCTGTCCCTGGGCCACGAGTCTTCAGGCGTGGTTGTGGCGGTGGGAGAGGCTGTCGGCGGCGACTGGGTGGTTGGCGACCGGGTGGCGCTGGAGGTGGGCGTGCCCTGCGACGACATGGATTCTTGCAGAGCTTGTGGCAGCGGCAGGTACAATCTGTGTCCAGGAATGCGGTTCCGGAGCAGTGCGAAGAGCTCGCCGCATTTCCAGGGGACGCTGCAGGAGAGGTTGAATCATCCGGCCAAGTGGTGCTATAGGTCAGCGATGCCCTTTCCTACCGTCCCATTCAGTGGTGGATGCTGATTGTGTCCAGGATCCCCGATCATGTCTCGTTCGAAGCAGCCGCCATGCTCGAACCGCTCTCCGTCGCTATCCACGCCACGCGCCGCGCCGCCATCGAGCAAGGCGACACCGTCGTCGTTTTCGGCGCCGGCACCATCGGGCTCCTCACAGCGGCCATGGCAAAGCTGTCAGGCGCGACTCGGATCCTCATCGCAGACGTGGATGCGGGACGCGTAGCCTACGCCTTCCGCCACGGCTTCGCGACAAAGGGCTACATTGTGGCTCCTCCGCGCGTCGACGCCGGCGGCGACATGTTTGCGGACGCGCAGGCGATGGCGGCGGAGACTTTCCTCGTGCTCAGTAATGGCAGTGATGGGTATTGTGGCGCGGATGTGGCGTTTGATTGCACCGGCAAGGAGGTGTGCATGCAGGCGGGCCTCTACGTAAGTACATCCTCCTCCTCCTCCTCCTCCTCCTCCCACCGCGAGTGGCAACAGACATCATGTCCTGACTGGACTGACGCTTCTTGCCTCCCAGGCCACTAAACCAGGCGGCAAACTCATCATGGTGGGCATGGGCACGCCGGTGCAGACACTCCCCATGTCAGTCTCGCATCTCAACGAGGTCGACATCGTGGGCATCTTCCGGTACGCAAACACGTATCCCGTCGGCCTTGACCTCATCTCTTCGGGCTTGCTGCCTAGATTGGATCAGATGGTCACGCATCAGTTCGCGGGGCTGGAAAAGGCGGAGGAGGCGTTTGAGCTCGCGGGGAGGACGGTTGATGGGGAGGGCAATCTGGTGCTTAAGGTTGTTGTTGAGTTGTAGGGCGAAGAACGGGTGTGGAGATTTTCTTTCCGGGGTTGGTTGGGAGGTGTGGGGATTCTCGAACTGCTAATGTCATGGATTCGACCTGGTTCGAGGATCGTGATGGTGTGGTGTTTTGACCTTCTAGGCGCTTGGGTGGGCAGGCGGAGGTACGGTCGTGGGCTGGCTTGGTTGTTTTGGGGATGTTCCGGGAGGTGATATCTATCAGTCACCCACTCGTCACGACGAAGCTGTAAGTGACAGCGCGATTCTTCTGATTGCGGAGGGGTTCATCGACTGTAGTCCGAACATATCGTTGTAACCGAAAACCGAGCCAAGCTCAAGATTTCCCTTGGCTGGCTTAGTATATGCAACGATAGATGATGTTGAACAGCTCCGCCTTGTAGTATTCTCAAATTATATGATATGAGATCCAGACAATAGTGAGAGCTCACGAGGCTAATCGTCTGGAATAAAAGGTAGTGGTGGAGGAAGTGATTGTTCATCGACAGCGATGGTGGCTTCTATCATCGTCATCATAACGCCTCGAGCTGCGACTCATAAAAGCCACTAGCAATAGGCAGGATTGCTCATAACTTCATGGAGCCGGCAACGTGGATATCCAAGTTGTTCTTGAGCTGTACGTAGGATAGCCAGGGAGAAGACCGTTTATATACAAGGAAAGCCTACACGCTAAGCTGGATTCGGAAGCAAGAATGCGATGGTGATCATTCCATGTTTACAGCAATGGCATTTCCCACAATCACCACCATAGTGCATCGAGCTTCCAGCCGCGACCTAAGTTAGAGACAGAGCACCAGCAACGAGGATCAGGTCGTCGGGTAAAGCACAACCGCAACCCCATCCGACAGCGTCAAGCTATAACTAACACAGAGCGTCGAGGTAACCCATCCTCGACTCGCAGGCCACCCACGAAGAAGGCCGACATGCCAAACGCGACTCAGCAAAACCACGAACGGGAAACGTAGCGATGCCGACTCGCGCAGGCAGAAGGTGAGGAAGAGACGCGACAACGCTGCGAGTCAGCAGGACCGGTGCGGCAATCTTAACGACCGTTTCGGAGTCCGTTTCGCTCATCACTGCGCGTCCGCCGCCGCATAACGTTAGCGCGGCCAGAGATTCGAGTTTTCGAGCGATGCGTGGGATGCGACTCCCAGCGCCGTCCTCCGCTTCGACTTGATGGAGTTGGGCGGTGCCGCGTAGTGCTGGTGTTGACCTACTCACCTAACTTACTTACGCGCCATAGCCCTCGATCAAGTCAGCGACCCGGGTACCCAAAGCTAGGATGTAAACAAGCAGCGGGGAGACACCAAGGAAGATATTCGCTGTACATGGCCGACACTAATCACGGGAGTAGCGCGCAAACTCTAAACACGCCTACCTAATTTACCGCACTCTAAGTAACGTTAGTTGTCCGCGTACTACACTCTTCCGAAGACGCAAGACCGGACTACTGCACGAGCGCATCTACCCGTGGTCCAGCAACGGGCTCTGGGGGAGAGGAGGTGTCGGGGCATTGGCCGGGAGGACGCGTGCTGCCTCATCAACGGGAGTCGCTGTGACCTGCAGTTGATGGGGTGGCAGTAGGTGTAGGTGTAGGTGTAGGTGTAGTGCATCCGTAAGTTAGTCGATCCATCTGCCAAGTTGGCTGGCATCCATCAGTCTGTACGTACCGTTGTAGGCACGACACAAGCACGACAACGCCCGAGAGCACCAGAATAGCAAACAGCCCAGCCAGCCGTGTGCAGATCCCCCTCTCTCTCTCACACATACACTCTCTCTCGTGTCCCCTCACCTCGTCTCCGATGATCGAACCGAGATGCGGAAATCCTCATTCCGCGACGGAGATTTTGCGAGAGTAGTGACGGTGTGGTGGGCGGATCTGGTCTGCACAATCAAGGAACGATGGTTGTAACGTGACTGGACAGCGAGGACAATGTCGTTTGGTCGCGGAGATGTCGCGGTCGGTCGGTGGGAGGAGGGAGGGGTTTTGGTCGTCGCTGAAACACACACATACACACACACACGGCACACCAGCCCACCGACCCTTTCGCATCGCCACTGGGGTTTTCCCAGCCCTGTTTTGGCACTGTCGTGCTTCTCGCCTTCCAGCGACTGAGATGCGAGAATGCCGTGTCATTGGGGACCCGGGCCGAACGAGGTTGGTCGTAAGTAGTCGACTTGACAAGTTGTTGAATGATGAGTGGTTTAAGTGAGTAGGCCCGACGGGGTGGCCTCGTCCAACGTCACCTCATTAGTTGGTGATCGTGTCATTGATCCGTCCCCAGTCACCGTCTGTCCTTCCGACATGACTGCTCCTCCGTTCTCATGGTCGTCGACGCGTCTTCGTTGTCGTCGTTCGTTCGTCCGTCCGACATGGAATGCGGGGACGATGTTGCGTGCAGCCCGCGACGTAAACTCTGTAAGTCGTTCGTGCGCGGCAGCGTGCCTTGAAGTACGCAATCGTTTTGGCGTCGGCGGCAGAGCAAGGCAGATCCCTAACCTTCATTCCTCGAGCTGCTGATCTCGCTGGAGATGATCTGGGATGGCTATGGGTTGATAACCCCTCTCCTCCACTCCCCCTCCGCCTCCAGCCCCTCCCTTTTGATTTCCTTCCTCCCTCTCTCTCTCTCTCTCGGTCGTTCTCGCTCGTTGTATTCCAGTCATGGTCGGATCAGCGTCCGGATCATTGTCAAGCTGACCGGGTTGTTTGCGAGTCGTTCTTCCGTACAACGCAATGTGTCTGTAAGCTCCTGCGCCGGGCGTATTAAAGTCGATTGAACCACCCGTCATTCGTTCCCCTTCTTCTTTCTCCGCAACAATGTCTGCCGCCTCGCCCTGGCCGATGCCGTCGCGGATCGTAGTCCGCATCTTCCTAGGCGCCTTCGTGCTCTTCCTCCTCCGGCAGCTCTGGACGCTCTCACCCTTGGACTACAAGCGCGTCCTCGTCGGCGACTTCCACCCGCACCACCACTTCGGCCACCCATCCAGCAACGCCTCTCCCTCCTCCAACGAGCCCATCCCCGGCTTCGAAGACATCCTCGTAGTCCTCAAGACCGGCGCCACCGAAGCCCTCACCAAGCTCCCCGTCCACTTCTCAACCACGCTCCGCAACATCCCACACCACGTCGTCTACTCTGACCACGCCGAGGAAATCGCCGGCCACCGCGTGTACGACGCCCTGGACGAGGTGGACGAAGCCATCCGGAACACGAACCCCGACTTCGAGCTGTACAACCGGCTCAACAGCGGCGAAGAAGCCGGGGGCGGCCGCTCGTCCATCCAAGCCGCCGAGCTGGACGACTGGACCTCGGCCACCAACACGGTGAACGGGGCGGGCGGGAACCCGGCCTGGCGGCTCGACAAGTGGAAGTTCCTGCCCATGGTCGACAAGGCGCTGCGGCACAGGCCCGATGCCAAATGGTACGTCTTCGTCGAGGCCGACACCTACGTCGTCTGGAAGAACCTGCTCGAGTTCCTGTCCCATTTCGATGCCGAGAAGCCGCAGTATCTGGGCATGCAGATGAGTATCGGGGATGTCACGTTTGCGTATGGAGGGGCCGGGTTCATGATTTCGAACGCGGCGATGCGCAGGGTGACGCAGCATCGGGCGCAGCATTTGCCCGAGTTGGATCAGCTCACGGCTTTTAATTGGGCGGGGGATTGCGTGCTGGGGAAGGCGATGATGGATGCTGGAATGACGGTGTTTTGGGGCTGGCCGAATATCCAGAGCGGACAGCCCACGGATAACGAGTATGGGGTGTCATATCCGGATAACAAGATGGCGTGGTGCTTCAACGCGGTTAGCTATCATCATGCGTCGCCGGAGGAGATTGAAGATTTCTGGCGCTGGAACCAGGACTGGGACGCCGAGGTGAGTCGTTGCTTGCATCCTTGAAGCGGAACTCACATACTGACCGCTCCGCTCGTCGCCTCCAGAACTCAACCCTCCTCCAGCACCGCGACATCTTCCGGTACTACCTCCTCCCCAAGCTGTCCCCGCAACGCGACGACTGGGACAACCTCTCCGACCTCCCTCCCCTCCCCGAGCGCAAGATCGACTCGTACGAAAAGTGCCGTCTCGTCTGCGAGAGCCTGCCCGACTGCATGCAGTTTTCGTACTCGTACATGAACTGCCGGACCTCTCCCTTCATCAGGCTCGGACACAGGGACCTGACGGGGGCGAAGGGCGCGATCCGCTCTGGCTGGATGATGGACAGGATCAACGCCATTCCCGCGAGTATGCCGGCGTGTTCGGAGCAGGTGTGGAAGTATCCTTGAGAGGCCATCGCTGAGGGCGCAGCGGAGATGCTGCTTGTGCGAAAGAGCATCGATCGCGCCCGACTCAGCGATGACGGGGAAAAGAAGCGCTCCAACGTCAACCTGCATGCAGAGATGGTTTGTGCCAGGATCGCTCCCAGAAGCATCATGCATGGAACAACTTGCTTCTGGGCGGCCGCCACGTCGAAGTTCGCAGACGTGGCAACATGCGAACAGCGCCACGGCCAAAAGCAGAAGTCGTTTTTGCGGACCTATGCGCGACACATGCCCATCGACGATGATGGACAATGCGGCGGTGAGCGATTCCTCTGGCTCATGCCCCCGGTCCCGGGACTAGAACCTGTCGGAGGGCAATCGCGTGGAACGAAGGTCGAGTTTTGAGATGGAAGTGCCATAGTTCGAATCCGGATCTTGAGGACACAAGGTCGGGTCGGGACAAGGATCGCAGAACCGTTGTTTGAGCAACGACCCGTCGTTGTAGGGGAAATGAGCCGAGGAACGACTCGACGAGCTGTGTCGCTGTGCTCGGTGTTCATGCGGGACGTTGAATAAACCCATGCGGGGCCAATGTCGACGGATGCGATTTGGCAACCCGCCATACATGGAAGGGTGTCCTCGACTCCTACCACGTATCGTAGCGCCGCAATCAAGACTTTCGAAACCGCAGATGGACTCACGTGTATGATATATCTCCGGGTGGTGAACATGAGTGGGCAACAGAAATTCAAGCTTTACTACTTGATGCTTGGTAACGTGCGGTCATCAAGCATAGACCCAGTCCGAGGGCGAAGATGTTTCCTGGGCTCGAGAAAAACGTCGCGGATGTTCAGAATAGCATGGTGAGGTGTGGCTCGTAGCAACAGCCTGAGGCAATCCTGAAACTTCAGTAGCCGTCGACCAGGCGATCGGGTTTTGTGCCACTCCTGATTCTGCCCATGTGGCCGTGAGTGCTGCCCGAGATGAAGCCCGAGATGTGAGAGGATGACCTCACTGTGGTGGGAAAGGTGGCTGAAACCATCCGTCCTGTGGCACAGGATGGAGAATGCTGAAACGATACCTAGCCGGGTAGGAGTGACGAGTCACGATATGAAGGATTGTTGATGAGACAACAGGTCTTGGCGGGTAGAGTGGGTGAGGATAAAACACCCGTTTGCCACTCAATGAGTTGAAGCACTTTCCGGTCGAGGCCAGAGAAGGAGGCCTCGACTAGATGGTGAGGTGTTGGCGCGAATGTCTACCTGATAGCGGGATAGTCATCGCGATCAAGTCGGGTAGACGACTTTCCAGACTATTGACATGTGTCGAACCAGTGAAAATGAGATGGGTGCTATCGAATCGCATGAAGGGAGTGGAGATGACTCGCACGCATGCAGTGAGGTCCATCAGTCCCATCATCTCCAGCACTTCATGAATGAGCGTTTCCGGACCATGGAAGCTGGAGAATCATCTCGTCGGCTTCCGGAGCAAGGCTACGCCCGAGTAAAAGCCTAATAAAGAATTTGCCGGTCCGGAAGCGACGCGGCATTGCGCTTTGACAGCACGGTTGGATGTCGACACGCGTTTTCAATTTTCTTTCCTATCACGCTCGGTGGCTGCTTGCGGCTGGGTCCGTCAGTCAGTCAGTTCAGCTGCGAGAAAGCGTCCCGGCCGAAGAACGTTGTCGACTATTCAGAGTTGCGAAGTTATCAAAGGTTACGGGTTGTCGGGGTATGGCAGCGGAAGCGGCTCCGGTCAAGTTGGATGCCCATGGGAAGTGTCACAGCAACGGGTTGAGTTCTGTCTGGCGGTGTCGGCGAGACTTGACAGATGAAAAGGCCGCCTCCTTTGCGGGCGCAGGCAGAGATTTGAGGCGCAAAAGTCGGCCCACAGCAGGCTCAGCCACAACAGTCATGAGCCCCACAGGGTCGAGGCGGTCGGAATGGTGGATCGAGTGGTCGCGTGCAAGAAGTTGTGTTGACGGGCGACGGGTCTCGCGTGGGCAGCAAAGGTAGCAAAGGTAGCAAAGGTAGCAAAGGTAGCAAAGGTAGCAAAGCAGGAGGTGGGCCAATCACATGGGGCCAAGGACGCTGAAACCATTCCAGCCGAGTCCTCGAATTTTGGCCTTTGGACCGGATTGCACGGATTGCACGGATTGCACAGAAGCCGGCGTGGCTGAGTGGCCGATGATGGGCCTGGGAGGGCGGGCGGCAACTCCTGAAGATCCCAATTTGGACGGGGTGGACGGGGTGGACGGAGTGGACGGGGTGGACGGGGTGGTCGTCATGGGCGGGGAGGGCCGCAAACGGGGCGCGTCTGTCTGGCCAGCTCCCACCTTTCGCAGGCCTCAGGCGGTGCTAATAAGTTGTGAGAGTTGGTTGTCGAAGACTGGATGCCTCGCGCCCGAAGTGGACAGCCACGGTGCGGAAGGGCCTTGTTGGGAGTTGGGAGTGGGGAGTTGTCGACGACTGGGCGGAGGGCAGCAGGGCAGCAGGGCAGCAGGGAGTGGATGACGGCGTGGTGGTGGTGTCGTTGTTGATGTTGATGATGATGTTGTTGTTGTTGTCGTTGCGTACGATGGTCGAGTATCACACGGGCTGTATACATATTGGCAGCTGGAGTCGGGGATTTGCAGTCTCGTCAGGATTGATGGGCAGGATGCCGGGGCGCATCGCCAGTCCCCGCATCGACGCAAGTGGCAGATGGCAGAGGGCAGATGGCGGATGGCAGATCGCATCGACACAATGGACGGGCACTTTGCAGCTTTGGGGGGGAGACGGCGGCGCGCTGACTGGCGTCTAAGAGTCGAAGATGTGCGATCAGCGGACGCTTGCCCGGTGCCATGTGTAAATCACCAAGGCCCCTTCTTCCCATCACGAACACTCACTCTTTCTCTCATCAATCACTCCTTCATCTTTGACTGCTTGCTTGCTTGCTTGCTGTTGGCCTAGAAGCTGTTCGAAGGAGGCCTGTCGTGCGCCGAGCCCACTGCCGTTCTTTACTACCCTCCTTTCTACCCACCCACTCATTCTACACACCCACTCATTCTACACACCCAGACTCTCGTTCGCATCTCGCATCTCGCATCGCGCATCTCGCATCTCGCATCTCTCCGACAGCTGCAACTCTCGCACACACACACACACAGCCAACGGACTGCTCTGCTCGCCTTCGCTCAATCAACGCCCGTCCAGAGGTCGTGCAACAGGGCTGCCACCACAGCTGCCACCATCGCTGCCACCATCGCTGCCACCACTCGCTGCCGTCACTCGCTGCCATCACTCGACCGCCTTCAGGTCATGATATCAGCGTTACGCCGCTCGACTCACAGCAGCAGCACCCGCAGCAGCAGCACCCGCAGCACCAGCACCCGCAGCAGCAGCACCCCCAGCACCAGCACCCGCAGCACCAGCACCCGCAGCACCAGCAACCCGACCGACAGCGCGACCGACAGCTCGACCGGCGGCTATCGCGACAACAACTCGCGCACCAGCCTCCAATTCATTACCCACCACCGCCGCCCCGGTGTGCTCGGCCTGAGCAAAAAGTCCGCACAAGCTTCAACTTACTAGCAAGTAGAGCCTCCTGGTGTGTAAGTGGTCCCCCTCCAGTCTCCAGTGCACCCCCCCAATGCCCTCCCAATGCCCTCCAGTACCCTCCCCAGTACCCTCCCCAGTACCCTCCCCAGTACCCTCCCCAGTGCCTCCCCCCCCCCGCCTGCAGCCGGCGTCCCCCCCCGGCTAGCGTGTTCCGCTCCAGGCTGGATGAATGCAGCTAGCTGGCCAGGGCTCCCCTTCAAACCCAAGAGCCCTTGCGCTTCTCTCTTCCATTCACACAACCCACAATCCACAACTCACCACTCACCCACCAACTCCCCCAAACTCAACACTGCATCTGCATCTGCATCTCCGTCCCCCCAATCCTCTCTCGCTCTTCCTCACGCCCTCCTCCTTCTCCGCTGCCGTCCCGTCTCTCTGCCACCACCACCCGCTGTGCAGCAATGCTGATCGCCCGTTAGCTCCATCTCTTGACTGAGTTCGGAGCTCCCTCGACCTTGTTTACCGTCCACGAAGGCCACCGTGCACCACCACCACTGCTCTGCATTCCATCGCTGTCACCGCTGCCCGCCTTTCGCTCACCACCTCGATTAATTCGCGTCGAGGTCCACCGGTTGGCCTCCTCGACCACCTTCACCACACTACGTCGAATCGCGCTGGTTCGACCGACACCGTGCCGCCGAGACCACCCCGACTCCCTCGTTCCTCCCATCTCCCGGCGCGATGCGGTCCAGAACGTTGCGACGCGATGTCGCCTTGCCGTCCATCTGCCTCCTCGCCCTTCTCGCCGGTCGCGCAGCAGCATTGACACAGACATATTGCTCAAGTCAGAACACGGGCTCAGGCAACCTACAAGGTACCTCTGCCCGATCATTCTCGTGCCGTCCCCTCTAACCTTTGCAGATACATACATGTACCAGTCCAACGGGCACTGTTATGACGAATGCAAAAGCTCGTACGCATACGCCATCGTTCAAGGGGAGAGCTGTTGGTGTTCCAACTATGCCCCTGCCGATCAGGTCGACATCAGCAACTGCGATACCACCTGTCCAGGCTACGGGTATGAAGACTGCGGCTCGACCAGCGATAGCCTCTACGGCTACTTGAAGCTTCCCAACGCTGCTTCAGGCACCCAAGGAGCGTCCTCCGCCGCAGCGACCAGCACCACCCAGGCGGCCACCAGCACGGTAAGTACATTACCTGCACCGCCTTCATCCACCTTGTCCCACATCTCTACCCCCACCTCTTCCCTGCGGTCTACCATACCGCAGTCTTCTACATCTATCCCTTCCTCTTCGCTTGTATCTTCAAGGCCCAGCGTGGCCCTTCCTTCGATCTTATCGTCTGTGACGACTTTGGTGGTCTCTACTTCAATTCTTCTTTCGATGGCGACTTCCACAGAGACGTCCACTTATACCCCCGTGCAGAGCTCAGCGCCAGCGCCGAGCACAAGTGCGCAGGCAAAAACAGTCACTGCCGATGCCTCCACCCTTGTACAGACGGTGACGCAGTCGGCCAGTGTTGTTGTTTCTTTCATTACCCCCGTACGGAAGGACCGTTTCTTTAGTGGCTTCTCTTCATCATTCACGCATTGCATCTGGTTGGCGTGTATGCTGATGAACTTTGCAGACTGAATCCAGCACCACCACATCCGAATCCGCGTCCTCCACCGAATCCACCGAGTCCTCCACCCAAACGACCACGGCAAAACCATCCACCACGTCATCCTCATCTAGTGAAAGCGAAACCGCAACACCCGTCACCCAAGTCACTCTGATCACCGTGAGCGGATCCATCGTTACTCAGACCGTCACCACCACGCCCAACATTGGGGAGGGTGCCAACTCTGGAGTGACAAGCAAGAAAAGCGTGTCCGGTGGCGCCATCGCTGGAGCCGTCATCGGCGGAATCGCCGGTGCCGGCCTCATCGGCGCATTGATTTTCTGGCTCCTGCTGAGACATCGTCGCCAAAAAGAGCAAACGGTCGAAAATGGGTCAGAGCATGGAGGAACCCCTCAAAGGAATGTCAGCACCTTGAGCCGAACGGGACTTTTGCGAGGGGCAGCAGAGAAAGACTATTTTCCCACGCTTCCTCCGCTTACCACGCGGAACAGCGCGCATCTGGCAGACTCCGTTAGCCCAGGCTCTGAGAGACGGAATAGCATACCGCTGTTCCACGATCAGAGGCTGAACCCGACACCGTTCATGGATTTGCCAAACGGCAGTCATTCCAGCATCATCACCATCGAGGACAACCGGGATTACACCCGCACTCTGAACGTGAGTTCTCGGAATTAAAGTTCAATTTAACGTGCTCTTATTAAGCCATCTACAGGTTCGCAACCCCGACCCGCCAGGCCGGTCCTCATTCGACAAACGTTCGTCGTACGATCCCGGCCACTGATCTGCTTTGCATAGCGCAACAGATCACACAACATTCCCTTCGTTGCCACGATACCCTCCTTTCCGTTTCCCGTTGTTGATTGATGACTCATAGCATTGGCGTTTTCGTTTACTTTGGCGTGCTAAACATAGTCTAATCGCGTCGACGACATCCCTCTTGTCTAGGCTATCCGATCATTCGTAAGGGAACCATATCTACCTTTCTCTTTCTGTACCATAGACACACACTTTTCTCCTTTTCTCCTTTGCTCTTCGTGCTGACCCACATGGCAACCGTACATACATTTCTGGGAGTGGCACGAGTTGTGGGGAATGATGGGGGGACGGGTGGACACAAAATGCGGGGGTTTCAGCGGTGGGGTAGGCGAGGCTGCATGTATTCATCTATTCATGCTTGCTTGCCATCTTGCTTACTCGCCTCGTCTGTCACCTGGATCGAGTGCGGGTGGAGTGAGCGGATTGCCGTAAACGAATTGGCATACAAGGGTGTGGGTGTCTTGGGGAGTGGGGGAACCGATGCTCGCTGCGCGTCCTGCGCCTACAACACTCGTATCCGACACCAGGGATGGCTGGCGTCGATCTTGTCCGGGGGCGTGGCTTGCTGTTACATCTGTTTGCTTGCTTGCTTGCTTGCTTGCTTGCTTGCTGCTGACGACGACGAAGCGACGAAGGAAAAAAGACCAAAAGAGAAAAGCTTGTGGATTTATATCCGAATACCAGACTACAACAAACATGACGCTTGCCGTTTTTCTAGCACACAGCCAGCGAAATCAGACGACCGACGTGCTTCCAGTCGTTCCTTTCCCATTGCGAAATCGTGCGTAGTGCTGAGTGCGCGCATGGGGATGGGGATGAGAGGGATGGCGGCGTTTTGAGGTGGTTCATGCGCGACTTTATTTACAGCATAGAGAGAGATGGAGAGAGAGTGTGAGGAGAGAGGAGAGGAGTCGACCCTGCTTGCCTCCGTCTGGCTGCAGACACTCCTGCCCGTGGCCATGGCCATCAGACGAACGACCGAGATGCGAACGCGTCGTCGGACGTGTCTCAGATGTATATGTCAGACGGGGCGGTCGTTCATCTCGTCCATCTCGTCCATCTCGTCCATCTCGTCCATCTCGTCCATCTCGTTCGTCACTCGGAGCGTGCGTGCGTGCGCGCGACTGGTGCCCAGATTGGTGCTTCCACGCGTTCTGTCAAGTGGTTTGGCCGGGTCCTGAGTGAATGAATGAGGGCTGTCGGGTGACTCGATGGCAACGGACTGATTAACTCGACAGACTGATTAATTCGACATCCTGATTAACTCGACATCCTGATCAACTTGACATCCTCGTTAACTCGCCATCCTCGTTAACTCGACATCCTGGTTAACTCGACATCCTCGTTAACTCGCCATCCTGATTAACTCGACATCCTGATTAACTCGACATCCTCGTTAATTCGACATCCTGATTAACTCGACATCCTCGTTAATTCGACATCCTCGTTAATTCGACATCCTCGTTAACTCGACATCCTCGTTAACTCGACATCCTCGTTAACTCGGTGCCCTCGGTGCCCTCGTTGCCACTCGACACCGGCACACCGCGTCGACTCGGCGCCCGCCCGTTGACTCGGCTCCGCGGCCGGGGTGGTGGGGTGCGGCAGTCCTGTCATACTTTGCCTGACTCGGGGATCGGACTCTGGGTGCGTGCGCAGGGAGAGGAAGATACGAGAAAGAAGGGCTGCGTACACGGCGCGCGGATGCTGGTTGGATGGATGGTGAGGCGGAGGCAGGTGAGGCTGGCTGGCTGGCTGGCTCAGGCATGCAAAGTCGATGCTGGAGGTGGTTCTGGAATCGGGTCGAGGTTTGGGCGGGAGGTGGTGGGTCCGGGCCGGAGGACGGAGACGCGCTGGGCATGGCCGAGTAGTGGACGGCGTGCTTTGTGTCTATCTTTAGTACCGAGCAATATCGCATCCGGATCTGCTCAGCTATCTAAGTTACCGCCGGCCTGATGTATTAAGCTGTCATTAGAGCCGATGATGGATGGAGCTCTCTCGCTACTTCTACTCCAACGGTCGCATGATCTGCCGAGGGAGCTGTTGATGGTAGCAAGTTTGGCGGTTTCTGGAAACAGGTTTGTTTCTATTGTTGTTGATGGCGCGCGTTTCTGGTAAGTTAAGTTACGGATGGGAGATACCGACATCCGGAGCCCTCGCCGTCCGGATTTTTCTCCGCCGTCGTCGCTGTCGTCGTCGTTGTCGTTGTCGTTGTCGTTGTCGTCGTCGTTGTCTCGCCCGTGACTCGCGCTTGTCGGAGGACCCGGGGACATGGGAATTGAAGGACGCAGCCAGGACGGGGGTTGCGGCTTGGGTTTGTGGACACGATGCCTACGCTCCCGCTCAATACACCGACACTTCGGGCCTGGATGCGGTTCAGGTTCCTCCGCTGAGAGAGGCAAGATAGCGGTGGCGCCGAAACAGACATCTGCCACGCGGCCGTCGCGCAGTGCGATTGAGCAAACCTGCTGAGGCAGTCTGATGGATGCAAGAGGACGTCACACAGCGCAGCGGCAAGAGAAAAAGCAGAAAAGACGGATCTGCACATCGTGGATGTGGATCTTTGCCTGCGAACGCCTTTCAACGACGAATGAAGACTGTGATGGTGGTGCGGGGAGATGGTGTTGCGGGGAGGCTGGGGCAGGGAGCGCGAAGGGTTGGGTTGAAGTTTATGCGAGATGCGGTGATGGGTGCATATCTTCATGGGTGTGTTGATGCTCGTGGCTTTCTTGCTTTTTTGCTCCCTGTAACGTTGGGGCGTCCTTTGGCAGTTGGAGAGGTGGTACGCAGCGAGGCGGATGGGAATGATGAACCTGGGAGCAGATCACTTCACGTGCTCTATGTTATTTCCGTGGATCCTTGGATGTCTGGATCTCGAACAAATTGCCCGACTGAGGGGAGTGACAGATGTTGCTGGGCCCAGGTTGGCACGACATACGGAATGATTAAGTTTCTGGCAATGCGGTCGTTGCAGTTCTTGGTAATTGAGGTGTCGATTTGGCGGGGTACATCGTGATTACCTACGAAGGCCGCAGATGATGACCTTGCATGAACGAGATGGTAGTACCAAATTCGCATGCCTTGATTTTCTTTTCTCCGTTATGCACATCAGCATATCATTGCTTGCTTGTATGCCAAGATTCGGATTGCGCCATTACGCAAACTATAGAGTTATGTACACTCCCATGTGACAGAGCTCCGTCGTTCTCCGCTGCCCGGTGAATCTTGAGTTTCCCGAAACCAGGCTGATATTTGAGGGTTGGAAGTCTCGGAAGAGTTGAATCAACAGCGCGAGGTTGCACCAGTACGCGCGCGGTTCAGGGTATCATGATGGTTCCGCAGAAGAGAAACAGGAAATCGTCAGGGCAGGCTGTGCGATTGTCAACCTTCGATTGCTGCATGATATGCAAGCCCAACAGCATACCAGGTAGTTCTTGCCCGTCGTATCGTATGCCAATTCCTGGTAATCCTGTATCTCCAAACTCCTACCTCGATGTGGAGGATTTGTTTTCGGTAGATGGTATCGTCCTCATTGTTCGAGTATTTGATCCGGGTAGACGGCACGTCTAATGATTTCTGAAATTCTTCTTCTGGTAGAACAGATCCGTCCGCGAGCTACCCAGGTTGATGATCTTCGGGCATCCGTCGCGGTCTTTCTCGAGGCGCGTGCATTCGAAGCAGTAGAAGGCGTCGGAGATTCCCTGAGTTCCATGTCAGCCTCATTGCCACGATATCCGTAAGGACAGAGCGCGAACTTACCTCGCCACCGCACACGACACACTTGTTCTGGTAGTTGCCGAAGGAGCACTCATCGCAGATGCGGGCCAGAGTCGTCGGGCGCACGTAGCTGTCGCAGACGGGGCATTTGCCATCGCACTTGTCGCAGAGACGCCCGATGGAGATTCCGGCTTGCTTGCGGCACATGACGAGATCGCTGGGAAGCTGTTAGCAAGTAGTCGTGTTGAGAGGTATGAGAGAGCTTACGGGTGATGGCGCGACATTGTGCTGTTTCGTGGATCAAAGGTCGAGTTTCAGAGGCGAAGCTGGCAGCAGTTCCTTTGCAAACAGCGCAATGCAACTACTGGGGATATGTAGGAGGTGTTGCGGTTCTTGAACTTTCTCCGCTTGCTTGATAAGTTGATGTGAGCTCACTGCAGGGCCCGCCGGATAATCCCCGGGACTTTGATCGGGCTACCCCATCCTAGCGCCACTGCGGAGCTCACATCAATTGCGGCACATTCAACATCCATCCCACTCAGACCCAACTCACCACAGCAAAGATGGCGCCTACAGAGCCGTAAGCAGCATTATCCACGCCGAACACTGGCATCTCAAGCTGACTTTTCACAGCATCGTGGCCTCGGCCGTCGTGGTGCCTGAACCTGCAGCGCCGCCCACCCCCGAACCCGCCCTCCCGATCAAACGACGACTATCCTCGGTGTCCGTAGATGACAACAAACGACCGCGTCTGAGTGTAGATGGCAATAACGGAGCAGATGCGGAGGCCCCGCCAAAATCCCCATCCCGCCATCGTACCGCAGAACGGCGCAAAACGGCCCAGGCGGAGGAGCGCAAACGCGGCCAGCGACTGTTCGGTGGACTTCTTGGCACGTTATCGCAGAGCTCGTCAGACAAGGCTCAGAAAAGACGCGCCGAAATTGAACGAAAACAGCAGGAGAAGTTGAAGATTCAGCAGTCTGAACTCGACGAGAATAAGAAGCAAAAGCGCGACAGGGTCATCGAGACGCGTCGTCATGAGCAGAAGAAGTTTGACGAGCAGTCGGTATATACACGCCCAGTCTTCACCAAAGTCGACGTTACTCAGTCTTCTCAGATGCGCATCCGCCACTCGAACACTCTCGCCATGGCGCACTTTCTGCAGACTAAGACGCAGCCGACGCTGGTACGTTGTGAAGTCTGTTCCATGTTTACCAGAGGCTCACCATTGTCTTAGTACTACAAGCCATGGGAGTTGCGCCCAGAAGAAGCGGCTCAAATCGATTGCCAGGTCAAGAATGCTGAGGAGGCCATTGAGGCGGAACTTAAGCAGTTCGAAGAATCCCGTGTTGCGCAGGACCAGAGCAGCAACGCCGGACACGCTACTAAGAAGGCTGACGAAGATGTTCAGATGGACATGGCAACTACGGTACGTCAAGAGGCATCAGAACATCCAGAGTCTACTGAGAGACAGATCGGTGGTACTAATGGCTCGTCATTGCAACTCGATGGAGCTGTTGATGAAGAGCCTGCCTCGTTGGCCGAGTCGGCTATCCCTGAGAATCATGATGACTATATCAGGCAGAAAACCGAGGCGGAAAGAAACGTCACCGAGGCAGACGAGGCGCAAAGAAACGAGGCGCAAACAAACCCAAGCAACGATGATGGCGAGCAGTCCCACGATAACCATGAAGACAACAGCGAAACGGTACTAGAGGCAGAGGAGGATACGGTCATCTACTAATCCTCCGACAGCCTCGGCTCTTACCTCAGCTTTCCAGGATCCTTTCCTGGATCTTCGTTCTGAGTGCATATTTCAGCGTCTCCTTTCTGGTGATTATTCACTGCATGATACCATAGCGTAACGATCCATGGCTTGGTTGCGATTCTCTGTACATCGTCCTCTGGTGGGGGTAAAAACAATTTGGGGGTGGAAAAGTTGATCAATTGGCGCCAGGGGTATGCAGAAGGATGGGCAAAATTCCGTAGAAGTAATAGCCTTTGGGGTTCGCTTTTCGGGTATAAGCTTAAACCTCAAGTCGGCTCCATGGAGCCTCTACGGAGCCTCTCTTGACATGTACCTGGTCCAATGCAAAAACTACTAAATTTGGCAATGATACCGAGGCGGGTATTCGGTGATGTGCCCTGGACGGACATGACTAGTGGATCAGTCAGAGATTCTTCAGACAAATGGATCCTATGACCTCTTATCAACCCGATCTTTGTGTCCACGGGTGACTGCATGTCGTCCGGCCAAATTGTCGTCGCCGCGTGGTAATGTTACTCGTATTGCTTACTAGTAAGTTAGTTACCTCGGCCCAAGATTCATGGTGAGCTGATGTGGGTCACCACCGCAAATCATCAACTTACGGACGTACCTCCACAGCATATAAATACATAACCATTCCTGCTACACTACTGTACTGGACACTTCTAGATACCAGCTGCTTGATCAAGCTTTGATCAAATCGATACAGCACACAATGGCCGTCAAGCCCATCGCCCCCGGCTCCGACTCCCGCGTCACCCACGAGACAGCCGTGCTGAACGGCCACACTTACCGTACGCTTTTCTGCGAAGCTTTCCGTCGGAGCGAACTCTAAATACCCCGTATTACAGATTATCTTTTGGGTTTGCCCAAGAACAAGCCCATCAAAGCCACGGTCTTCCTCGTAAGCTTCAACCCCCGCACCCGTATCTCACCAGCTTTCCAGCCTCACGGACACTGAAAATTGAACAGATACATGGATGGCCTGATATCGCGTTCGGCTGGCGGTATCAGATACCAGCGCTTATCGAAATGGGCTTCCGTGTGGTGGCTATGGATATGATGGGATATGGTGGTACTGTAAGTTGCGAGACCCTGACAAATCTAATGTGGATGCGAGAGACATATACTGAGTGTAGGTCAGGACGCTCCCCGCGTTCCGCCGGAATCCATCAATTTGTATACCTTCAAGCGGGCTTCGGACGACATCGCGGAGCTTGCGAGACAGCTGCAGGCTCCCACCATTGTGTTGGGTGGTCATGACTGGTATGTCCCATCTCCGTCCAAAACCCCAGTATTCTAATATGCCCTAGGGGCGGTGCCGTCGTCTACCGCGCCGCACTATGGTACCCAAAGCTCATCTCGCACGTCTTCGCCGTCTGCACGCCCTACTGGCTACCCAGCAAGACGTACATGACCACCGAGGAACTGGTCAAAGGTCCAATCCCTCAGTTTGCGTATCAACTGAATCTTGCCGACCTTGGTCCTAACGGGCCTGAGGCTAATATCAAGAGTAAGGATGAAATTAGGCAGTTTGTGAAGTTTGTGTCTGGGGGCAAGGGACCGAACGGCGAGCATGGGTTTACGCCGATGGAGGGGATGAAGTTGGAGAATCTGGGGAAGTTGGAGAAGGGGCCTTTGATGAGTGAGGAGGTGAGTTCTTCTTTGGTTTGGAAGGGGTTGTTTGGTGCGCGGAAAGCACCAAGTTTGAGATGGAACTGACAGTGGGATTTCCAGGAACTCGAATACTACACCGAGCAGTTCTCGCGAACTGGGCTGCATGGTCCAAGTAAGTCTCCTTCATCGAAAGCTTTATGATTTCTGAACTCCTCAGCTGACTCCCTCGCAGTGAACTGGTACCGCACCCGCCGCGCCAACTACGAGGACGAGCTCAATCTCAGCGAAACCTCCCTCCAAATGCCCGTCCTCTTCATCCAAGCCGAACGGGACTTTGTCCTCAAGCCAGAGATGTCAAAGGGTATGGAGAAGCACATTCCGCAACTCAGCCGTGGAGAGGTGGATGCGAATCATTTCTGTTTGTGGGAGAAGCCCGAGGAGGTTAATCGGATTCTAAAGGAGTGGGTGGAGGGAGTGGTGTTTGGGGGGAAGAGTGTGCTGTGAGTTGGTGAGCTGTTGTAGTAGCCCGATAAAGAAGGTATCTACCCCTGCGCACAAGGCAGAGTTGAGACTTATCACATGTTTTAAGCAACTGCTTTGGTGTTTTGAGCCTGTATCATGTGCCTGCCCTCGATCCTGAACAATGAGGGAGCTGTAGGAAGCTTCTGGGAGATTACTACAGATTGCTAAGTAATCGGTGTGCCTCAAGACGCTAGAATCAGTTCGATTATGCAGCTAGGCCAAGGACTTCTTGACCAAATTCCAGCGTTGATCCGAGGAGACCAACAGAGATTCTTACTGACGACATCTTTCCATGGTGTCAAGGAACCCCCAATCTAGGTCTGCAACCATACCGCCCACTCTCCACCTGTACGGTCTTTACCACATAGCATGCAACTGTAGGTAAACCCTTCCGAGAAAGTTGTCGAGGTGGACCATATATCCTCGCAGCTGGGGCATCTGTAATGCCTGATCGAGGCTTCACTCTCCAGAACCTTCTTCACGAGATCTCCAGCAAACCCCGCCGTATCCTCCACCATCTTGACGAAAGGTTGCTTCTTCATGAGGTGATCAACATTTCGGTGCGAAAAGTGGACCACGATGTCCCGAAGTCCTCTATCAGAAGCTGGCGTCGTAGAGTAGACTTCTGCAACGGCGTGCGGGAAGTCGTCCAATTCCCACGCCACAGCCACCGCCTTTCGGAACTTCTCGAGCGATGTCTGCTTCAGGCTTCGGATATCGTACTTGTCCGCGATGCTGTACACAAGCGTGTTGAAGAGCAACGGCGACACTCGACCGTCCTGGTTACCGCTGCCGTTGTAGTCGTTGTTGTACAGGAAATGTAGCATCGCGTCGACAACGCAGGGATCGTCGTCTACAAGCTTGATCAGACCCTCTACAGCTTCCTAAACAGCGGGAGTAAGAAGATGTCACTTTCTTGCGACGCTTTTCGCGTGGGTGGAAAGTCTTACCTTCCAGTCGCCATCGCACATTTTGGAGAAGTACGAGGACTGGCCGCATACGATGACTTTGTGCACCTTGAACTCACGGTCCTCGCATTGGACGGTGAGGTCGGAGTATTTCCCGATAGCGTAGTAACTGCTCTTGTAAGTTTCTCTCCGAGAACGATTAGAGGCAGTGTATTGTGGTATTCGTACCTGCTCAAGCTCTTGCGCAGATCGGAGGTGAGGTCGGGATCATCCATGCTGCCTCACGTTACACCGTGGTACGAGAGCCAACAGCCTGACCAAAGATCTGCTTGGTCAGTAGTGGAGGAATGAGGTGAAGGAGAAGTTCAAGTTTTGAACGTGGGGCTGACTAAGCGAGTTGTTTGAGCCTGCCAGTGGGCACGTCACCTGACTCTGTCACAAATGAAAGGAAGATTTGGCTCGGTGCAGTTGCAATTTACATTGTGGATTGAGGTGAGAGTGCTGTGAAAGTATCACGTGGTGCCTACGGTCAAACATCTCCCTGCATAGAACTGAAGGAGACAAACGCTATTTGCCGCTCTGCCTCCTCTTACACAATCATAAATTTCGTTGTGATAGGAGCAAATGTTCTTGTCAACCTTGATCATTGAAAACACCAGCTTGCTGATCCTATTACCTGGCAAAGTTTGTTGTGGGTACAAGATATTGCCTTTTCTTATCCATGTCGAATCTCTGCAATTTCCAGCTCCCAGTCGGCAAGACATTGAAGTTTCGACGCGATTACCCAGATTCGGTCACCAGGTGGCTTCAGAGTCAAAACTTGAGGGGTGGAGTCCATGAGGAGAAGTTCTGACCATCGCCTTTTTAGTTGAATACAGAATGTCTTCAATCCCAAGTTGATGAACGCGGACTGTCAGTGTACCAGTGAGAATCTTGTGCGCTACCAGAACATCTGTTGCTAGGTAGTAGCAATGCTAGTATACTTTGCAAGCAATCACGCAGCTATGGAGAGAACGACACGAATAGGCTCAGGCATCACAATGGCGGAGGAAACAAAGCAATTGATTTTAGACTACTTTTATCATTCAGCACGCTTCGGCAGGTTCGCACTTTGCTTCGCCCAAGTGCTCGGTACTTCTGCTTCAGCTAGGCCGAGGACCATACTTGTTTGTTCGCATAGCCCAGGACAGGGTCGACGTTTTCCTTGTAGCTCAAACCCATTGCTCAAGCTGCGGCAAATACGTGCGTCCTGCCCAGCTAGCGTACTTCGCTGGCTTTCTGAATCCTCGTACCGTCTCGTTCCAATAGTGACCTTCCATGGAGTGGCCACAGGAGAAGCAATTGTAAATCGTGTTCCAAAGAAGGTGCATGTCGGTCGTCCAATGGGCTTTGCATCCCGGGCACTGCCTCCTTATCTCCTTTGCCTCCATCTCGGCCTTTTCAACCGCATTCTCTGTGACGGCCCTCGTGAGATCGGCGGCGAAGCCCGGAACATCCTCCAACATGTCCATGAACTCAGGCTCGTAGATGAGCTTGTCAAGGTTATAGTGTGTCGCATCAACGACCTGGTCGCGGAGACCTCGATCCGTGGACGGCGTGGTGTCGTAGACGGCTCGGACGATGTCCAAAAGATCCTCCAGGTGCCATGAGTGGTTTGCGTCTTCGAACTTGCGCAGAGCCAGTTCCTTGAGGGACTGACAGTCGTATTTGTCGGCAAGGGCGTAGACGAGGGCGTTGACCATGTAGGGGGACTCTTTACCGTCGATGTGAACGGTGTCGTCGTAGTCGAATCGATAGAAGAATCGGACCATCATTTCGACGATGACAAGGTCATCGTCGTC
Source organism: Saccharata proteae CBS 121410 (assembly GCA_010015785.1). Lineage (NCBI taxonomy): Eukaryota > Fungi > Ascomycota > Dothideomycetes > Botryosphaeriales > Saccharataceae > Saccharata > Saccharata proteae. Next base: position 201,369 of record ML978732.1, read on the forward strand.
GAGGTTCACGACACGGTCATTGCTTTCCTAAACTTCGAGTATCAGCGCGTAAAACGGTTTGCGACGCTTCGGCGGGTCGAGACTTACCTTCCAAGGTCCGTCAAACATCGTGGAGAAGAACGTGGACTGGCCACAGAGGATCACCCGATGCACCTTGAACTCCTGACCCTTGCATTTGAGTACAACGTCATGGTACTTCGGGCTCTCGAGGTGGCTGTCGCCGTTAGTTTCCTTTCGAAACGGTCAAGAAGCAATTCGCTGTGGTACGTACTTGCTAAGACTTTCTCGCAGATCGGAACTCCCAGTGTAGACTGCCACTTCGCGCGTAGGTGGCGGAAGAGGGCGATTCGGCCACCACTCTTCCGGCCTTCCGCGCGTGAGGTTCAGATCCGGCATTTAGAAGGAAACGGAGAGATGGAAGAGAAAGTGCGGGATGCCACTGGCAATTTATAGACGTTAGATTTGACCCTAAGCGAGTTTTGCATGTGACGGAATGATTGGAAGCCAATGGAAGGTATCTAAGGCAACCTGACTTTAATTACGTTTGCTTGTCTTCTGCGGGGTCGCGTCCTCGACATCCTGAAGTGTGGCAATGACTGACTGTGTTTTGGACTGAACTCGACAGCCTTTGAAGTGACTTGACATGCTATAAAGTGACTTGACATGCTATGAAGTGACTCGACATACTATGAGCGAGTATCAGAATCGCTTCCAACATACCGCCACGCTACAAAAGAAGAAGAACGACGCAGATATTACTGCCGAGAAAAAACCTGTGGACTGGCTTGATCCGTCCCAAGAGCCAAGGGAAACCAGTTCGAAAGCAAGTTTGGAGAAGACGTCCGCAAGGTCTTTTGAGCAGACGCGCGCTGATACGACAAGACCTCGGGTGGCACTCGCGACAGTGTTATGACTTCCGGTCACGGGAACCAAGAAGAAAAATGAGAAAATGAAAGCAGCTGGGGCTTACTTGAACATTGCACTCTACCACATACAATTGGGCCCATCACTTCTCAGTGAGCTTCCCGACTGAAGCCGAGCAACGTACGAGCACTTTCTTCTAGGATGAGACTTGAGGTAGGGATAACAAATACCTCGCCATGCCAGTAGGAATTGACCTGAGCTAGAAAATCCGACGGAATCAGAATAATGAGTCTTCCTCAACAGAACATCTTTCTTTAATTTACTTTCTTACTAGACGAGAAGAATACGTTATTCTGCTTACCCCTCCTCATTATAACAACCGCGTACGTCTACTCTGTTATGTCGACGCCCCGTCAAATACCGCGAAGCTGGTACATGCACATCCACCTGCATCGATGCGCTCACCATCTACCAAGCTTCCCTACTTACATACCTTCAACGCCTACCCGGCCTCTTGGGCTTAGCAAACCCCGTCTTAACCTCCTGCTTCGGCGCAAACTCCTCGTTGATACTCTGCTCGGTAATCTCGTCCGGCGTGCTCGCTTCCATCTACACTCATCTCCATTAGCCCTTATTCCCATGTCTCTAGGACATCCAAATTAAGCGAGAACTCACCCTCTTCGCAATCGTCAACCCAACCTCCTTCTCAGCAAGATTGAGCGCAAAGCCCCGGGACGCGGCGTAAACCATACGTTCCTTGACCTTGGAACCAGCGGGGCAGGTGTAGATGAAGAGTATGGGGGCGTCCGGGGAGTCGTGACGGTAGAAGGAATAGCGGGGTTCGGTGGAGGAGATCGCAGTTGCGAGGTCGGAAGCGGTAGCCGTCTCGGAGGAAACGAGGTGAACAGTTTCGGACGGCACGTCGATTTTCTGGGTGAGAGTCGGTCGTCAGCGTCTTTCTTTCTCACCACCCCAACCCACTCCCAGACATCATCCGCAAGCATCCAAACCCTACCCCTCTCCCCACCCAACTCACCAACTGTACCAGCCTCCCCCCATCCCCCTCCCCCTTCAACCCCTCCAAACTCTCCTCCACCCCCTCCCCCACCCTCATACCCAAAAACCCACTCGTCTGCACCCTTCTCGCCCCCGTCCCCGCCCCCTCCCTCGCCTCCGCCTCCTTGATCCCCTCCAAATCCCGCTCCTCCTGCGTCAACGGCTTCTCCCCTTCCACATGCATCTCATGCTTCCGCCAGCCGTCCTCGCTCAACTCCTCCTTCGTGGTCGCGAAGATGGACTCGGAGAAATGGTCGGAGCCGAGCTCGCGCACGAGGGTGAGGCGCGTGGAGGCGAAGAGGGTTTTCTGCCGCACCGGCGCGTGGTCCGGGATGTAGGTTATGGCGGCGAAACTGCTTGTGGTACTAGGAGTTGTCGAGGTATTGGCGTTGGAGTCAAGACGCAGGAGGATGTACAGCGCGGCATCGTGTTTGAGGTGCGGGGCGAGGGCGGCGAGGTCGGCGTGGAAGGTGGACGAGGCGGGGATGGTGGAGACGGGGACGAGGGTTTCGTTTTCTATGGTTGCGAGGAGGCCGCGCTCGGAGGGGGTGGTGGTGAGGCGCTGGAAGGCGGATTGGAGGGCTTGGGATGCTGCGGCGGGGTTAGACGGGTTGGGCTAAGGGGGTGGGAGGGGTTCTTTTGTGGGGTACCTGATATGCCGGACTGCATTGTGTCTGCTGTATAGGGAGAAAAGGCGGAGGGGTTGAAGTAGGTCGAGGCAATGTTTGTGGGAGGTTAGATTCGGGCTCAGGTGTTTACAGCTCATCGGGATGACGATGTGGGGCGGAGGATCGAGGGGTGACGGATCCCTGCAAATCCAAATCCATCCACCAAGCAACTCATGGACACTCGAGTACGCGACTTTTTATTTCGTCCTTTTTCTCATAAACCAATCTTTTCCCGCTTCCCTTCCCGTTCCCAGTACGTGATTTCGTTGTGGATTTTCCGTTTTCTTGTCAACCGTTCCCTCTCCGCTTCAGCACTCTTCAACTGGGGAGAAATTTGTATGGCATCCAGATCTTCAATGTTGGGGGTTCTTTGGACGTCTATATCGACGATAACTTTAAGAACATGCGGTTGACTGCCATTCAATGTTATTGAACATCTTAAAGCAAGGAAATTTAACGTCATCAATGGTGTCAGGCTGTAGCCAACCGACACATGACTACCAGATAACCACGAATCATTCATTCAGCCTTGCGTCTCGCCAGACTCGCATCTTCACCTCCGACGATTCCAATCCATATCACTCCGGAATCTCGACCTCAATCTGCCAATCCCCCTTCTCCTGCTCAAACAAACCCCACGCCTTGTCCGCAATATTCTTCGGATTGCAACTCATCGCCTCGTGCGACACAACGCCCGCAACCAGAATCAACCCGCAATGCACGCCCTTATCGCGATAAACCTTGTCGATACTGCGGACCAAGCTGTACTGACAAGCCTTCACGGAGGAAAGCGAGAAAAGAGCGGGCAAGGGGTCTTTGCAGATGGAACCGCAGGTGACGAGGAAAGAGGGCTTGGGAACGGATGAGGATGAGGTTTTGGTCGTCTTTCCGGATGAGCCGGGGGCTGAGGAGGCGAGTTGCGTTAGATGGGGCATTGCCCAGCCGGCGACGATGTAAAGGGATTGGACGGCGATCTGTATGATTCGGGGACGAGGTTAATGGAAACGACGAGCGGGGACGGGGAGGAAGAGATAGACGGACCTTCCAGTCCTTTTCCATCTCTTCGGCTGGGAAGGAGAACATGGGGCTTTCCCGCACGTTGGCGGCGTTGTAGAGGACGCATTCCAATGGCATCTTGCTGAAGTGCTCATCAAGCTCTGTTAGGGTCTTTTTGATACCGGCTGTATCCAGGAGATCGATGGTCATGGTGTGAACCTGAGTAGAGGATGATGATGCAGCGGATTTGACGAATTCGGCCTCTTTTTCTAGATGCTGCGCATTGCGGGCGAGGAGAATGACTTGTTGGAAGCCTCGAGAGGCGAATAGGGACGCGATGTGGCTTCCGATCAAGGGACCGGAACCGAAAACTACCAGTGTGCCTCGCGGTTGATGGGACATGGTGGAGTTTGACTTGTGAGGTTGAAGGGTATAGAATTTGGGGGTTATCGACTTGACAGAGGAGAAGGGAAAGTCTCTAGAAATAAAGTTATTGAAATCTCTTGGTACTGGGGACTACTTGATGAGCACTTGTGCGGGTATGACTGTATGTATGTCGGATGGTCGTAAGGTGTGCAAGTAGGTTGTCGACTTTAAGTTTCTATGACGGAGGCCCTTCCCACTAGTCATCGCACCAAGCAACCACTATGGACTGGAATTGGCGAAGATGTTAAGTTCACTACATGTTAGCAGGTGACTTATTGCACTCTTCGCACATACCCGCGCAAAATGATGCATATCGCCGTTCAACAGTCCAGCAACTCAAGCCGGCCTCCACCTAGAAAAATAGTAGCAACACGGAGTTTAGAAGGCCTTCAACCTCCCCAGCCAGACTATAGTTTCCATTGGACCACGGTATTGACTTATCAAAATCGACGGAAAGATCATCCCAACCACGTATTCACCCAAGCCGACATCCAAGTGTGTTGATGCGGAGACGTGGAGGTAAAAATAGGTGACCCAGGGCCGTCCCGGTTCCCGATCACACAGCGGCCCTCGCTCGGGCGATCCAACCCCTCGACACCCACCTCACCAACGCCCCATATCCCCAGCTCCCCCATCCACCAAACCACGATCCCGCGCAGCCTCACAGCAACAAAAGCGACCCGCCATGGCCTACTAAAAGCCCTCTGCTATGGCCCTGACAATCTCCGCGATTTTGCTCCGCTCATGACCCTGAGGACACGTCCGCGAAACTGCACTCGATACGTTTAGCGACAACGCACGACCTGCGGACCGATCCCTGAACTTTTGGACTTTATTGCACAAGCGCTGCGGAGAAGACGATGAGTAAGATGTGGGAGGTTGATCCGGAGACGAGGAGCAAAGTGAGTGGATGCGATGGGGGTGGGGCGGGCTGCGAGGCCTGGCTGCGGCGCATGCCAGCTACTCTCTACCACTGCGCAGACTGCTTCGCTGCTTACGTCTGGTCTTGCGCTAACATTTGCCTCGTAACATAGTTGCTTGCGATACAGAAGGAGAATGGAAACAGTTCGTGCGTTGACTGCAACGCGCCGAGTCCGCAATGGGTACGTCTCCCCCTTCCACCACCAATAGACGTTCAGCCTGGCAGAATGCCTACGGCCATTCTCTCCGAATCGTCATGACTATGCACACAGACGCAACACCTCGCTGATGCAGCACATGACAGGCATCCCCCAAATTCGGCATCTTCATGTGCCTCAACTGCTCCGGCGTGCACCGCGGCCTCGGCGTGCACATCTCCTTCGTCCGCAGCATAACCATGGACGCCTTCAAGCCCGCCGAGCTCGACCGCATGAAGAACGGCGGCAACAAGCCGTGGCAAGACTTCTTCGACGCCCACGCCTCCAACCAGCTTGAGGGCCGCACCTTCGACGACTCCACCATAAACGAGCGCTACGACTGCGAAGCTGGCGAGGAGTGGAAGGAGAGGTTGACGGCCAAGGTGGAGGGCAAGGAATACGTGCCTGGTCCGAAGATGGAGCGGCCGAAGAAGAAGGCGGAGCCCGCGATGGGCGGAACGAGAATGTCTGGTGGTGGGAGCGCGGCGGGGAGTAGGTCTCAGACGCCTGTGTCACGAACACGGACATCCGACATTCCTGGACGAGCGTCCTCGCCCAGTCTCGGCACGGCGTCACTGTCGAAGAAGGCACAGAATGAGGCGTACTTTGCAAAGATGGGCAACGAGAATGCGTCAAGGCCGGGGGACTTGCCGCCGAACCAGGGCGGCAAATACGCTGGGTTCGGCAGCGACCCGTTTCCTGAGAGGCAGACGCAGGGCGGTGCGATCCCGGGCATCGATGACTTCCAGAAGGACCCGGTGGCGGCTCTTACCAAGGGGTTCGGGTGGTTCAGCACCACGGTGCAGAAGAGCGCGAAGACGGGCTACGAGGGCTGGGTTAAGCCTGGCATGGAGAAGGTGAGTCGACGAGCATCTCTCGTCTAAGCCCCGTCACCCGTTTGAGAATGCGCACTAAACATGTATCTCGTCGACTGCAGCTCGCGGAAGCGGACCTCGCAGCACAAGCCCGCGCCACTGCCCTCAACCTCGCCCAAACGGCGCAGCAAGGGTCCAAGGCGGCAGCGGAGAACTTCAACCGCTTCGTCGAGGGCGAGGGTGGTGCCGGATCGCGCGGTGGCAACGGCAGGAACGCAGGTCCGGACGAGGACCACAAGGACTTTTGGGAGTCGTTTGGGGCGGCGCCCAAGGGACCCAGCCAGGACAAGAAGGACTTCTGGGACGACTTTGCGGCGGTGGGCGAGCAGTCGACGGCGGCGAAAGCGAAGCCTACGAGCGTGGGGACGGCGGCGATGAAGAAGGCTGGGGGAGGCGGCACGGGCGGGCAGAAGAAAGACGATGATGGGTGGAGCGATTGGTGATGATGAGAGGAGGGTGTGATGGGTCACGAGGTTGGGACGGGGATTTGCAGTTTCGGCGGCGTTGACGGGCATGATGTCGAAGCGGGTTGGTCGGTTGATGTGGGAGCTGAGCATGTGGGAGTTGAGCATGTGGGCTCTGAGCATGTCGTCAGGTTTGCAACAGATGGACGTTGGGCGGCTGGCAAATGCTCACTCATATGGGGGCTGTTGTAGCAAATCGGTGAATCCCTGCCAAGAGGGGTCCAAGGTCCATGCTGAGTGAGTGCCGCTGATGAGTAAGATGAGCTCAGGTGCAGTGGGACATGAGTGCAGGTTGTGCAGGTTGTGGTGCGGTGTGCAATGTGCAGTGTGCAGTATACAGTGTGCAGTGTGTAGTGTGTAGTGCAGTGTGCAGTGGCCGAGGGATTGATTGCTGGGAGATGGTGGTCAGACAGCAGGGTCCTTTCCACGTCCAAAGCGGAAACGAAGCTCCCAGGAGGTGATGAGAGACGGGCTGCTGGCGAGCGACTGTCGGCACGGCGACGGACATGGCTGCGCGCTGTCTATAAGCGCCCCGGACGAAGAGCAACGTTAGTACAGTAGCAGCCCGACTGGGATGTGCGTACTGTATGGATGCTGTGCGTGTTTACATGTGCTGACGGGACACGTAGGGAGGGCAGCGTGCGTCAACGAGTAATGCGACCGAAAGTGTACGTCCACCAAAACATATACAGTACAGTCACAGTACACGGCCCCAGCTGCTGCCATTAGGTGCCCGTCCCCACACCAAACCGACTACTCCCCCCCCCTCTCTCTCTCTCTCTCTCGCCATTACACCCTCTCCCCCTCTGTGAGCCGCCTTACGCTCACACCCACACATACACACACACACTCTCTCTCTACCCCCCCCTCTTCCTTACCCCACCCACCACCACCCACCCACCGGCCTGACGACGACGATGCGCACTCACTTTCCCTTGGTGCATTCCCTTTGACGGCGGCCAAGACACGCGCACCACCCCGTCCGTCTGTTTGTTGACTGGCACTTGTTGTTGTCGTCGGCCGCCCGACCCTACGCCCTCGTCGCCTCCCTGCTGCAACACGTCCGCCAACTGAACGCGCTGCACCTGCTGTCTCTGAGCCTCTTTTGTCTTTCTATACACGACCGCGTTGGCGCCCGGCCTGGTGCACAACTCGCCAAAAACACCCCCTCTTATTCTTCCTTTTCCTCATCCTCTTTGCCCGCCTTCACACCACCCGCAGGCAAGCCATCGCTCGTTTTGATTGACCTGGTGTTCCTCGGACTTCCGTCTTGCTGAACCACCACACCACCACCACCACTACCCCCTCCTAACCAAGTCCCCTACAACACCACGCGGCATATATACAGCGCCCAGCGAACAACAACAGGCGCGTCCTGAGCCCCGGTCGCCGACCCCCTTTGCTCGCCCCCGAGCCGCCATGGCCTCCGCTCAGACCTCGCCGCCCAATGTCGTCGCGCCCGACGAAGACCAAGATCCTTTCGTATCGCCCACCCCGTCCCACGACTCCCGCCGCCAGCGCTACGCCGCCTTCGACAATAATGTTTTCTCCATCTACTCGGAAGGCTCGCCCGCGCAGGCCAAGCGCGCCATCCAGGCTCATCTGGCCGAGACGGAGCGCAGACTGCAGGAGGCGTCGCATCTGGGCCAGCAGCTCGTCGCGCAGCGCACCGCGTTGCAGAGTCGCATGGAGGAGGTCGCGCGTCAGCAGGATGCGAATGAGATTGAGCCTCAACTGCGCGCCAAGCTCATCGAGTTGGAGCGCGAATTCAACGAGGTCGGCAAGGATACGGCACGCGCGTTTATACCCAAGGGCCGAGTCCCCAGCACCCAGTTCCCCGCCGAACCGGATCCCACCTCGACCGTTCTCTCCAGCGAAGCGCAACCATCTCCTTCCAAGCTCAATGTACCTTCTTCCCGCAAGCAGCGCAATCAGCAGCCACACCGCATTCACGACATCAAGCTCGCCACCGAGATCAGCAGTTCCCTCCTGAACCAGGTCCGCGAACTGCAGGCTGCCTTGGCCGAGAAGGATGAGGCGCTCAAGACGGTCATGGCCGAGCGCTCCCGGTTGGAATACGATGTCGAAGGCCTGACGCAGCGATTGCGGGCCATGGACGAGAGCGAACAACGCTACAAGGACGAAAACTGGAATCTCGAGACCAAGAACCAGGAGTTGCTGACGACGCTCAAGGAAGCCGGGAACAAGGAGGTCCGCCTTACGCAGAACCTGACGACAGCGAAAGAGGACAAGGCAACTGTCGAGCGTGAGCTCGAGGAGCTGAAACAGTCCCATACCAAGCTCCAGGACGACCACCACACAACTCGGAAGCACCACGAGGCCGAGATAATCAGTTTGCGCCGGAACGTGCAGAATGGCGAGACGGAAAAAAGCAAATTGGTCAAGAAGGTGGATGAGTTGACTTATCAGAACCAGGAGCTAGCTAGGGGTCTTACATATACTCAACGGATGGCAGAACAAGCCGCCGCGCGGAGTCCTGCTAAGGGATTCGATGACGACGACTCGGGCAATTCCACCCCAGACGACTCTCCCGAACCGTCGCCCAACAAGGCCACGCCACGCCATGGACAGCTGGAATCTGAGACGCTCAAGAGCTCCTTGCAACATGCTCACCGCATGATTCAGAATCTCAAGAACAACATCCATCGCGAAAAGACCGAGAAGATGGAAATGCGGCGCTTGTTGCAAGAGGCCAGAGACGACTTGGAGACTGCTCGGAAAGAGAATGTCAACGGCGTGAGCAGCGCTGTCAAGAAGAGGAGGCAGAACGAGAAGCAGGAGCTTTTCAAGAAGCCTCCTCGGCCGGACAGGTTGGGCATGCCGCGCGCTGGAAGGGACGAAATCATCATGGACGAGGGAGACTGGGAAGACAACGACGAGCACGATGTCCCCGAGACCCCGAGCAGAAGACCCGTCACTGCCGTTATCAGTCCTGGCGTTGGCCGCATTCCTTCCGGACCCGTAAGACAGCCGATCTGGAGTACCGAGAACTCGGACGCTTTCGAGACTGCCAACGAACGCGATACTACCGAGTCCGATGACTTCCAGACCGGCGCCGAGACGATCGAAGGGGAGAGCAGCGACGAGCTGACCGAGACTGAAGGCCATCTTCTGTCGCCGCCCAATGCCAACCGTACACGTCGCGCATCTCCTCTCAGCTTGCTCAAGAACGGCGACCGCGACTCGTACCTCAGCACCGCCTCGAACTCGGGCGACGAGTTTGACAGCGAAATGGAAGCCAAGACCCCCATCCAGCGCTACCGCCTCAAGATCACCCGCGACGGAACCCGCAAAACTGCCAGTGGCCGGAACAGCCTCCTCTCGCGCGACAGCAACGACACCAGAGAATCAACCGCCGACATCACGAGTGACCGCGAGGAGGCCGAAGGCGGCAAGAGTCTGCTCGCCGAGCTCGGCGACTTCAGCGGCGCGGACAGCGACGAAGTCAGCACCGCGCCCAACACCCCTAGCCGTCATAGCCTTCGCAGCATACACAGCCGCAGCACCGTCCTCTCTCCTTCTCCTCTCTCGTCGCCAGAGCAGCTGCGCAGATCTGCTACCAAGTCCTTGGCTGGCAGCACGTCTAGTGGGCAGACCTTTGTGCCTGGTGAGAAGATACCGATGGTTAGTTCGGGCATGATGACCGAGCCGTGGGAGCCTGAGAGCAAGGGCGTGATTGCAAGCGCTACTGAGGCGGCCGGTGCTGCTGTTGCGGGAGCGGTTGGCGGCTTTGGGTTGGCTAAGGCTGGGCAGGAGGATAGTGCGACGGCGGAGAACTCGCTGGTCGTTGCGAAGGGCTTGGAGACTGTGCCGGTGGAGCAGGTGGTCGTGCCTCAGCAACTTGGCATTTCGCCCGTCACTGGTCAGAACGTGGACCCGGTCGAACCTGAGACAGTAAGACCTGCTCTCGATATCTCTCCTGTGAAGGGCCAATTCGTCGACCCTGTTGAGCCGGAGACGGTGCTTCCTTCTCTGGGCATGTCCCCCGTCAATGGCCAGCACGTTGAGCCTGTCGAGCCTGTCGAAATCAAGCCGGTTCCCGCAAGACTTAATCTGTCGACCATCCGTGCTCAGGGTGTTGAGCCTGTCGCCGCCACTCCAGAGGCCCTCAAATTCTCGTCTGTCAGCGCCCAACACGTGGAGCCTATCGAGGTCAAGGAGGTTCCTGTTGTCCGTCCAACCCTGGGAATGTCACGCGTCAGCGCAGAGCACGTGGAACCCGTCGAGGAGAAGAAGGTGCCGGTTGCGTTGGGCATGTCGTCTGTCAGTACGCAACATGACGTCGAGCCGACGAAGGAGGAACTCGAGACCATTACTCCGGCTGCGTTGGCCTTGTCCAATGTCAGCACACAGCATGCTCTGGAGCCATTGGAGACGAGGGAGAAGAGCGTTGACCCGGTCGCCCTTGGCATGTCTTCCGTCAGCACACATCATGCCTCGGAACCATTGGAGCCTCAAGCCAAGGCTGTGGTCCCGCCGGTACTGGAGATGTCATCAGTCTCGTCATTGCAGTCTCAGCCTGTCGATGTCCCTGCTCCGGCGCCAAAGGAGATTCATGTCGCCCCTGCCCCCAGATTGGAGTTCTCGTCCATCATCTCTATCAACTCGGAACCCGTCGAGGCGCAAAGGCCGGAGCCGAAGAAGACTCCTGTCGTCCCGGCGCCCAAGCTGGTTCTCTCCTCCATCTCATCTCTTCAGTCGGAGCCGGTCGACGTGCCAGCTCCAGCCCCGAAGACGGTGCCCGCACCCTCCCTGCAATTATCCTCGATCTCCGCCCTGCAGTCCGAGCCCGTGGAGCAAGCGGTTCCTGCAGCCAAACCCGCAGCCGTCCGCTCTACCCCAACGCTGCAAATATCCTCGATTTCTGCCCTCGAGTCCGAGCCTGTCGAAGCTCCGGCTCGCAAGCACCGTCCTTCTCACCTGTCGGCTATCGTTGCGCAGGGCATCGAACCGGAGGTTCCTGCCGTGCCGGCGAGGTCACCGAAGAGGCTGTCTTTCCACGCGGAACCCTTGGTCGACGACTTCCAATTGTCTTACGAGCCCTCGATCAAGGGCAAAGAGCCGCTGCTCTCGCTGGCCAACGTACGATCAGAACAAATCGTGCCTGTGTCGCCGGAGAAGAAGCCGGCATTCGATGAGGTCTACCAGCACATTATGGCCAAGGAAAGGCGGTCAAGCGGTGACAAGTCGCCCATCACTCCCTCCGAGCAGTCTGCTCTGCCTGGTACAGATGCTGCCCGGCCCGGTTCCGCCTTCTTCGGTACGATCGCAGAGGAGCAGCCGAGTCAGAAGCGCCTCAGGTCCAGGTCTGCCCGTCCAGACTCGGAGACAATTCCGACCGGACGGACGCCCTTCGCGCCCATTGCTGAGAACGTGGCTCACGTTGACCGAAACCGTATAGCCGACGAAGGCACGCAAACCATGGTGTCTTCCGAAGATATCGACGGTCTTTTGGCGTCGAAGCAGTTCCCTGTCACCGCTGCGCGCCCCAGCAGCCCGACGAAGTTTGCGACTTCTGTACCAAACCGCGTGAGCAGGTCCCCGTTGGAAACATCGCCTACCAGGACTCCTAAGCGGCCGGGCAGCGCGCACAGCACGCGCAGTCGCACTTCGCAGTCGCAACCGCCGCTGCCGTCTGACCACAAGGAGGTCATTGCAGCTGCATCGCAACGCGTGGCCCCTGGTTCCATGGGTCCTCCCACCACTTCGGCGTCTACTCTCAGGAACCAAAACAGCTTCAACGCCTCCCAGCCCAGCAGACCCAAGACACCCGTGGAGGGCGGCAGACTGGCCAGAGACGGATCTCCAGTGCGGAAAGACGGTACCACGCCTCGCCCCAAACATGCCGCTACCCGCAGCGAGCTCTCTTCACCAACATTTTCTCGTCGCACGTCCGTCAACTCTTTCCAGTCCGAGCTTGAGCAACGCTTCAACATCCCACTGAACCCGATTCCTCGCCCGCAAGGCTCGGGTGAGGCGGACCCTCGCATGATCAAGGCGGTCACAGATGTCATGATGGGAGAGTACCTGTGGAAGTACACGCGCAAGGCCGGCCGGGAAAAGTTCTCGGAGAACCGCCATCTGCGGTACTTCTGGGTCCATCCTTTCACCCGGACGCTGTACTGGAGTGACTCCAAGCCGCGCGACCCTCTGAACAGCAAATCCGAGACCAAAGCGAAGAGCGTTCCGATTGACGAGATTCTCCTCGAGGAGGACGACAACCTGTTCCCGCCTGGGTTGCACCAGAAGAGCATCACGGTCGTTGCGCCGGGCCGCAGCATCAAGTTCACAGCCGCGACCTCCAAGACGCACGAGACGTGGTTCAACGCATTGAGCTACCTCCTCATGCGCACGGACGACGAGGGAGAAGACGGCAAAGAAGCGCAGATCAACACCGAAGACGTCCTCGACTTCAACCCCTCATATGACCCTCGCAGTAACTCCCGCCAAACCGCTCGCTCCCGCGCGTCCTTGTCTTCCTACAACAGCCGCACTACCCGCACCTCGTCGCCCCACCGCAGCAGCCACGTACCTAGTCTCGCGCGCCATGCCGGTGGTACGCAGGGCCGCTCGACGCCGGTCAATCAGGGGTCCATGTCTAATAGGCTTGCTACGCTTACGGGACTCTTCCGTCCGCCGAGTGGCATGAGGGGCTCGATGAGCAGCAAGAGGAGCAAGCATAGCGTGCAAGAGGGTGGAGGCAGCATCTACGATGCGAGTGTTGTGCAGGAGTCGGCGGAGGACTTGGGAGACGCGAGTGGAGAGGCAGAAGGTGACGGGGAGAGGTTGGAGAATGTGAGGGCTTGCTGTGATGGTGAGTTTTCTTCCGGCTGTGCTCTCTCGATGCAGCGGCGAGATTCTAACGTGAAGAATAGGTAAACACGACGTCGGCTCCCTCTCGCACAAGGGTCGCCACGGCCACCATCATCATCATGGTCAGAGCACAAGCGCAACCAAGCGCCTCTCCCACCAGCGCACGACGTCCCAGAGCGCTAGCACGCACCTCCAGGTCCCGGGTCCGTCGATGAGCGACGCGAGCGAGTCAAGTCCGAGTCACCACTCGTCGTCATAACGGCTGCATATCTCCCCTTTTTCCTTTTGTCATTTCAGCGGCCACGGGTTAGCCGATAGTCAGTCTTTTGCGAGCATCCTCTCTTTTACTTTTTTCCGGCGTGCATCTTTCCTTTCAGTTTGTTTCAAGGTGGGTTTGAAAGAACGTCGGATACCATCCTCTCTCTCTCTATCTCTCTCCTAACGAACGAATAACCAGCAATTGCGAGCATTCACTTGAGGTTTCCGTTTCCTTTATCACTATTGCAGAGGCTTGTAAAGATTGAAAATCGAGGCGAGGAAGAAAGTACAACACTCTCGAAGCGATGAGCTGCCACGGCCGAATCTATTAATTGGTGGCGTTTGTCGACATTTCGTTCGCCTTTTCCTTTTCCTTTTTCTTTCCGTAGAGGAGGGGTGGTGGATGCTCTGGGAGTTTTGTGGAAATGCGTGCATCAAAGAAGACAATGGAAGCGAGTTTGTTGTTGTCTTGGGCATTATTACTACTTTTAACTCGAGAGTGGAATGTGAGAATTTGGTGAGGAAGAGGGTGATGTAATCTATACAGAGAATCTCTAACTAATTCGTTGCTGGTGGATTGTAGTTGAGTTGAGATGAGATGTGCGCGCGTAATGCATGTGAAGTTGAAGACGAGACGAAAGTGGGCGGCGGTGACGGAGGCGGGGCGATGTTTGTTCTGTTTGCTCTCTGGACCGCATCCCTCCCTAACCACCGGAGCTCCGTATTCTTGGCGCGGGACGCGATATTTTCGGACCAACGCGACCTTACCACCATCACAGAACCAACTCCCCGCAAGCCGGCCCCTTTTACATCCTCTAATACCGGCTTGCACCTCCCCACAGCTTCCCATCATGTCTCTCTCGATACCCAACGCCCCCAACGCAGGGCTTTTCAAGCAGGGATACCAAAAGTAAACGACCTCCCCCCCCCCATAAACCCCACACCCTGGCCAAGCTCCGTATGAGCTGGGACATGCTTCAATGCTGACAGCGACACCATTACAGCTACGATGCCGAAGACGGCGCCGTCATCCGCAACATCGAGGCCTGCCGCGCAATCACATCGACGGTGCAGACGTCGCTGGGCCCCTATGGCCGCAACAAGATTGTAATAAACCACCTGCAGAAGATGATCCTGACTTCGGATGCGGCGACGATATTACGGGAGCTCGAGGTCGTGCATCCGGCGGCGAAGCTGCTCGTCATGGCGAGTCAGCAGCAAGAGGCGGAGATGGGCGACGCTACCAACCTGGTCATTGTGCTGGCGGGCGAGCTGCTGAAGAAGGCGGAGGAGCTGATACGGATGGGTTTGAAGACGAGCGATATCGTGTTGGGGTATGAGAGGGCACAGAATGAGGCACTGAAGGTGCTGGAACGTATGTTGGATTCATGGCATTTGGCTGGCTGGGAAAGGCATGGCTTGCTAACGGCTTCACAGAGCTCGTCGTGGACAAGGTCGAGGATATGCGGTCGCAGCCGGAGCTCAGCAAGGCCATCCGGTCAGTGGTCGCGGCGAAGCAGTCTGGCAGCGAAGACATACTGGCGGACCTGGTCGCCGAAGCCGTGCTTGCGGTCCTGCCCAAGAACCCCGCCAACTTCAACGTCGACAACGTGCGTGTGGTGAAGATCATGGGCGGCAGCTTGGAGCAGAGCAAGGTGGTCAAGGGCATGGTGTTTGGCCGCGAGCCGGACGGCAGCGTCAAGAAGGCCACCAAGGCCAAGGTCGGCGTCTACTCGTGCCCCATCGACATCAGCCAGACGGAGACCAAGGGCACCGTTCTCCTCCACAATGCCAAGGAGATGCTCGACTTCACAAAGGGCGAGGAGCAGCAGATCGAGCAAGTCATCAAGGAGCTGCACGACTCGGGCCTGCGCGTCGTCGTCGCGGGCTCCACCGTCGGCGAGCTCGCCCTCCACTACCTCAACCGCTACGGCATCCTCGTCATCAAAGTCCTCTCCAAATTCGAGCTCCGCCGCCTCTGCCGCGTCGTTGGCGCCACCCCCCTCGCCCGCCTCGGCGCCCCCATGCCCGACGAAATGGGCACCGTCGACGTGGTCGAGACGCTCGAAATCGGCGGCGACCGCGTCACCGTCTTCCGCCAGGAATCCGAGGCCACGCGCACCGCAACCCTCGTGCTCCGCGGCGCGACCCAGAACCACCTGGACGACGTGGAACGGGCCATCGACGACGGCGTCAACGTGGTCAAGGCCATCACCCGCGACGCGCGCCTCGTCCCCGGCGCCGGCGCCACCGAAATGCAGCTCATCGAGCGCGTCAAGACCATCGGCGAGAAAACGGCGGGCCTCTCCCAATACGCCATCAAAAAGTACGCCGAGGCCTTCGAAGTGATCCCGCGCACCCTCGCCGAATCCGCCGGCCTTGACGCCACCGAGGTGCTGTCCCGCCTCTACACCGCGCACGCCGCGCCCGCAAAGCCCTCGGACAAGCCCCACTGGACCACGGGCGTCGACATCGAGAACGAGGATAAATCGGGCACCTCCGATGCCGTCGAGGCTGGCGTCCTCGATCTCCTAGTCGCGAAGGCCTGGGCCGTCAAGCTCGCTACTGAGGCCGCTAGGACCGTGCTCGCTGTTGATCAGATCATCGTCGCCAGGCAGGCTGGTGGGCCCAAGCCGCCGGGCCCCAATCCGAACTGGGATGAGGATTGAGCAAGTGCTTTGGTTGGTTGATTGGTGATTGAGGGGTTGGGGTGGGGATGGGGATGGGGTTGGAGATGGGGATGGAGATGGAGATGGGGATGGAGATGGGGATGGGGGGAAGGCCTGTGTGGCTGTATGATCGTTATTGTGATCGAGAGGGGGAGGGCATGTAGAGAAATTATACAATCGGACCCCCAACGTACGGTTCCGTACCGTTGCGTACTAAACTCGAGGACGGGTTCGTGATGTGGCTGTTGCTGTGGTAGTGGTTATGGTCGTGGTCTAGGCCTGGTGAGGGGATGCGGCGTGTGGCTATATGGTCGTTGGCATGATGAAGGCGCGGGGGGAGGGGGGGAGGGATGTAGCGAAATCACAGTCGGACTCCCGTCGTTCCGTACTGCACCGTACTAGAATTAAACTCGGATTCGTGATGTTGCTGTAGCTGTTGATGTTGCTGTTTCTGTGGTTGGTGCTGTGGCTGTGGCTGTGGTTGTGGTTGGTGCTGTGGTTGTACCTGTGGTTGTGGTTTGTTGTTGCCGCCGCGGTCATTAGGTCACATGCGTTTTTTTGTTTGTGTTTGCTGCGTGGTTGAGGGGGGTTAGTGGAGTATGCGGCAGGGGGGTTGTTGGTATGGGGTTGATGGGGTTGAGCTTGTTGGGGGTTTTTGGGGGTGCGGATGGAGGGTGGGTGGATAGATGGGACTGTTCTGTTTCTTGGCTTCGGGGTTGGGGATTGTCGATGCGCGGTGGGGTGGGGGTGGTTGGTCGGAAGGTTGGTTGGTAGAAGGAGAAGGGGGTTTTCTCGCTCGTCCTTTTCTGTGCACCGTTGTCGGCTGCGCTGATCGCGTGCGTAGAAAAGCTCTCGTTCAGTGTCAGGGAGTGGGCGCGGACGAGAGGAGGGGACGAGGATGGGATGTTCTGGTGCAGTAAAGTGTTTTGGGGGTGGCGGGTGTTGGGGAAGTGAGATTTATGACTAGGTGGCTGCGGATTAGAACGAGGGGGGAGGGAGGGATGTAATAAGGCGGTTCTCTCCTGCGTACTTCCTGGAGCTTTGTAAGGTATGCGGAAGGGAAGAGATGAAGTGGTTTAGTGGTGGGAATAGGCTTGGAGGGGAGTGGGACTCGATCTGTTGTTTTGGAACGAGTGTGGAAGCGTTGGAAGCGTATAGGACTTCTGGCGATTTCGTTTTGAATCTGGCTTTGGGTGCTTGTAGAGTCGGTGCTTTTGCTTTAGATGGGGGTTACTTTCCTTTTCTTGATGCGTAAGGTGTTTGGGATATTTGCTCTGGGGTAGAAGGCAAGGTGATTGGGGGAGAGGGGGCTCTTCTCAGTGAAGGAGGATTGTCACAATATGACTGGTTTGTCTTGCAGTTGAATGGAGTGAAGACGAGGGAAAGAGCGGAGCATACGCAAGAGGAACCGCGAAAAACACTGATAGGTACATCGACGGGCTTCTCATATCTTCCTCCGGTACATTCAATAGTTTTCTATGAGTTTCGAGGACTAAACACTGATGATGGTATAAAACTGAAGACCCATGGGTGTAATGTCTTCTTTGCCGTCATTGTGGACGATGAATGGGCTTCTTTCTATGTAACTTAATCAAGTAGACGTGCTTGTCCTTAGAGCTCCAAATTCAAACGAACAAAACGATGGTAGCGCAGAAGGTCCTGTAGAGGGTCACGAAAAACCGCTTTGGCCAGCCCACTGTCGTCTATTTAACTCCGGACAACCAGTGCTAGAGAATGGTAAGCCCAAACTTGCTTCAGACGCAAAGGCACGAAAGGACCGACACTGGTGTCCAAAATCGGGGAAGAGAGGGGGTAGCTTACAAATATGCTACACTTTTTCGCAACGCTCACAAAAATGATGATCGCATCCAATGCAGCTCGTGTAAAGATGACCATCATGGGAAGTGAAACACGAAAGACTATGCATATTGGAGGTTTGTGAAAGCGGGAGTAAAGTCATTCGTGGTTCCAGTATAAGTTCTAGAATAGAACCTATTCACGTCCGAATCCGGCGGGGCAGCTAATCCAGTCTTCGGGCCGGGATCCCAGCCTGCGGAAGCCTGTGATCTAAGCAAATCCATGACGATATCTTCTGGTACCAAGGTCGTTGGCAATTCTGACGCGGCTCGCGTTTTGAGAACTTCTGAGATAGCTCGATGATCTCTTGATTCCGGTTTTAGGTCAAATTGGAGGTCGAGGAACTTCTTCGTAGCGACGTCGAAAGCCGTGCGGGCCAGGAAATGCGCCACTTTTCTTTTGCAGAAGTATTCTTGATCTGCGCTGGATGCAATTGAGCCAGCCCATCTGGACAGAAAATCGTATACATCAGAGCGGAATGTCGACTGCGGCTCGTATTTGCGATAATCGGAATCTATTGGCAATGGGATACCTTGATCCCGGAGCCGAATCGCAGCAAGTTCACGAGGAACATAACCAGACAAGATCATTGCAACGAGCATTTCGAGACTTGCTTCGGTGACGGAACAGTCAAGAAGAGAACCAACCACATCGGTGAACAGTTCCTCGTATGCGGATATCCAACCATTGGGGTAAGACCGATTGTGGATTTCTTCTAGCATGATATCGACATAAGCTACGGCTTTTTCCCTGTCATCCTTAGCAAGACGTATGAGTATTTGAAAAAGTATCGTAGGATTTGACATGCCGATCCCGCGTTCGGCCGTGCCGGCTAAATACGCTCCCATCTGAATGACCTTACGAAATAGGCTGATATCGTCGAGTTCCTCGGGTAGCACTTGGCTAGCTTCACAACCAGATAGGATGCTCCGTATGAAAGGCTCCGAGAACTTTTTTCTTGTCATATCGAGGTCGGTTACGAGAAACCCACGAATGCCAGATCCGGGAGCATGGTACAAAAGCTCGTGAATGAGCGTGGATTCAGGACTGGGCATGACGGGACAATGGCTCGGAATTAATGTATCCAGATCCAGGCCCCATTCAACGAGATGGAGCAGGATACGACGGTCTTCATCGCTAACATGTCTCCACCAGGTCGGTTCCCGTAGCCAAGGTTGGAGGAACATGGCAACGCATGCGTCACCTACCTTAAATGCTACCTCCATACTGGACCTAATCGTTTCGAGAGCCACCATGCTGGAAAAATAATGTCCAGCTCGTCCGTAGTTCTGATATCTCCGTTTCAACGCGATGAGGAAGATATCGCGCCGGTGATCGGGTGACAGGTAATTAAGCATGATATCCGCGACGCCAGACCACCATAATACGTTCATGATGGCAACATCTCCGTATTCCATTGCAATGTACAGCGCTGTGCGACCATCTGAGTTAACTTATTCCACTTCATTACCTATGTCGAGTAGAAGCTCGACATTTTTATCTCGTCCAGCCCGGACAGCGCACATCCACGGGGTATATCTGGAACAGCTCCAGTTTTCGTTGTCTTCCTCGATTTTCAAGGCGAGTTTGAGAACTTCAATGGATGGTGAAGCTGCAGCCCAGTTCAGGATTCTGGTTCCAAAATTTGATGTATCAACACCGGGAGGATGCCATTCGGGATCCAGTGTCGTGAGTGACTCTCCAGTGACCAGAGGTAGCAAGCGTTTCGTCTTTGCGTAGTCCCCAGCACAGATGTGCGTCAGAAGCTCTTTCGTGATTTCCATTGAACTTTGTTGTGTTGGCAGTTCAGGAGTACGGGATGAGCTTACACCAGCAGTCGTGGCTTCAGCTGCGGACGGATCATCCGCTCTAGGCAAGCGTAACATCCGAGGTTCCACAGGTGCCATACGTCTGTATCATCAGCTATTACTCTACAGGGTTTTCGGATTGTGACCAGAATATGGTACTCACCGATGGGATATTCCAAGACATTCGACATCCGATCCAGAAGGTGATGGACTTCCCTGGAGAAATGAGGAGGCCTCCGTTGAATCTCGGATGATCGTGTCATAGCCCACTAGGACAGCTTCATGCGGTATGAGCGTTCGCTGCCATAAAGGATTAGCCAGATACCTCAGTGAGGAGCTCTATGGGGTACTGACGATGCTTCGAACCCTCCCTCCATCATGTTCTGTCTGACTTTTGTGAGCGGAAGTCCTTGGAGGACATACTGCTCGTGGATGGCAGCTTTGACATCTCCCCACCGCTTGGTCATGTCGGGACCAGGAAACCGCAGATGAAAAGGTGAGGTTTAGTCGTGCTGCAGGGAAGAGGAGCCTCGAGCCTCGAGCCTCGCAAAGAAAGGAAAAGAGAATCAGAACGAAAGAGAGCCAAAGTGGAGTCACGACGATGTGGGAGGAGTGCAGGTAGCTTGCAAGAGAGTGACTCTGAACTTCAGCAATGAGAAACTCCAGCGAAGATGCGAAAGTCAAGGCTGTGATGTTCGATGAGAGAGCAGGGAGACCGGCTTTTATTGCACCTGTGCAAAAAGCCACAGACTTAGTGACACAAATGTGTGCATGCGTTCTGTCCCAGCCAACCAATCATGAGCTTCCCGCAGCTGCTGCTGGGGGCGCGTAAAGTTATATGCGGCAAAACTGACTCCCGCCTGCGTGACACCATGTACCCCCAGACTGTGCAACGAGTACTATTGCACTGCTCACTGTGGACTTTTATCGTGCATTTCCGGCTGTGGACGTGTGTCGTGTATTTCTAGCTCCGCCTTTAGAACCCCCCGAGCCATGCAACTTATTGTGTAGGTGACTAGCTGCCTTCAGGAATTGACAGGTCTCAAACTTCGGATTGCAGCCGAATTACACACTAGCCTAAAGATGCCAATAGTGGCTTCACTTGGATGAGATATGATCGTATTACCGGTTCCAGCGACTGGACATATGCGCAAAATCAAGAGGCAAAGCGTGCAATTCTCAGATGCAGAACCTCGAGCGCAGAAACCCGACGGGCGCGGCTACGCTGCTAAAGGGCGGCGACTGCCTATATAAAAAGTCTACCGGACGGACGCCATCGTTCATCCATATCAACTGCTCTCCACTGGTTTCCCTCGCGGTTCAGACCACGTTCTTGCCTATCATCAGTCGTCTTGAATTATCAGTTCTTCTTGAGGTCCACCGCAGTGATGAGTGCCAAACCGCATAGAGGCGATGTTGGACATCATACCAAGCCGTGAGACATCCAAATAGCTTTGCAAAGTCCGAATAATGGCTGACTTCTCCACTGTAGCGACAGTATAGGTTCCTCTCGGAACCAGGCGTCAGTAAAGCATCCGAAGTCCTCTCGATCGCAAATGTCGGACGCTCCCCTCCATTCATTCAACTCTTGCGCATCAACCAAGTCTGGTGGCTCTTCTCGCACCTATACTTCAACCGAAAAGCCAGGGCAGCGCGAGCTTGCGTCATCCGGGCATGCCGGGCCGAAGGATGGTCCTGCTCTGACCAAAGCCAACCTACAGGCTGTCTCTGTCAACAACAGTCATTCGCATCATGATCATGATGGAATGGTCCAGGCTGCTCGCTCGCTGGGCTTTGAGATCCCGGCTGGCCAAGGTGCCTATGGTCCACAAGCAGACATGGGAAAGGCCCCGATGGACAGATGGGTGACGGAAAAGGATGTCTACGGGAGGATGAGGTCGAATCACCCCGAGGACCCTTATAGTGCCTGAGGTTCATGCAGCATCGTCTTCGTGGGTTGCATAGAGCTGTGGGTGGGGATGTTCGTCGAGGACCATTGTCGAATCCATGTCTTTGGTAGAGCGTTCCAATTCGAATGCGTAGGTTGAACCAGAAGTACACAATACAGAAAGTCTTTCCTCGTCTTACTTTAATGCATCAAACATCATGGCGCCGTTGGTGTGCTCCGAGGCAGCTGCTTTACGATTGATCTGCATATCAATCTTGTATAACAGCGCAAGACCTACCAAGCTTCACGCAGAAGCCGAGACACGCAGTCTACCGTTCGCTTTTAGACACAGCGTCGAGATCGGGCGTCTTCTACGAAGACTCTTCGTGTTGGACCGTTGGGCGCTTTGGCTTGATCGGGACATGCGCTCTTGCGTGGACATGGTCTAGTCGGTAAATTTCGAATACAAATCATCTCCTGCAAATGTGAAAAGCAGGTGCAAAAGTAGGTGAATACGACCCGTTGTTGTTGTTGTTGTTGTTGTTGTTGGTCGTGGAAGGTCCTCGGGCTTCACGTTGGGGAGGCGGCCGGCCCGGGGGTTGAAGCGCTGACTAAGTTACGTTAAGCAAATCTCCGAGGCCGATCCGAGTCGGCCCCGACGCTGGCACATCCTCGCCTCTGGGGTCGGCACTTCATCTCAAGCGCAACACTACAACGTACCAGCAACAACCACAGCGCAAGAATCACTACTCGATTGTCGAAATGCTTGCGAAAGCCTTGACAGATAGCCTGCGATGAGGCGAGGAAGATAGCAAATTTCCCCGGTCCATGATCAATCTGGAATGCAAGATTACCGTGGCCCATTAATACAGCCGCAGGGCCTTCATCTGCTGCGATGAGTATCTCTGTTTCGTGTAGTCCGGCAAGAAGGTCGATCCAGATCTATGCAAAATGTTTCTTCGAGCTTGCTGTTGAACACATCTCCTGGGCTTCTAACCAATTTTGGGTTCATGATCATGGCTTTAGCTTTAGACTCTTTGTGTCATTGACTTGAGTACCTACGAGACCGGCCGGGCTGTTCTTCTGATCCAAAGGATACCAGGTGTGAACTTCAAATCCAGGTCTCAGATAGACATCTGCTGAGCCTCAAAGGACCTTGTAACTTTACGACGTGCCACTTGGATATTCTCAATCATCTACTCCCGTGCTAGCAACAGCGGCAGCTATGTCTGGCCACAGATCAGTCCAGGTACGCGAGACAGGTGGGTTTCGACTTTTGGCTCTTTTCTATCACTCCGTTGTTGTCTTTGGAGGCGCTGTCGTGTTGCTGAGTAATGAACTATGGTATCAAGATGCTGCGAGTGAGATTAAAGAGAAGGATCATCTACATTCGCAGGGCTTTGGATAGCTCTTATATGCTCATCAGACTGAGCTGTGGTGATTCATTCATTTCCTCTGTCATCTTGGTGTGTGTGCTCGTGAGCACTCCCTGCAATGACTTCTTGCAGTTTGCTAGAGAAGACACCAGCGACTCCGCCGACGCGGAACAGGTAAGACGGCCAACGCATGATCCAGAGAGTTCACACCAATTCGTAATCGTCATCTGTATCATGCACGGAAAATTGTAATTCTTGCGCTCCAGAATGACCCTTCGACTATTGAGGAAGTTTTCTTACCATATAACTCCTCATACTTGATCAGTCTCCAGCGGTATGGGGGCGGCATCTGTCACGCGGTAGCGGTGATGACTCACGATAGTGCCCAAGGACAAGATATGAGTAGATAGATGATCAAGATCCTAGAGCCTCTGGCTATGCAACGCTCTAAATAGCGACGTAGCCAGGGCTGTAGGCTATCTACGAATGCTATGGAAGGATCTACTAAGAGAGAGGATGGTCCATAGGACAAGGAATGGACAGTCCTGTGGACAAGACAAAATAAAACAAGAAACAAGCAAGCAGGACACGCAACAGCATCCCATGGAAAGGGCGGCAGTTGCCGTAACTGTCACCTTGCCTTTCCTCGCCTTCATGCGCGTTCCAAAGAGTAAGACGGTAGAGTTGAAGGCTCGACTGGATACATGCCTCCCCGGACACATGTTGTTCTTTCCCGGTTTGTCGTCGAGAGTGAGACTCGGCCTTTCAGACATAACCCGCAATTCGATCTGTCTTTCTTTTTGGGCTTTCACTCCCTGTCATCTGCGAACGTGCTAAGTTATAAGGAATCGTGATGGTGGACTCTTTCATCCAAGTTTATCCCGTAAGATAATTCGTCGATTTTTCTATGGTAGTGCAGGTCAAGATCTTGGATGTTTACAGGTGGAGCAGTGGGCGTACTACATTTCGCATTGGCGCTAGACTGCTACTGGAGTAAACGGCCAGCTTGCTATGCACCTGGATATCTGTACTTTGAAGAGAGGCTGGAGGCAGAGCCAGAGTCGAACATGGAGATAGGTCGTATGTCCGATGCTGAACCAGTTCGCCTGGAGGACTACGTCATCTTGGGCGACAGCACACGCAAATAACTTTTCCACAGCGGCGGCCAGCTTAACAAAAACAACAACAACAAACAAATCACTTCAAGAGTTTCCTCTCCCAGAAAGGCTGCCCACACGACACCAGCTGCTGCGAATTGCACGCTCGACGCAAATATCCCCAGCTCCCTCATTGAGATGCAAGTATCTTCAGATCCCCCGTCTCCGAGTGAGTCTCCGGATCCTCCACCTGACGAGCCCATCGCCACAGTCGTGATCCAGGACGAGAAAAAGTTCAATACGACGTTCTGCCTCCCGCATAAGACGCCGCTACAGACCATCTTCTTGCAGTTCTCTGCCCTTACACACAACGACCATCTCGAGTTCTTCCACAAAGGACTGCTCATCGATGAACATGATTCCTTTCTGTCGGTATGTCTGGGTTGGCCAGTCCCATGTCCCGAGCGATGTTTTCGGGTATCGGATGAAGTTCAATGGCTGATCTCATATTATTTAGATGTCCATGTCAGATGGAGATCTCATCGAGGCGCACGAAAAACAGGTCGGAAATTGCCCGCCGCTTGGGGTCACACATCTCAGCTACGTCTTCAGCGACGGAAATGACAAAGACGTCAACCTTGACCTGAAGTTTGAACCCGACATCGGAAATCACATCGAAATTACCAACCAAGGCATCGAATATTCAAGACTTAACCCGCACTTTAATCAAGATGCGTGGGGCTTTGTTGTGAACATTGGTCTCGGTCTTCGAGATGACGGGGGCCGAATGCGCGACATCAACCTGCAGCTCATAATGGGTCACGTAAAAGTCTTGGCCAACGCAGATGACTTTGCCAAAACTGGCCCAGAAATCCCGAGATCCAACCCTGCCATCGTACTCAGCGTAAGGGGTCTGGGTCAACTCGCGCGCATCGCGATGATGCGTACGGAACCACTCGAGAAGGTCATGGAATACTGTGCCAAGCATATGGGAGCTAATTGGGAAC
This sequence comes from Saccharata proteae CBS 121410, assembly GCA_010015785.1. Lineage (NCBI taxonomy): Eukaryota > Fungi > Ascomycota > Dothideomycetes > Botryosphaeriales > Saccharataceae > Saccharata > Saccharata proteae. The sequence continues at coordinate 226,630 of ML978732.1, forward strand.
GGCATCACCTTATGGTCAAGGGACGGAAAATTTCTGCAGAAGACACTCCGAACTCTGTGAGTCAATGAAGGATGAATTTATATTCCCAGTCACGGTTTGTAAGCTAATGCTTGCTAGCTCGGTTTGAAGCACGACAGCACTATTCGCTTGGAGGCCAAGTACCTAGACATCGAGGACCCAGCGGCACTCACATTTCGTCTTCGGGACCAGAACGATGTTGGTGCGGCCATACAGTTTCATGTCTCCCCTTACAATGGCAAATATCCCTGGGGATCCGGGTACCAAACCACGCTATCCGAAGCGCCCCGCGATGTCCACGAAGCCAGAATGCAGAGACGACTCATCAAGATCTCCTTACTGGAAACAGACAGCAAGAAACAGAAAGACTTCATCGCCAGATTGGACAACTCCAGAAGCGAGTTCAGGTTCGAGGGGCGTGGAGAAGTCCCGGATCTTCTCAAATGGCCGCGGAGACAGTACATCAACCTCATTGACTTCCTCCGACTTGATAATACCCGACCTGAGATCAACATCGGCGTCCGTTGGGGCGGAAATGCAGACGACGTTATGTGGTTCTATACAACGCCCACCACCGTGCTACAACCAATCATGAAGATCTATGCCGGCGGGATCGATGTCGACCCCGGTGACCTTCGCTTCTTCTTCAAAGGTCAACGAGTTGGCTTGTTTTCCACTCCCGCATCTGTAAGTCCTTCCCAGCATAACGAATATGACGCGAGGAATGGCTGACGGTTGCCAAAACTAGATCGGGATGAACAACAGGAATGTCTTGTATGTCATGGTCGAAGGGGACGGATGGGTTCCCGAGGACTTGAGCACTACAAAGGACCGAGAGCTTGCAAGCAGATCGTCTTCTAAAATGCCGAAATATGCTAAGGCAAGCGAAGGACTCTTGTCCTGGATAAACGGTTTGGAATAGATGCCAGTCTTGGAGGTCAGCTTTAACATGCCTTTCAATAAGGAAACTATCTCCTCTGGAGATTTCTAGCAGGTCTTCGGGCTTAGTTTAATAATTGATATTGCGAATTGGACACAACTTCGAGCTGGTACTCTCTACATCTTCGTGCCTTATCATACCATGACCAGTGTACTCAGTATTCTCATGCATTCCCTAGTTCAGCCTTCCCATCCTTCGACAGCTAAACGCCCTCTTTTACCACAACCATGATTTCCCCAATTTTATCCAACCACAACCCATTCATCCCGCTCTTTTCCCCACAATCCCTAAGGTCACTCAGCAGTCTCTTCACCTCTTTGTTCCCCTCGCCCCAGTACAACGCCACGCCGGCTGCCTCGATCACCCTCATTCCAAGCGCAAAAGCCTCTGCTTTAGTTGTCCAGCCCAAAGCCCCATCCCTTTCATTTTCCGCAGTCTTCCTCAACACATCTAGACCTTCGATAACCCATTTTGCCACCCTCGTCTTCGAAATCTCAGACACGGCTTCTACCTTCATGCGCTTCAGTGCCGCCGACCACACCGCTGCCTCACGAACCGGGTCAATGAAGAGATTCTGTTTTTCTTGTACGAACAGCGCCGTGCTTTCTTTCCTGGCCTCCACCAAAAAATCTCCAACGGGGGTGTTGAGTGCTGTAGGTGCGCCGTCAAGTAGTCGTCCACTCTCACTACAAAGCATCCTCTCGATGCATTGTTTGCACAGCTCTTCATCCCCACCAAAAACGTCCGCGAGGTGCTCAGCGAGCATGCTGCTTGCAACAAGTGGCACCACCGTCTTCGCACCTGGCGGGAACCGCTCGCCACCAATGATTTTTGGCACGACTTTCGCGGCTATATCGCGGATCTCGTCGTCGTCGTCGTTGAGAGCGTCGTATGTCACAAGGCTGAGACCAAGGATAGCTGCAGCGAAGGTGGGGTTGGATCGGCGTTGAGGGTGATTCCAGATATGGCTGAGAGATGCGAGGGAGGATACGGCTGCGAAGCGCGTCGGGAATGGATTCCCTTCATTCAGAGCGCGATTGAGTTGCCGAGTGAATTTTCGTATGGATGTTATAAGCGAAGGGTTTAGAGTTGAGTCTGGCTGGAATTGAAGATCAAGAAGAGGACCGCGGAGACGGAGAGTGTTCTCGTTGAGAGAAGGTGATGATTCCCCATTTTTCGATTTGGTCAACTGTTCTTCCACGGAAGTTGGCTGCTGTTCCACCAGTACCGACGCTGGTACTCCAGCTTCGAGCAAGTTGGCCATAGTCTGCCTAGCGGCCGAAGCCACTTGAACGTCATCAAGGTGCCCTTCTAGTTTCATTAATGACTGCATGACAAGTCTTTGGAAGTCGACTGGAGTGGACGTAATGGTAGTGGAAAGCAAAGGCGAAAGCTTTTCGAGCGTGATAGAGGTCGTATCGCAGTCCAACGTATTGATGCTTTCGAAAACCAATCCCAGCCTGTAAGATGAGTGCCGGAACTTAGCTGTATCGCCGTTGATGTCTAGTGACGGGCCAAGTTCTAGCAGGACTTGGTAAAGTGCGATGGCTCGATACAACAGGGACGCTCCGGAGGATTTAGCCTTCAGGTTTCTTGGCTGATCATTGTCAAGGAGATTTAAACTGTTGCTTGCATGTTCGTTGGAGGGGCCCGACGTTGTGAAATGACCAATGTCAAGGCTGGGTCGAAGATTTACCGTATCGAATAAGATATGTTTTCCGATGGCTTGCGCTCCCAAGAAGTTGTGAATGTCAAGATACGCAGACTTCGTGATGTCGCAATTGTTGAACACAAACAGGTTTTCGTATTTGTCAAGCAACGCAGTGTGAATCACATGCCAATCAGCTACCAAAGTCAGCGTTATGCCCTGGAAACTGGAGAAGCGTGGCGCCGTACCGATGAAATCGCATGAATTCTCAAAGTGTTTCTTTGCCATATACTTCACACTCAACAGCCTTCCATGTAAGTCGTTTTGACCACTGAATTGGGCTTCAAGCAGGTGGAGGATCCACTCAAGACTCTCCGTTTGGTCGATAAGAGCAGCAAGTGTACGAGAAGCCATGTCACGGACATGCCAATGAGAGCTTCGGACAAGGTTCAGAACCAATTGACGTATCTCAGCGCGCCTAGTGGCAGGTGGCAGAGCTCTCTGCAGAATTTGCAAAGCCGGAAATACGCCCTCGAGAGCGACATCGTTTGTGAATGACCCTCGGCGAGAGGGCGTAAGCAGCCTTGTGATGATGGGAAGAAGACTGGGATAGTTCTCGTAAGAGAGTCGCGATACCTTCAAGCGATCAGATTCCTTCCAGACTTGGGTCGTACCGCTTCCCAAGAGTCTGTCGATGAGGGCACGGAAGAGCATCAGGCCGCAGTTGCGAATGGCCCAGACCTTGGATTCTAGACGACTGGCCGCTAGTGATAGCCCTTCCGCCATGTATGCCTCGGAGGCTTGACCGAGTTTCGTGTGGATGAATATGTCTTTGAGACAATTCAACGCGTGCACTTGAGGTAGATGACTTCCGTCGGTAGTGGTATCCCGGCCCTCAGCAATGGCTTCGGCAATGAGGTCTTGCATCACTCGCTCAAAGAGTGCGCCTTCAGGACTGGCGACCAGAATACCTGTGATTAAAGACGGAAGACCCGCTGAGCGGCGGGTAATCATCGAAGCTTTGTTCCGAATACACGATAAGGTCTCCTGGTACCAGCTTTCCAAAAGCTGACGGATAGCTGGATCGCTTGAGCGACTGCTTCGCAGACAGCAAGCAGCGAAAGTCTGTGCAACTGTGGAGAAAGCACCACGGTGACGTAATTCTGCAAGCTGCAGAAAACACAAACGGCCCAATTCCTCGAATTCTGAGGTTTCCAGTACCACAGTGCCATCAGGCAAATTGAAAGGAGCTTTTGCAACTACTACGCGGATCAAAGTACTGGCTTCCTTGAGAGCTCTCCAGGAGTAGCTCAGGATATCCTTGGTCGTGAGGTCAGGTTCTTCCTCCATGTCGTCTGGGACATGTCCCTCGGGTGCATCGTTGCATAAGATGCCTTGCACGCAAGTCCAGATGGAGCGGAGGCTCATGAATAAACGACGATGGATTGACTTCCATAGATCCACTTCTTTTTGGTCCATGATTGCCATTGAAGAGTAGAAATCGGCCTCGTCGAAGATATACCTTAATCCAGCAAGGAGTCCATGCATGGGATATCCGCTGACCGCCGCTGACAAATCTTGACTTGCCATAGCGATGGTGGTGTCAAGCATTTGCATGAGGTGTTCTACGACACCTTTCTGTGTCGTCGACCACTCAAGTGAGGACTCTTCTGGGTCCTGAGAAGACTTCCTAGGGCCAGAAGCTCTTTTTTCAAAGATCAAATCATAAGCACGAGCTACACCATCAGAGTGGTCCGCTCTGCCGCTGCGAAGCATCGTTTTCTCAGCTCTTGCCTGGAAGTTAGCAAAACTGCGACTGACGAGCACGTCTGGGTCACCGTGGCCATGCGAAGCTGGTTCTACGGCTACCTCTGTCTTGCTACTTAAGCCCGGCGCGGATCCAAGTTTTAGCAGTGACGCCGCTGTGTGACGCACGTCATCGAAAGGATCCATGATCAAGTCGAACAAGGCGCGCACAAGGCTTGGAACCAATATTGTGAGACGGAAGGGCCACTTGATCTCTCCCTGGGCCTGTTTTGAGAGAGACTTGCGTGGAACATTGGCGTCCAGACCTGATTTGGTGATGATAGTAAGAGATTTGAGAGCTGAGATATGGCGCTGATACGCAGCAGTCGGTCGCAACTCATGCTCGAGGAAACGAAGGTACCACTTAATAAAGCCTATGTGGGCGTCAAGCAGCTCCTGTTTCGCCACAGTCGGGTCGTTGTTGGAATCATTTGCGATGTGATCATTTGCTTTGAATGATCTGGCCAAGGCCTTGCTTAGGGTAGATGTAGCTGCCCTCAACCGATCGAAGAGCTGCAAGGTGAGACTGGTCACCTCGCCGCGGAAATTCGCATCGGTGTCAGCATGAAGATGTCCGAAGTTCCTTTCGAAAGCGGCAAGCGTTCCTCTGGTGAAGGGCCTCGTGATCGCAGCAGAATTGATCAATATGGACAATGCAGCAAGTCTCGTCTCTGGTCTTTCGTGCGACAGAAGGTCTTCCAGAAAGAAAGCGGGAATCCCAATAGCGCCTTCGCTGATCTCGATGTTTTGACTCTGTCCATTTTCTTTCGCGGTTTCTCGTCAGAAAAGGAAGTGTTTGCCAAAGGGGGTCACCTACCGATCTCCTTCACTATTCCCATCTCCTTTCCAGTCTGAAGGGCTGTGAACAATAGCAAAGCTTGTAAGTCGTCCGTCTGGCTAGCGCAACTAGTGGTGTTGAGCCTCAAACCAACATGATCATCAATGCGAAGGTGCACAAGGAATTCCAGATAATCAGATAACACTGGCCGGAACAGTTCGGGAAATAGGTGACTCCGAAAATTCTGTATCGCGTCCGGATTCTGACGTACACTGCTTTCCAAAGGTTCCACCCAAACTGCTAGGGGCCTTGACGGATTCTTTGAAGTTATCGCTTCCACATTCTGGATGCGGCCGAACTTCAAGAAGGTGGAGACCAGATTTCCAGCTGCTGGTGCAGTATCTGGGTAAGACACCCAACCCATCACTCCGACAAGAAAGGACTGCGCAGCATTATTTGAGCCTGATGACTCCGCGGAGTGCCACCTCTTGCACTCATTGAGGATTTCCGAGACCTGGAAAAGCTCCTTCTGGATAAAATGCGCAAGAGCTTGCAAGGCGGGTTTCACTCTGAGATGATCGCCCTCTTCGAAAAGGGCCTGAAGTATAGTCTCTAGGGCTTGGCCTCGAGCCTCGATCCCAGGCTTGAAAGCATTACATTTCTCAAGGACAGAAGTTAGTAGCAGCAAAATTTGGCGAACAGACTTCGGTTTTGCAAGATGTGAGCGGTCCAAGAACACGACGAATAGTCTTGGCCAGATGCCTGCTGTCCAGACGAGATTTCTGATTCGTTCATCCTGGGAAATCTGACATCTTTCAATGATGGAGCAAAGCGGATTGCAAGCTGCCGCGCGGTGGCCTGGAGAGATATTGATCAGGGCAGCTGTTTCCACTAGAGCATTTAACGTTGAAGTAATCTGACTGTATATGGTCAATATACCTCCGGACTCTTGAGGTTCTGGCATTCCAGACCAAGTGATTCAGGGATTTTCTCCTCTTACTTTACGACTTCATCCGAGACATCATCTTGACTCGCTGGCACCACAGTAGGAAGCTCTTTGCTCAGTGCCCGCAGAGTTTCTTCTGGTGCGGGAATGGCCTGCAGCCCCGAGAATTTCTGCATGTTGCTCAGGTCGGAGAGATACCCTGTGCTGAAAAACGATTCACAGGCAAAAAGAAGACGGGAGGCTAGCGTAGCATCGGCTCCATGGGGTAGATCGCGGCCAAGCCTGTACAGATCGTGTGGCGGTAGGTGTTGAAATTTTGGGTGTTCAAGCTCACGTGATGACCAAAAAAGTTCCGGACTGAATCTCTTGGCGCGACTCGCCGGAGAATTCATCACCACCGAACTCATCGCCAAAGCTCCGTACCCGTCTGTCGCCGACAGCCCAACATCCATCGATCCGTCAAAATGTCTATCTGGGACAGTCTCACCGGTCGCAAACCGCAATCCTCACAAAATTCCTCCTCAAACACCACCACCGAGTCCCGCGATAGCCTCCCACAGGCTCCGGCCTTCGACTCGTCATCGGCGCCAAATGTATCTTCCTTCCTGAACGAGTCCATTGCTTTCGATCCGTCCCAATTGCACCCTCTCGCCGGATTGAACCAAGATACTCTCGACTACCTTACTCTCGAAGAATCTGCGCTGTCAGATTTGCCCGGTGGCCGGTCCGCTTTGCCATCGAGAGGCTGGTCTGACGATCTCTGCTATGGCACCGGAACCACTTATCTCACCGCGCTGACCGTCGGAGGCGCGTGGGGTCTAGCTGAGGGATGGAACAAGACACCGCAGAACGCGTCGCCGAGATTGCGATTGAACGGCTGCTTGAACGCCATTACTCGCAGAGGACCCTTCCTTGGAAACTCCGCCGCCATCGTCGCCATGATCTACAACATCTTCAACTCCACCATCGGGCACTTCAGGGGCAAGCACGACGCGACAAACAGTGTGGTAGCTGGCGCGTTGAGCGGTATGCTGTTCAAGAGCACGAGAGGGCTTAAGCCCATGGCTATCTCCGGTGGCATCGTGGCAAGCGCAGCAGGCGCATGGGCGGTAAGAGCCAGCGGCGCGCTGAAACTCTCCAAAATTGTTACTGATCATTCGCCAGGTTACTCGAAAAGTTCTCTTTTAACGAAAGGACGATACCTAATCCATTTCCAAGCTGGCGCAATCAGCCTCCCCTTCTCGATCCAAACCGATTTCGATGATTCCGAATAAGATGGTTCAGACCGTCCTCCTTGTCCCATGGCAGCGGCGCATATTTTGGTTGTCTGATATTAGCGTTTCTTTCTCTTCCTGTGTTCATAGGATCTCCTGGTGGCATACGCAGGAGTCTCGCTCGCCAACTCCTCTCTTGCCGCCACGATACGGCGGAATGTACTATACTATGTGGTTATCATGGTTGCTGAAAACGCTTGCAAGGCGCTTTGCGGTAGAAGTATTAGAGCGTAGACTTCTGTTCCTGTCATGTCTCTTTTGCGTTCTTGGCTGGCGAAAAATGCACCCGGACTCCTGATCCGAGACAGACTTTTGAGCTGGTTTCTCGAAGTCTACAAGTCATAGACGTTCGAGACCGGCCGGACTCAGAATGAAATATGACCACCCTGCCAGCAACATGTTACATCCAGTATATCGGCATCCAGCACTATAGCGGTTTTAATGCGCAAGCTGCAATTATTCCCTGATCATCTAGTCCTCATCAGTGTCTGCCGGACTTGAATGTCCAGGAAACAGCGAACTGAGACATTCGCATCACCTTAAGACATACGCCAGACACAACATGATCCATTTGCGCAAATGCATTCACCATGTATATCAAGATTGGATCAAGCACGTAATGTGGGGTTTCACCGCCAATCGACAGATGAAACGACTATAGAGTATTACGTTGTGAGTAATACTCGAATTTTCTCACTCGTTTCTCCTTGAAGCGTCTTATTCTTCTTTCATGAGTTCAATCTCCACGGCAGATTAATTGGATAACGTTGCGCTTCCTGGACGACAACCCATTTTGTCTACCGCCATTTGCCAACTTGAAGGCCTTTGAGGAGCTTTCGTGGCATAATTCCGCATTGATATTTCTGTAGCTCTGCGGTACCATCAATGTCTCCAACTGCAAGCACATCGATGCCATATTAATCCTCATGTAAGATGATCGTGTTTCAACAGCACTAGGCTTAGTGGGACGCTAATGGTCTACAACACTAACAGCTCACGAAGAGATCAGTGAACGACGTTACGTCACGACAGAAGAGGGGCTTGGAATAAAGAAAGTTGAGCAGCTCATATATCATCCACTAACATCCCTGCACTCTAGATATTCGCACCCAGGAGTAAGCCAGAAGTTGGACTTGAAAAAAACAGAAGCCCAGGATCATTCCAATCGACAACTAAGATGGCACCTTCCTACATCTCCTGGCAAGACTCGCGCGTCGAGCCGCCTGTCGAGAATGAGCAATGCCAGGTGGACGAACTCCTCGACACCATGCACAGCATCCTCCAAAAGCACTTCAGCACCCACCGCCACGCCTCGCGCGCCACGCACGTGAAAACCCAAGCAATCGTCAAAGGCAACCTGACCATCCCATCCGACCTCCCACCCCACCTCGCCCAAGGTCTCTTCCGCGGCGCCAACACCGGCACCCACCCCGTCGCCCTACGCTTCGCCAACGAGCCCATCTTCATCCAAGATGACCGCGTCCCCGGCCCTCGAGGCGTCGGCATGAAGATCTTCAACGTCGAGGGCTCCTCCTCGGACTTTATGGAACCGGAAGGCGCATCCACGCACACTCACGACATGACCTTCAACAACGCGCCCATGCTCGAACTGCGAGACGTCAAAACGACAAAAGAAATCTTTGCTATCCGAAACAAACACTACTCCGACCACGAGGCCCTCGAGCAGGAACTGAAGAAACGTCCAGATGCAGATACCCAACTTGCGCCTGCTACGCTGCCGAATCAGCATTTTGTTAGCTATGTCATGTACTCCCAGTCAGCGTACCGGTTCGGCGACTACGTTGCCAAGTTCGCTCTTTTTCCGTCCACGAAGACTCAGCAGGAGCTCGCCGAAGCCGCCCAAATCACCGACTCATCGGGCCCGGAGCAACATTCAACGTGGCTGCGCGAATACTTCCTTGCTAACGACGCAGAGTACGAACTCCGAGCGCAGCTCCTCGTCAACCCAGAAAAGCAACCCGTCGAGGACACGAGCGTGCCGTGGGAAGAGAAAGACTTCCCATTCGAGACAGTTGGGACAGTGAAGATTCCGAAGGACCAAGATGCGTTTGATGCGAAGCGTAGAGTCTTTTGGGACGATGAGATGAAGTTGAATCCGTGGTATGGGCTAAGGGAACATCAGCCGTTGGGGAGTGTTAATCGGTTGAGGAGGGAGGTGTATAAGTTGAGCGCGAAGACGAGGAGTGAGTTGAATGCGAGGGAGGCGAGGGCTGTTGGGGGTGTGGATGATATTCCTTGATTGTGGCAGAGCATGGGACTTAAATCTCTTTTCATCACTGCCATGGTCACGTTTCTCTTCTCTTAAAATCACGAAGTCATGGTGTAACATAAATGATCAGATTAATCACTTGCAGCCTAACTGTACAAATGCCTGACTGATTGATAAATATCCACCACTTCTCATAGGGATATATAATGTCATGAGGAAATTCCGTATGATCTTTACAAAACCCCTGACCATTGTAGCCACTGCATTCCGCATCTCAACTCAATACAAGAATCGAAGTATGTACCAATTTACAAACCCTTAACCATCTTCTCCACAACCTCCACCCCTACAACTTCGCCTTCACCCTCCCTTCCGTCTCTTCCCTGACCATCCTCTCTACAACCTCCACCCCCCTCTTCGCAACCTCCTCATCTTGCGCCGGCGTCCCCGTACTGCACCCCACGGCCCCCAAAACCTCTCCTCCGGGCCCCTTAACCGGCACCCCCCCACCCACAGTCATGAACCGTCCCCCATTACTATGCCCAATTCCGAAAGCCGCGCCGCCCGGCCACACAGCTTCTTTGTAAATCGAGGTTGGTGCGCGGTGACCGGCGGCTGTGAAGGCTTTGTCGATGGCGATGGAGGCGGAGGTTAGTTTGGCGCCGTCCATGCGCGAGAAGTGGAGGAGGTGCGTGGAGGCATCGACGATGGCGATGTTCATGGGGACGCCGAGAGAGCGGGAGGCTGCTTCGCAGGCGGAGGCGGCGGCTTGGGCGGCGGAGAGGGTGAGGGTGGGGGTGGAGTGGGTTGCTGGCATGGTGGTCGTTGTTCCTGTTGGTGTTTTCGTTGGTGATGGTGTGAAATTGGGCTTCTGGATGTTTCGATGCGGATTGAGAGATTGGATTGTATGGATTGCGCTTTACTGGTGTTGATGTGCGGTGATTGTTGTTGTTGGTGTAGTCATCCAGACCGAGGTGCGAAGGTCCGTGACGCAATGATCTGACTTTCCGTCGGCCCGCGGAGGTCTTCCGCGGGGATTGCGCTGGACCTCAACACCATCACCATGCCTATCTTGACTTTTGGAATCTCATCTAAAACTCTGGAATCCCATCCAGGGGGTCATTTTCCGCTTCTGCTGCTCTTCTATGTAGTCAGTGCGTCTCCAATGCACGCGCCACTTGACTCCAGAAACACATCCACTCTTGCGCCCTCACTTTAGCCGGATCGTCCTCGTCTGCCACCCTCTCTGCTTCTTGGAGCACTTCTATGGCTAGCAGATCGTTCACTTGACATGAGATGTGATGATGGCTAGGAAGCTATGCGTGCTACATGCAGACTTTTACATTAGAGTCGTGGCGGTTGCAAGCACAATGTGCCACGCTTAGTCCGCTGTCAGTGTACCGGTACCTGAATACAATCAATCAACCGCTCTTTCACATTCCTTAGTTCCTTGCTAGCTATTCCTATCTTTGTTTTCCAGCCTTACATCATCTGTTGTAAGAAGGGAAGAACCATCAAGAATGAACACAGACCAATTCTCTCGGGACGTTGGATTCATCTCCCGTGATTGTGTTTGCGAAAGGAGAGACTGGAAAAGAAGTCCGGAAAAGTCTCCGTGACTGCTTGCAAACACAAGACGGGTAGTATGGTCTAATTCGCATGATCAACAGTCAGGTACCCGGGTACAACCGCCACCTGTACAACGCCGTGTTGTGTTCGAGGGAATACCATTTCCAGTCAACAACCAGATGTCGGGAGTACGGAGGACGTTACTGCCGTTTCCGCGGCCCAAGACGGGTTGTAGCTCGTACCCACCCGCAGCGACGATTGCATACATTCCTTGTCTCTCATCACAGCCTGCAGATAGCCGTGGCAAACCGTACGACTCGATCATCCAACTACGCACGCATGCGGGGGATATAGGGAACTCGACTGGTGTAACGCGAGGACATCTAGCATACCACGTTCTCCTCTGAAATTCTACATAAATACCCTATGTATTACTTTCCGCTGTCGCAAGGGGCAACCACATCCGTTACTAACCATGCATTCTCTTTCAGTATACCAGCTTATTCCTTTTCTTCTTCCATTCATACATCTCAGTTTCAGTGCACAATACTACCCTGACCCATTGACCCACCGTCTCGAACACCTCCTAGTCGACACCGACGGCGCGTACAGATCCGGACTGAAAGATGCAATCACACCATGCTCCAACTACGTAAACGGACCTCAGACGATGGGCCGACAGACATCCGCTCAATGGGTACGCGTGGCATTTCACGACTTCATCACAGCCAGGGTCGCGGAAGGCACTGGTGGTCTGGATGCCTCGATAGGCTTTGAGACATGGAGGGATGAAAACGTCGGGACTGCCTTCAACGACACTTTCGGGTTTCTCGCCGAGTTCGTTGATGAAGTCACATCTAGTGAGTCACTTGTGTCTCACGTTCACCATATCAGTTGTTTCACTGAGCTAAGTATTGCTAGTGGCCGATCTGCTCGCACTGTCAGTCGTCCTCTCCTACGCAAACTGCGGCTACCTTCTCCTTCCCTTCGCGGGCGGCCGCATCGATGCCACAGAAGCTGGCCCGCCCGGAGTGCCTCAACCTCAATCAAGTTTAGACGACACACTGCAATTCTTCGCCAACGCCGGTTTCAACGGGTCCGAAGCTATCGCTCTGACAGCATGCGGTCATGGTATCGGTCACGTTCACCACTCTGGGTTCCCTAACGTGGTACCAGAGTCCGCAGTCACGCCAGACAACACACAAGGCGGCATCAACCTGGACTCCACGCCACACTATTCAGACAACAACGTCGTGCTGGAGTATCTCGGTGGCTACGGTCAATGCGGTGGACCTCTCGTGACGAGCAGCAATGTCACTGTGCGATCGGACCTGAGACTCTACGAAAGCGATGGCAACTACACGATGCAGTATCTTGGCTCGGACTTCCAGAAATTTGCAAACGTCTGTGGGGACGTGCTCGAGCGGATGATCAATACAGTACCGAAAGATGTTACGCTGACCGACCCAATCAATGTCCAAAATGTCAAGCTTGTGAACGCGACCTTTGACACGGAATACGGAGAGTACTTCTCGCCCACGAAGAGGTTCTACGGCTCTGTACGGGTACGTCTCCGCAACTCCTGCTCCCACTGCACCACCACGAAGAACCACTAACACCACACCTCCGCAGTTCCTCCAAAACCAAGGCCCCTACACCCTCACCATCTCCGCCCCCAACGGCTACACCAACACCACCACCCTCACGACCCCGGCCGGCACCGGCTCCAGCATCTTTGGCACATCCACCTGGTACCCCTTCGCCTTCGATATCCCCCCGGGCTCCGGCCCCCCGACAACCCTATGCATCGACAACGCCACCGGCGCCACAATCCACACCCAAACCCTGCAATCGCGCCTCTTCTTCGTCCCCCGCCAATCCGGCACCATCACAGACCCCACCAGCAACCGAATCCTATACACCATGATCAGCGCCGCGCTCCTCAAGACCTCGGCCGTCTCCGCCGACGCCGCTGTGCTTGAAGCCACCGTCCACGTACCCACGCCGCAGCAAGGGACCCTGGCGCCCAAGATCGTGGCGTATACCGTGCCGATGGCGTTTGCGGCCGAGGCCGGCGATTATTGGATTTACAATGGCACCGTTGGGAGCGATGTGGTGGGGAGTGCGGACGTGGCGGGCCGGATGGCGATTGATGTGACGGCGAGCTTTGGGGAGAGCGGCGGCGTCGTGCAGGATTTGTATAATTTCCTTAACGAGACGGATTTCGCGCTTTGAGTGCTAAGTGAGGGTTCGTGGGACGGGGGAGGGGGTGTTGCGGCTTTTGTTGAATGGACTTTTTCTATGTTCGTTGGGATGATGGGGGGATTTGTGGAATGGAATGGTTGACGAGTGTAACTTTGTGTGGAAGATGAGTCGAGCGGGACCGGACCTGGATAATGATTATGTGGACGTTCCCACTGACATTGCACATTCGCGGCGGGATATCTGTCAATTACTCAAGCATTTGTGCAGTGAGGTTGCAAGTGATTGATTTGATCATTAGTACCTGAAGGAAACACCATCTCCGAATCGCAGATGGATGGAATCAATGAATGCAAGGAAAAGAGCAGATTACCACCTCCGGATCGCAGCTGGCAAGTAACGAGAAAAGAAAATAGCAAGTGAGTGCAGATGAGTATTAGGGGAGAGCCGTACGCCGCCGGTGGGTATCGCAAGGAAAATGGGAGAATGCCAGCCGGATGGTTACACATATGGCCATTGGGTTGGATGCCTCTGGATGAAACGGTTGAGGTGGGCAAATGGTGCTTCCTCCTCGAATGATCCTTGTGGTTCCTTATTATGGGCCAGGTGATGGGTTGCAAACGGCCGACGCCGGAAAGTGGGTAATGGAATCAAAGGCGGGTTTCGCCTTCTGAAGTTGCATCGGTTCGTGCTCATGAGCAGCGAGCTGATGGCATGATAGAAAGAGTCAATCGTCATGACCGTGGGGAATGTGTACTGTATCTGCATCAAGAAAATGATTATTAGCCAGGAACCTTGGAGAAGGGAAAAGAAAGACTGGATACCAAGCATCTCTGCGCACGACGACTGCGTTCGTTCTGCTCCAAAACTACAGCGGCTCACTTCTAGTCCGAGTAATCCGGATAGGAGGGATAATTCAGAAGCCCAAACGACCTCCTCCACCGATAGAGCATGGCCTTGAAAGACCAGTCCGCCCTGGAATACGGCATGATGCATTGATACGCGTCGTCGTAATCCATGGAATTCTCAACCGAGAGAGATTCGAAGAAGCGACGGTGGGAGGGGTCCAGGTCGTTGATGCTGAAGATGTTCTTGTTGAATACGCACGCCGTCAGAGACTCCAGAGCGTAAGGCCAGTAACAGTAATTGCGCTGGTCTTTGAGAATCAGGGCTTCGATGAGACGCCAGGCGGATGGGATGCGGATGGGGTGGATGAGGGAAGTGTGGCGGCCGGTGTTCAGGCAGTAGTTGTGGGGCGCAGTGCGCGTCTGGTCGCAGGAGAGGATGATGTCTGGACGCTTCTTATTGCTTCTGTAAGAAGTTGGTTCGACGGCTAGGCTGGGAATGTTCCAGAGGACGTCCGAGTGCTTGAAGAGTTGGATGACCTGGTCAAAGCCGTCGAGGTGGACGTGCTCGGCGCACTCGGGCTTCCAGCCGCACCATTCTTCCTTGCATCGGTTGAAGCCGACGTTGATCAGCATGTCGCGCGCGCGTTTGATCATGTGGTCGTCAATGACGAAGGCGTGCCTCTATTGAAATTAGCGACTAAGACTTGGATAATTGGAAGCTTCGATGTGACTTACGCTCATGGTATTGCTGGGACAACCGTAGACCGCAAGCAAAGGACCACCCCACATCACGTATGGGATCTTGTGCTCATCGAAGCGCGAAGCGATGCCAGCAATGAAGTGTTCGTCGGTGACTTGTCCAATGTACCAGAACGGCTCCTCCTCATTGCGCACCCCCAGGAAGTAGGTGACCGCCGGCTTATGGTAGACTGGCAACAACGGCTCCAGCTCGGTCTTAGCCGTGTTGTGACGAGCGAGCGGAAGACACTTTGCGAAGCTCGCGAAGCACTCAGCCAGTTTAGAGAACATGGCGGAAGATGTAGTAAGGAGTGGATGAAGAAATGTCCAAGGTGGGAGATGGGTGGTAGACCAAGCTCATGTACGGAGAGGGTGTAGAAGGAAAGAGATGCCAACAGAGCGAAGTCTCAACAAATAAGACAGTAACCTCCGTCACAAGCTTATACCGAGTGGTGAATGTCGCGCAGTGATCATGTGGGATCATGCAAAGGACGTAGCTAAGCCGTCAGTGCAGCCGTCATGAGCAGTTCACAGCCGCAGTGACTGCCGAGAAGTGACTGTGACGATGAAGCTTTCGTAGGCTCAATCTTGACGAGAGCAAAGTGGCGTCGCTGCAGTTTGGTGCTGTCTAGAGATGTGTAGTCAGATAGCCAAGGGAAAGGTGTGCAGTGACGGAAATCATAGAGGTGTTTGGGTAAGGCACGGTGTTGATGAAGGAGCGCAACATGGAGACCATGTTGTAGAAGCAAAGCAGTGGTACTGGGAGACATGCTGACACTGAGTGCAAAGAGCCTCTTCGAACTGAGATATTGACGTTGGAGACTTCGAGGCGCGCGCTCTGGAGTTACTAGCCAAGAAGGGCACAATTTGTCCGGTGTACACAAGCTGGCGTGCCGAGTAAGGAGGGTTGAGAATGTGACAATGCTTAGAGAATGGCAAGGTGAGAGATGTAGTAGGATGGATATCGTGGTGGGAATGATGAAGAGGATGGAGTGACGGGGCTCTGAGGCGTCACAGATTACCACAAGCCAGTCTTAGATTATCTTATCAATCAATCTAACTCACGTGACTCGCATCTCCAGCCCGCACCTCTGACGCGCAGAGCATCGGCGCCGCAAACTACTCGCAGCTACTTCAAAGACCATGCCTCGCCCACAGCACCAATTCTCGTAGCCACCATGCCAGCGAGAATTTCCAAACAGCAATGGCCAGCTCATTCATACCGCGAGCGGTCTTCCCGACCCTCGAAAACCTCCCGCGATCCTATTTCCTCGGCCACCACCGCGCAGGACTTAGCAAGATGAAAACGCTGCTCTCCTCCACCGATCTGATCATCGAATGTCGAGACTATCGCGTACCCCTGACATCGAGGAATCCGTTGTTCGAGGAATCGCTGGCTGGACGCGAAAGGCTGGTCATCTACACGAAGCGGGATCTAGGCACGCTGGGAGGAGAAGCGGATCAGAAGGTAGAGCCACGGCGGCGACGTCTGTTGCTCTGCACACAGAGTGCTAATGATTCTGCGAAAACCAGAGAGAGCAAATCATCCGCCAATGGCATTCCCCCTCCCGCGTCCTCTTCTCCGACCACCGCGACAAGCGCGACGTCCGCAAAGTCCTCAAATACGCCAAAGACTACTCCCTGGAGCGCATGTCCCTCGTCGGCACCCGCATGATGGTCGTCGGAATGCCCAACGTCGGGAAGTCCTCCCTCCTCAATGCGCTGCGCCTGGCTGGCGTGGGAAAAGGCAAAGCCGCGCACACGGGCGCCCAGCCAGGAATCACACGATCGATCGGGTCAGGCGTTAAGATCATTGAGGGGGCGGAGGGCAGGGAGGGCGTGTATTTGGTTGATACGCCTGGTGTGTTTATTCCGTACGTGCCGGATGCGGAGGCGATGCTTAAGTTGGCGCTTTGTGGGAGTGTCAAGGATACTATTATTCAGCCGGTTACGCTCGCGGATTACCTGCTTTTCCGCATCAATCGGGTGGAGCCGGAGCTGTATGGGGAGTATCACGAGCCGACAAATGATGTGTGGGTGCTGTTGGAGGCTATTGCGAGAAAGACTGGACGATTGGGTGTGGGTGGCGTGCCGGATACCGAGGCTGCGGCTTTGTGGATGGTACAGCGATGGAGGACAGGGCATCTGGGTCATTTCGTCTTAGACGACGTGGACCCGGAGGCGCTGAAGAGACATAGAGATACGGCAGAGCAGTTACTTCCCAGTCTAAATCAGATCAGGAAGGCGGATAAGGAGGTAAGGCGAGAGAGGTCGAGGCGCAGGCTGAAGGGAACTACATGAAGAGAGCACCTGGCATGATGGGACAGCTGGAGGCATTTTCGCTCTTCACAGCGTCCAGTTGGAATGTTAAACGCCCCGGTAAGTTTGGTTCTTCCAAAAGCAGCTCCTCCCCAGGTCTGCAAGCTCCAGAAAAGCATCTCTCCCAACATCTCAGCACGATCTCGAGGAGCTTGTATCAGGCCAATTTTCGCCCGACTCGCTTGATTTGTTGCCTGGTAGCAGATATCCCGCTTTGCCGGCAGATGCGAGAAGTGGTCCGCCCTGGACATCCCAGTCGAAGATTTCGCGATCTACCTAAAGCATGACAAGAGACTGGGCCGGGCCGCTGTGAAGGGGCTACCACGTGGTTGGCATGAGGACTTCCGAATCATGGGCCCTGGACAATGCTGGCACTCGAAAGCACGCTCACGGTCCTTGACTACTGCCAAACATGTTCTTTTCTCCAGCATAGATTGATCGCAGTGAATTGGACCAACTACGGTCAGATTTGTCAGCACACTATACCCGTCATGGACACAATCAACACTTATCTGCCAAATCAGCTGTTCAGAGACTTTTCAAGATTCAAGCTGTCCGTCATCTCTAGCGAATAGCACAGCGCAAAAATGTACAAGCGAAGTCCATCTGGTTGATGTTCGTCTGAAAGGCTGGCTCTCATCCCCGGCTTCCTCCCGAGATCTGCCCGACCAGCTCACTCGACTCGGGCCGGATCGCTGTCAGGCATCCGAGCATTCGAGCCATCTGATTGGCCAATGTCGCAAGAAATTCCTGATTAGTATTCACGACAACACGGCATAGAAGTTTGCATCTCGAACGTCGAACACGCCAGCACACCCGAGCGCCTTCCATGCCCCCTCGTCCACTCCGCATGCCCGTGCCCCGGGGCAGAACTTCGCCAGATTATGAAGCAGCAGACGAGGCTGGCATGTTTAATGAAGACCGGGGGAGACTTGACAAAGCTGTGACGGCACAGGGATCATGGAGCTGCTGCTGGGGAAACGTCTGAGCACCTTGATAGAAAGATGTGGAAAGATGGTGGCATATAAAAACAGTCCTTGGTCGCCGCATCTTCAGCACACCACTTCCAAATCAAGCTCCTCCTTCCTCTATCTCGACACTCAATTGACCTCGAGTCACCCGTACCACACCTCAGCAACTCCATCACATCCTCCACCATGGCCGAAAACACCAAGCTCTTCAAGCCGATGACCATCGGCAACTCCGCGCTTGAGCACCGCATCGTCATGGCGCCCCTCACCCGTTTCCGCGCCACCGACGCCCACGAGCCCACCCCCCTCATGACCCAGTACTATGCCCAGCGCGCCTGCGTCCCGGGAACCCTCCTCCTCTCCGAAGCCAGCTTCGTCTCCGCCCGCGCCGGCGGCTACGCCAACATTCCCGGCCTCTGGTCCGAGTCCCAGCTCGCCGAGTGGAAGAAGCTGACCGACGCCGTCCACGCCAAGGGATCCAAGATCTGGGTCCAGCTCTGGGGACTCGGTCGTGCCGCCTGGCCCGACCCGGTTGGCTCTGGTGGTGCCGTCAAGAACGAGGAGTTCGACTTCAAGAACGGCTTCGTTTCCGCTAGTGATGTGCCCATGGCGGAGGGTCTCCCGGCCCCGAGGCCGTTGACTGAGGAGGAGATCTGGGGCTTCATTGGCGATTATGCCACTGCTGCGAAGAACGCTGTCGAGAAGGCTGGCTTTGACGGTGTTGAGATCCACGGCGCTCACGGGTGAGTTTTCCCACGCACCACCTATTATATTGCTCAAACATGAAGCCAATACTAACAAACCAACAGCTACCTCATCGACCAATTCACCCAAGACGTCTCCAACAAGCGCACCGACGCCTGGGGCGGCTCCATCGAAAACCGCTCCCGCTTCGCCGTCGAAGTCGCCAAGGCCGTCACCTCAGCCGTCGGCCCCGACCGCGTCGGCATCCGCCTCTCCCCCTACTCCAACTTCCAAGGCATGCGCATGGCGGACCCCCTCCCTCAATTCACGCACCTGATCGCCGCCCTCCGCGACCTCAACCTCGCCTTCCTCCACCTCGTCGAGCCCCGCGTCGCCGGCGTCATCGACCGCGACCCCCAGGGCGAGAGCCTGCTGTTCGCGCTCCAGACCTGGGGCACCAAGAGGCCGGTTCTCATTGCCGGTGGGTTCAAGCCTGAGACGGCGGTCGAGGCGGTCGAGCAGACGTACAAGGAGTGGGATGCCGCCATCGTGTTTGGCAGGTACTTCATCTCGAACCCGGATCTCGTCTACCGCGTGAAGAAGGGAATCGAGTTTACCCCGTACGACCGCACGACTTTCTACAAGCAGAAGGACATGAAGGCCGAGCCGGGCTACAACGACTACCCCTTCTCCAAGGAGTTTGTCGCTGAGTTCGGGAAGCCGGCAGAGGCCAACTAGGTTGGTGGCGTTTTAAGCGGTTGAGTGGGATTAGACGGAAGATTGGGGTTATAGAACGAGAGGCGTTTTAGAGAAGAGGGGGAGAGACTAGATGAGAGCATTGCGAAGGAGTTCCGGTGGCTTTTTTCTTAGCACAGACTTGGATATCACCTTTAATGCACGCATACACACCAACGTCTTCTAGACTTCCTCTACCAGCTTGGGAACCTTGGAAAGTTGCATTGGTGCTGGCTTCGCGATGGGTGCAGGCGTGTTTCCAACTTACCTGGGCTGTACAGTCCGAGCCCACTCCAACCGGCAAATAGTCTAGACTACATTTGGTAACCTGGTAACACAACCAATCCCTTCCTCCTCATCCCGTACAGCCGTACTCCAGGCTCGCTCCGGCTTTGTGCTCAATGCATATGGTCCTGGGTTAGATAGGTATATGAAGTGGCCAGCTGGATAATGTTGGTAAAATGACCATAACCATCAAGCCCGCCAACCAACAAAAACCATAGCTGGCAAAACGTCTGCCTCAGGACTATGTACCGTACATACGATGTATCAGTAGATCAATAAGTCCCCCTCCACGCAATCTCGGCTGCACATCGAGAAGGTCAAACTTGTCTCGTGGGTATGCAGGTTTGTACCGTGGCCAAAGAATCTGGATATTCGCCAGAAAGCAAAGAAAAATCTTTGACCGGATATACGAAGAAGTCGTGTAAGATGCAGACCGTGCCACTATCAGCTTCCGGTCATTCTCCTTCCTGTTCCCATCCACCCCTGATCCCGCCCACCCTCTGCCGCGACAGAAACTGCAACGCATCTGTTGCGAACCGCCAGCGATATGTGTAGACCGTGAAACGCCAAGCCCGCTCAGAACCCATCAGAACCCAACATACCACCCCGTCATCGCTCACTCCTCATCAACCCTCGGCCTCTTACTCGCGCTCGGCCCCTCGGCCACGTCCTCATCTCCATCCTCCTCATCATCTTCATCCAACACAACATGCTTCCTCCTCTGCACTTTCTTCCCGACCCCACCAAGCACAGCCCTCCTCCTCTCCGCCCCCTCCAACACCCTCTCATACTCCTCCTGCACCCCCTCAAGCACCTGCTCCACCTTCTCCACCCGTTCCTCCACCTCCAACTGCTTCAACTGATCCATATTCTTCAGATACACCCGCTCCTTGACGATGAGCCGCCAGAAGAAATACCGTCTGTCATTCGGATCCGACGACTTGTGCTTGCGGGTGATGCGCGCCACGCTGCGATGCCGCGCCGGGATGCTGGAGAGAAGTTGCATCTCAACGAGTCTCGCGAACTGGCGGGGTGAGATTTTGGCTTCGTGGCGGAGTTGCGTGAGCAGTTTTTGGTCGAGGAGGATGTGCGTGGGGACGTCAGCGTCTGGTCTGAGCGTGTCGTCGGGGACGGAGTCGGGGAGGGACAGAGAGGTGAAGGAGGGGTTGGTGCGGAGGGTGGCGAGGTCGCACCAGTCGCGGAGGTCGTCGAAGGCTTCGTTGGGGTCTTCGACTGTGATTTCGAAGACGGAGGGGTCGGTGGCGAAGGAGGTGTACATGGCGCTGTAGAGGTGGGCGCCGTGGGAGCGGTTTTGGTACGGCGGGAGGATTAGGAATTGGGAGATGCGTTCGCGGGAGGGGGCGGTGAGGGGGGAGTAGGTGGTGGAGGGTTGGTCGGGGGAGGGTAAGGGGGTGGTGGAGGTGGTGGTGGTGGTGCGGGAGAGGATTTCGGGGGTCGGGAAGACCCAGAGGCGGTAGGAGGTGGAGAAGCCGGCGAAGATGTAGGAGGGGGTGTTTTCGCGGGGAGAGACTTGGTAGCTTGGACGTGTTAGCAAGGAACATAATATCGTGGGCCTGAGACGTACAGTAGGTACAACTTCCACCTCTCCATCGTCCAGTCTTGGTCGTCCAGATTCTGACACGTGCCGCCCTCGATATAGAACGGAATGAAAATCTGCATGCGCCGCAAAATCTCCTTGGCCGCAGGATCCGCAAGGCTAGCACACCAGATCTCAAAGTCGTCGCCTCCGTGGTGGTAGCTATGGAACAGGTTGCCGGGCGGCTTCCAGCTGCTTCCCAGCTCCTCTGTGCGCTCCGCAGCCTTGTCGAAAGCATCTGGCTCCATCAGCACCTCTCCCAAATCCAATTCGCCAGGCGCAAGCATACCGTCCGGCAAGAAATCCTTCAGCATATCCTGTAAATCCATAGCCTTGGTCTCCCCTATCGGCTTGAATTTCTCCTTGTACGAAATGTCGAGCTTTGGGCGCAAGTCGTGCGCGCAAAAGTCGAGCCTGAGCTCCGGTTCCTCGTAGCCGAAGATCTTCTCGTCGTCGTCAAAGATAGAGTAGGTGAAGCGCGGCTCGAAGGGTTCCTCGAAGACGGGGGCAGTGGTGCCATCTTTGGCGACGCGGACGAGGTTGAGCTTGAAGGCTTCGTTGGAATCGGCGATGACTGCGGGTGGTTAGCTGAGCTCTTTGTGGGGGGTTTTCTGGACTGACACTTTTCCACGAGTTCGGCCATGTTGGGTGAGCGCGAGGGGATAGCACTCTGAAGCTGGAGAGAGGAGAGCAAAGGTTGGGATGAAGCTGAGGTGAAGGTTTGGGTTTACGCGATGCGATGCGACGCGCCTGGAGCTCCCCGCGCGTCATTTCCGTCTCAAGCTGCCAGAACCAAACTTCAGCCCTACCACTTATCGTCAACCCTCAACACCACGACCTCACCACTCCCTTTCTCCCACCACCACTCTAGCCATGCTACCAGCGGGTCAACTGCTCAATTGACATCGCCTTTCACTCGTTATTTGTCTCGCCAATATTTGATTCCACACCCGAGTCTTACACCCCACAAGCCGCCAGCATGTGGAACGGCCTCCCCATGCTACTCGGCCTGAGCGCGCTCATGGGCATTGCGTGAGTACCTACATCCAAACACCTCTTCCCACACCTACCTCCCCTTCTTTACTCCCGCTGACCCCCTCCAGCTCCTTCCTCGCCGGCTCCCTCCCCCTCTCCTTCTCCATGTCCACGCGCAAACTACGCTTCATCTCCGCCCTCGGCACCGGCGTCCTCGTCGGCACCTCACTCATAGTAATCATACCAGAAGGTATAGAAACCCTCTACAGTGCCGGCGCCGCCCCAGAAAGCGCGGGCGGACACACGCACTCCAACCGCGCCCTCTCCCCCCTGCAACAGTATCCGCCCTTGGGTCTCCCCGTCGCGCCCGCATCCGACGGCAACGGCGTCGACCGCTGGACCCAAGAACTCCGCACCGCAGAGCGCAACGTCGAAGCCCTCGCCGACCTCAGCGACCCCTCTGGCTGGTCCAGGGCAGCAGCAGCGGCGGCGCCCCCGTCCACTGGTTCAGACAGCACCTCCGACGACCCGATACAAGAAGGGCAGCCGTCGCAAACAGGCCCAGGCGCCGTTCTCCCATCGCAAGGGACGAAGCGCGAGCCCCACGCCTACGTCGGCTTATCACTCATCTTCGGATTTATTCTCATGTATCTGATTGACGTGCTGCCAGCGCACATGAGCGCGTCCACGGGACCAGCGCGGCCGTTGCATATCTCGTTGTCGAATCTGGGGAGCGGGTTGCACCACTCCCCATCGCATAGCCCGTCATTGTACGCCGCGGACTCCGCGCCTGCCAGCGGTACCGCGAAATCAAACCCCCCAGCCACGACCATCGGTCTCGTTATTCATGCCGCTGCGGACGGAATCGCGCTTGGCGCATCCTCCACCGCCGCGAGCACGAAGCTGGGACTGATCATCTTTCTCGCTATCATGGTGCACAAAGCACCCGCAGCGTTTGGCTTAACGTCCGTTCTGTTGAAACAGGGTCTTAGCAAGAGACTAGCCAGGACACACTTGCTGGTGTTTAGTTTAGCTGCGCCGATTGGCGCGTTAGGGACTTGGGCTGCTGTTAATGTCGTTGGCAGAGACGCGTTGGGTGGGGAGGAGGGCATGCAGTTCGCTACTGGCTGTGTGCTCTTATTCTCTGGAGGGACGTTTCTGTAAGTTTTACTGACACTTATGCTCCCTCCTGCTAACAACATCCCCCAGCTACGTCGCAATGCACTCGATGCAGGAATCCACGTCCTCCCACTCCCATCCACGCTCCCGGCCCCTCTCCTCCGCCGGTCTCGGCCTCCCAAATGGCTACGCAGACCACTCGGGATTGGAACAGGGATTTGACAACGGAGATAAAGGTGAGCCGACGGCGGCTGAGACGGCGGTCGCAGTATTGGGGATGCTGGTGCCGTTGGTCACGCAGGTGGGTCATGCGCATTAATTTGATTGTAGGATAGAGGGGGTAAGGGTCATGGAATTTGGGCCAGGGTTTCATGTGAGGGGAACACTTTTCCACCACGTAGAGTAGGTTCGGTCGGGACTATAATGTTTTCTCCTCTTCAAGAATCGTAATTTTCTTCGAGGTCTGGCCATGCAGCTGGGGCGGTTGCCGAGATTTTGTTGGGGAATGGAGCGCCTGGACGGCGGTAGCTTCATGAGATGGCGAGTCTACGCGAGGGTAAGTTGTATGTTTCAACGAGTCTGGCGATGTTGGTCACTGAGGTGCGCATACTGATTGCTTGCAGGTCCTGATTTTCCGGATGGAGATACTCCAAGGATGTCTTTGCGTGCCCTTCCCGTCCAGGAATACTACGGCAGTGACAGCGTACAGAATCGCCCCACAGATGGCTACTGCACCAAGTAAACCCTTCCATGCTATTACCCTCTATCTGGAAATAGAAGTCTTTAATGAAGCAAGCCCTATATTTCTGGTTGCTTAAGTGGGGAGTCAAGGTGTTCTGGAATAGGCACTGGAATACGGCAATCGCAACAGCAACCGAGCATTCCGCGCAGGAGATTACACCAAAGCTACTCGCTCTGTCTTGCCGAATAGAAATGTAGTAACATTCTTTCTTAAGGCCATGCTTCCGCAGCCACGATGTTCATCACTGAACCGAGCGATGTACTATCCCAGAATGCCATCCTGAGCCCCTCCTCCAGATTACCACCCCGCCAACTGAACCATGGATACAAGCGCAGGCAGAATACGGCCGTGAGATATCAGACGTCACATGGAATCCGGGGGACTTGCATTTCCGACGAGTTGTGCTTCGTGGTTAGCGCCGAATGGACTTAGTCTCAACGTTCTTCGAACCCGGAGGATGTCCAAAGGCTTTTCAGAAACAGCTGTCTCTCCACTCCCTTTTCTATGGTCTTTACCCTACCCACGCCCATTATGCTCAATCCCTCATATCTCATTCTCCTATCATTCCCCCTCGTCGCCCACGTCTGCGCAGCTCTATCACCCCAAAACCCCTCCACATTCAGCATCCCCCAAGTCGCCGCCGGAAAACGCCTACGCAACGGCCCCCTCTCCATCGCTCGCACATACCGTAAATATCGCGTCCCCATCCCCGACGACCTCGCCGCCGCCATCTCTCGCGCCTCTGCCTATTTTACAGAACTAGAACTCCAAAACACAACCCTCTCAAACTCGAACCTGTCCACCCGCTCCGTGCCCGCGATACCAGAGGACAAATATGACTCGGTCTACCTCTCCCCTGTCACAGTCGGCACAAACAACATGATGCTCGACCTGGACACTGGCTCCGGCGACCTGTCAGTTCGCTCCCATCCCCTTTCCCCCTTCCCAATCCCATACCCCATCCCTAACACCCCCTTCCACCACACAGCTGGGTCTTTTCAAACCTCATGCCCCCCTCCCTAACAAAGAACAACCGAACCCTCTACGCCCCCGCCTACCCCGCCGCCATCTACCTCGGCCTCACCTGGAGCACGGTTTACGGCGACGGCAGCTCCGCTTCTGGATTCGTGTACCAGGACCGCGTCATTGCCGGCAATCGCTCATCAACAGGACCACAAGCAGCTCCCATCGTGGCCCCTTACCAAGCCGTCGAAGCCGCCCTAACCGCCTCTCCCCTCTTCGTAGCCGATTCCTCAGGCGACGGGGTCATGGGTCTCGGCTTCTCCTCTCTAAACTCCGTCTCACCCGTCCCCAAAAAGACCTTCTTCGACACCATCAAACCGAGCTTAAAAGCGCCTCTCTTCACCGCCTCCCTCAAACACAACGCCCCCGGCTCCTGGGACTTTGGGTTTGTCAATGGGAGTCTATTTTCGGGCGTCACGAGTGGAGGAGGGGTGGTGTACGCGGACGTGGATGCTAGCAGCGGGTGGTGGGAATTCAACGCCACGGGGTTTGCGGTTGGGAATGCGGTTGTGCGGACCGTGACGATCGACCTCATCGCTGACACGGGAACGACGCTGCTCTACCTGCCCTCCTCCATCGTGGCCGCGTACTACGCCGCAGTCCCCGGCGCCAGGCTTAACGCCACCCAAGGCGGATGGATCTTCCCGTGCGTGTCCCCGTTGCCGGCGTTTAGTTTGGTCATCGGCGGGGCGTTGCAGAGTGTGCCGGGGGCGTATTTGAATTTCGGACCGAGTGACAGGAAGGGAAATTGCTTTGGCGGGATGCAGGAGAATGGAGGGTTGGAGGTGGCTATAATGGGGGATGTTTTTTTGAAGGCTGTTTTTGTGGTTTTTGATGGAGGAGTGATGGGGGTGGGGAGGTATAGGGTGGGGTTTGCGAGGGGGGTGGGCGTGTGGGCTGAGTGAGAGTTATGTTCTTTGTTGAGCTTGTTGGGAAGGGAATGGAGGTGGTCAACCCGCCTCAGGTACTCAAGAGGTCATGCAGACATGAAAGCATCATGGTCAGGAATGACCAACATCGTCATCACCATCACCATAAACACAAGCAAAGAAGAACGAAATATACTTATTGTTATCAAGTCCTTTGTTCAGTCCAGCCAAGAAGGGGTATAGTAGTAGACAAGGAGCATCTACCCGAGAAACCCTTCTACATCGATTTTTGCGGCCGCGTAACCAGACCGAAGACAGGAGGAAAAAGTATTAAAAGCTTCTTGGTCTGATATGACAAGAAGCAGGAGGGGCCAGGAGGGAAGAAAGAAGAGATCCATGGCGGAAGTGGGTGGCAGTTATGAGGTTGCGGTGCCAGCGACTTTGTTTTTGTAGGAGTTTCTTGTGTGTTTTTTTTTTTTTAAGTTCTGTGGGTTTCCGGTTTTTGGGGAGCGGGCGAGAGCCATCCATTCCAAGGTTACAGTGGAGTAGAAAGGAAACATGAGCCGCCCGTTCCATGTGGCACAAGGAGCCCGTACGTATCTGTCGAAGTGGAAGCGATACTGTGCCGGAGGGAGGAGAGACAATGGTTGCAGGACTCTTGGGCGTGAGCGGTTCCAGAGGACAAGAGAAAAGATCCATTGTGGAAGTGGGGGGCAGTTATGAGGTTGCGGTGCCAGCGACTTTTTTTTTGGAGTTTTGCTTTTGTGCTTTTTTTGGTTTTGTTGGTTTTGGTTTTTTGGTTTCGGTAAGTGGGTGAGAGCCATCCATTCCGGGGTTACAGTGGAGTGGAAATGAAATGGGAGCCACTCGTTTCATTTGGTTCAAGGAGCCCGTACATGTCTGTCGAAGTGAAAGCGATACTGTGCTAGCCAGCCCCAGTTTGCAAGTACCAAATATGCAACGGTGCGGCAGTGCTGCCCGGATGATCGCACTTGAGCCCACTCGCGCCATGAGGAGGTATATGGCCGGAAGGAGGAGAGACAATGGTTGTAGGACTCTTGAGCGTGGGCGAGAAAGCGGTTCCAGAGTACAAAAGGAAAGATCCATCGTGGAAGTGGGAGGCAGTTGTGAGATTGCGATGCCAGCGACTTTTTTTTATGGGCTTTTGCTTTCCTATTGTTTTTGGCTTTTGCAGAAGAGAAAGGACGATCGCATACGTTTTGGTTGTAGCGATACGGGAATAGGAAAGAGGAAATGCATTATGAAAGTAGGAGGCAGTGATGAGGTTGCGATGCCAGCGACTTTTTTTTTGTGCTTTTCGTTTTCTGGTGTTTTTGATTTTTGTTTAGTTGGAACCCAATTTGGTGTTGGAAAGAGAGGCAGTGAAGAAGATGTTTTGATGGGAATCAAACATATGCCGCTCGCTCTATTGCCACGAGAAAGCCGATGTTCGTCTAGGTGGAAGCGCCGTCGAGCCGAAAAATCAGGAAAAGGGATAACTTGACAAAGCTTCTTGGTGAAGACAAGCCAAGAAGCGGGGTCCGAAGAACAGAAAGGAAAGATCCGTTATAGCAGCAAAGAAGGGCGGTACCAGCGAATTTTTGTTTTGAAGGAGTGCAAGCCGGAGGAAAGGTAGCCAAGAAGTGGAGTGAGGACGATGGAAGAAGATCCCTTGCGGAAGGCAGTTATGATGTTGCGATGCCAGCGGCTCTTATTTTTGGGATTTCCCTTTCGTGATTTTTGGGCTTTTTTGATTTCGTAGAAAGGTCCAGAGCAGTCCTGTGGTAGAGAAGGAGCGATAACCAAGAAGATGAGTGAGCAGGAGAGAAAAAGGAGATCCCTTGCGGGAGGCAGTAGTGATTTTGCGATGCCAGCGGCTTTTTTTTGGAGGGGATTTTCCTTTTCGTATTTTTTTGTCTTTTTGGGTTTCGCAGAAAAGTCCAGAGCTGTCCTGTGGTAGAGAAGGAGAGGTATCCAAGAAGCTGGGGGAGCAGGAGAGAAAAAAGAGATTCCTTGCGGGAGGCAGTAGTGATTTTGCGATGCCAGCGACTTTTTTTTTGTGGATTTTCCTTTT
>ML978732.1:256700-364452 GCA_010015785.1 Saccharata proteae CBS 121410
CGTCGATGCTGTGGTATCCTCGATGGGTCCTGAACCAGCATTCGACGTGAGGGAACCGAGAGGAGAACGATCCACATGGCTTTGACTGACACTCTAACCTTTACCGTGACTCTACTACAAACATCTTCGCCCCGCCTACCACCTACCTTACCACTGCACACCCCGGAAGGCGGCTGTAGAGAAGGGGTGATAGGGCAGATTGAGAGATGCATTGAAAGCTGTAGCAGAGTGATGACGCGCGACGTACCGGACGGTGACCCCAGGAAAACATACTCGCCTTCCCCCCACTTATCTTCTTCACTACACGCTTGAGGCGGCTGTGGATAAGTGTGATAGGAGCTTGAGTGATGCTTTGGTGGATTTGGCAGTCACGTCGTGTACAGTAGACCGTGACAGCATACTCGCCCCACCTACCACTGATCTCTCCTACTGCGCACCTAAAGGCGGCCGTGGAGAAATGGTGGTAAGGCAGCTTAAGTAGTACTGTAAGTTGATGTCGGTGTCTGTCGGTGGCGTGTCGCTCATCTAGGTTGAAGTAAAGGGAGCGTCCGTGTCTTGCAGGCCACTGGACCTGTCCTGGTCGTCATTGAACATATACTTGGAGAGCTCAGTATATGCGTTTTGCGCGGCTATCGTCCTCTCGTGGGCGCCGGAAGGGTCGTTGATGTTCTTGTCTGGGTGATGCCTGAGCATGAACTTCCGGTGGTACTTGTTCAGCGAAGACTTCGTAAGGGTATCGAGTTCCGCGCTCGGAATCTCGAGGTCTTCGAACCAGCGAGGGATCATGTCGAGCAGCCAGGCTTCATGTGCGGCCACCTGGTCGTACTCTGGATCGGCACCCTCATCTTGGCCGTTCCCTTCCCCATCCGTTTCGTGGTACTCCTCTTCGTTGTACTCCCCGTCCGGATGGTCGCCCTCGTAGTCTCCCTCCTCTCCTTCGTACTGACCATTGTTGTGGTAGTACTGTTCCCATTCCGCCAGCTGTTCTTCCAGGGACGCGATCCTCTGCCTGTGCTGCATGTTTTGATTCATTTCGTCGGCCAACATGCTCTCCGTGGTAGCGATCTCGTCCCTGTCGGCAGCGCGCTGCCCCTCAAGCTCGTTGATTCTGCGCTCTTGCTCCTCAACGCGAGTTTCTAGCTCGGAGACCCGGCGTAACGAAGTGGCGACCTGCTCGTCGGCCACCGTTACCCGAGCCTCCAGAGCCTTCTGAGCAGACCGGGCGCACATCTTCTCTTTGCTGAGCTTGTCTTCGAGGGGCCAGACACGATCCCGAACGGCTTGCTCCGTCTCCATTTCCCTTGCCTCCCTGGCGTCATCAACCTCGCGCCGAAAGGCGTCGATGCGCCTGTGGTCGACGACGCGGGCCTCTTCCAGCTCGGCGATTCTTGCCCGCAGCGACTGAACGAGGTCAGGCTGCGTCTGTGTTTCCGGCTTGGGGCTTGCTGACGCCTCCATCACTCCACCGGCGTCCAGAGTTTGTCCCTCTGGCCAGCCCATCCAGCCCGAGAACAACGACTTGAGGGAACCCAACACAACCATCAGAATGAAAATTGCCGAGATGATCTGACGTTGTGGGATTCCCCGAGCTAGAGCGGCAGCCTTCAGATAGGATGAAGGCATCTCGTCAGAGCTCGTAGTCGAAGTGGGTGGCATGGTGGTTGTTGCGCCGTGGTTGATGTCGACGAAAACATCTTGATCCTCGACACTTGCTGCCGTCGTCGCTGGCTGGTTGTCGTTCGAGGTCAAGTGCTCGTTGAGCCCAAGATCTTCCCATTCAACCGTGGAGCCGAGAGCTCCACGGTCGATGTTGGGTGCATCATGAGGCTCACCGTAGCCCTGCATATCTCTATGCATCTGGTATCTCCCATGGTAGACCATGGCCGCGTATCCCACGAGAAGGATTCCTGCCGGCAAAACCCAGTTTCCCGGGCGCATGTCACCTGCACCGTTGTTGCGAGGAGGCATGTTGGCGGAGTTGTAGTTTTGGTTGGGCGTTTGTCGCTTGTGTGTGTTGTGAAGGTGTTGTTGGTGTTTTGAAAAGCTCGATCGTCGATGGTACAACTTTCGTGCTGTGTGTGTGGTGGATGTAATGGAGATGGAGGACGGGCGGCGGGCGAGGACAATTTAAGCTGGCTAGGTAGGGCTGAAAGTGCGCAGGTGACCACGGCAACGGCGGTCTCGGTTATGAGATCAATGTCTGCACACGAAAGGGCGCTGATTGGTGGCAGGTTGGACTGACGGGTCGCGCGGCTTGACTGATTGGTGGACTCGAAATTGTTGAAAGTGGACGAGGTGCACATGCCTTGGCCAATGAGCGTGTGTGGTCGAGGGCGCGCGGCATGCGCAAATTCGCTGAGGCGGCTTGTTTGGGTCAAGGCAAACGGATGCCCGCGGTGTCGGCTCATGGACGACAATGATGCTAACTGGGGTGGAAATCTCCCGCTTCGCAGCGCAGTCTGGCACCAACGTGGATGTAACTTAGAACCGAGAGCTGATGAAAGACCAACCTCTGTCTTTGAGAGGAGCCGGACGGATGATGTAAGTTCTCGTGGCCCAGTACTGCTCTCGTCCTCCAGAGCCCGCAGTGCAGTCCTGCCTCCAACACGATACCAAAATGCTGAGATTACGGGCGGAACGACTCCCTCCAGCGCCACTGAACTGCTTATGCTAAGGCTTACTTCAGTTCGTTGGCTCGCCGCCCAATCGATGACCACAGCCACTTGAACATAATCGTAGAGACCACGGTGCGGGTGCGTTTCAGAAGAACGCTTCTCCAGCGATAAAATGGAGTAAAAAGCACAAGTTTAGGCAGAGCTCACGCATCCCTGGAGCACCCAATAAGCTGTAACTCGAATGATGGAGAAAAATGGTTAGGTACTCTCATCGCGCTTGCCCCAGCCTATATGCGAGACATGAGCAGGTGCTTGCGGAAAAATGGGCGCCAATTCCATCACTTGTTTGTGCCCTCAACTCTTCGCGAGAAGCTTCTTGCATATCTTTCGTTTGGCGATGGCCTCAAATGTATACCATTCAAGCTTCATTTGCTTTCGAAAACGAGGCCAGTGCCACTTCAGTCATGATCCTGGGCATGCAATAGGTCGCAGTGCATGAGCATTGTATACAATCCCAAATGTTAAATCCTATTCGACGTAAAGATGTGGGGTGAGCGGGCCAAAGGAAGGTTGGCATATTTGTCACTGTCGACCGCTTCTAACGTTAGATGAAATCACGGATGAATATTACCGCCACTCTACCATATCTTTTGCCCAATCTTTCGATAAGCATCTGCTCGACTCCCGCCGTCATCTTATTTTCGCAACTCTTTTTGATTTTATTCTTTTTCTAGTAGCAAATAAGTTGGGCATTCTTTCAGGGTTCTCCGAGGTAGGTACAGGTTCTTTTTCTGGATATAGAAGCGAGTCTACATGATATTTAAAGAGGTGGAGGGCGTGCCATAGAAAAGTATTTACAAGTTCGGTACATGGTTTTTATAACACGCAAGGGTTAGTCTTATACGTAGTAAGAAGATCACTGGGATGGAGAGATCGATATATACTTCTATTGGCGTATGATCTGCCCCAACGATGAGGTCTGGGAAATGTGTCGTTCCCAATCAGCTGGAAGAATTATCAGCAAACACAATATTGATATAGTCGGAGCAATTATCGTCATCTGATAAAGTGATGTACATGGCTTTTCAATTGTTGCTTATCGCAAATCATCTGAGTGAATTCGAGAGCCGAGACGGTGAATTGGAGTTGAGGTCGCGCTCGGCAAAACAATGATCCTCACACCCTCACCTTCCAACGTCAATGCAACAACACCATCATCAGGTTTTATCACGAAGCAAGTTCAACGCAGTTTGTTCGCAATTTGTTCGCAATTTTATTTATAGGTTCGCCACTCCAGAATTACCCGTGACTCGCACCATGCTCATGTCATTTTATCGAAACAGTACCAACAACCAGACCAAAAACAGTGGAAAACAATGCAATCCACTGTCCAGTGGAACGCCTCAGATCCACAAAACCCAGGCGGAAAACTCTAGCTTCCGTTTGTTCTTCTTCGTCAGCCCTTTCCAATCCCAGAGCCCACCGTCATGATGATGTTAGAATGTTCAGTGGAATGTGTTGTTCTTGCTCAATCCGATCGACGCACACGCGACGGCTGTCCACGGGACTTTGTCCCGAGGCTCTATTCTATGCGGGTGCTGATCGAAGAGGTGCCTTCACTCTGTCTTGATGCTTCCAAGCGCTCAAAGATGGTGACCAGAGTATCATATTCGGAGGCTGCATCCTAAGCGGCTGCGGGTTGAGTTAGGGCGTTCAGTCTTGCATCCATCTGATCAAGACGATTTAGGATGAGCCTCGAGAGATCTGGTCGCAGGGTTTTATTCCCCGCGGGTACCCTTTGGGGTTCAGCATTAAGTCTGTCTTCAATTTCTTGAAGGCGCTTGAGGATGAGGGTCGAGTGATCTAGTCGCGAGATCTCTTCCTTCGCGGGTTTGGTGCGAAGTCGACAGAAGATGGTGTAGGCGATGTAGAGGAAATTTGCCATCGAGTATGCGAAGGCGGCGGTTTCAGACTGTAGCAGAAACTCCAGCAGGTGGACAAAGAAGGCGATGAGGTTGCATAAGACCGAGTATGCGACCCTTCCTGGAGTCACAGTTTCGTCAACCCATTGAGGGAGATCACGGCGCTTAGCGGGAGACTGGACGGGTTGTTCATGACCAATAGTCGTAGCCTCAACGGTTTCGGCGGTGTCGTCCGAATCCATCTCAACGGAGATGATGGGACTCTTGTCAGAAGACTGGGCGGCTTGGACGTTACCAATGGCCGTCGCTTCGAAACCTGCGGCCGCAAGTTCGGACTCGAGCGTGTTGGCGTAGTCTTTCATGGGAGAAACAGACTGAAACTCATCCAGAATGGTGCCGGTCTGTTTGTCGCCAGATTTGTTCGCCTTGCTCTGCTTCTTGAATATCGATCGAGCTCCATACAGCGCTAGACCGGCGAAAGCGATGCCGGGACCTTGAGCGAATCCAACAGCGCGACGAAGGTGATGGTGGTCCATTGTAGTCGATGTACTTGGGGCGAAGGATGAGTTGGAAGTGATGAATTCGGAGGGGTGGAGCCTGCAGTGGGCGATTTGGGGTAAGATCGAAGTTCGAAGCTTGAGTGGTTGACTGTGAAGGGATCGATAGCACAGGAGCCGAGTCGCCGATGTGGTAGTTGTGAGTATGCGCCGGAAGATCTCGGGCGGCAGGTGGCGGAGGATGAGGTGCAAATTTAGACTGAGGTGAGGCGATGCCAAGGAGTTTGTAACGGACGACGGGACAAAGATAGTGTTCGGGATGTGAGATGCGGTTGCGGATTCGGTGAGCGTGCGCCTAACAATCTCTGGCCGTGCTGGCGGAACGAGGTAGAAGTGTAAACTGAGGTGTCGCAATGTCGAGAAGTTTGTGGAAGACTGGGCAACAAATGGCGTTCGAGGCTCAAGCGCTGGACCGTGATGGGATCTGTAAGCACGAAAGCTGGGTTGATGTTGTGGAAGTGGTGGGCGTGCGACAGAAGATATATGTCGCTAGGTGTCGATGCAGCGCGCGCACGTATGCCTCGAGGCAAGGCGCTAGCGAGGATAACAAACGGGCTCGAGGCGGCCCAGTCAGCGTTGACGAAAAGGTGGGGCCGATGCTTTGGGGAAATGAGAGTCTGCGAGGTTGCGAGGCCTGCGAGATTGCGAAGCGGGCGCCACATGCAGTGTGGGCTTTTTACTCCAAGCCATGAGACCTTACTGATACAGTTTACCGCCTCAATCCGGATATCTAACGTTCACTACGGTCTTCAAGGCCGATATCTTCTGTACAACGTCTGTCCAAATATTGACCGATATGCAGCTGATTGCTAATGAGTCATAGTTCCATAGTCTCTATTTATACACGCGCGTTTATTCGACCTTGTGTTGTCTCGTACCTGAAGTCGCAGACTAGCCCGTTCCGGCGGAAAAGCCTATGGTATAATTCTGTCTCGTCAGTATCTCGCGTTCGAGCTCTACGAGAGAAGATGCTGCATTTGGTGATCATATTGCACAATAGTCAAGATCATATCAAATCGCGACAATCACTATCTCTGATGTAGTCACATACTCCAAGAATTGCACTCCTAAGATTCAGAAGCATGAGACACTTGGCTGTTCAACTAGCTGCATTGAATGAGTGTTATCAAGCTACTTGAACCCAGCTGGGACACTGAATCGCTCTCCCTGTAACTAACAGCCCAAAAGTCGAACAGATCTGCCTTGTCTGGTGCGTATGGACGATGATTCCAAGCGTGGTTTCATACCGAACTTCCCAACACCGACAGGTTGAAATGGATGATCCTCTATTAAAGGTCCCCGAAAGTCATTCCGTACAATTGTGAAGAGCGATGTCAACCACACGTTTCCAACCAATCGCTCATAGTTCTACCCAAACAAGGCGTCTTTGAGGCCTTCGTATGCTTCGTTGATCTTCTTGAACTTCTCCTCTGAGCCAGCCTTGTCATGAAGGTTCTTGTCGGGGTGGTGGACCAGAGACAGTTTCCTGTAAGAGCTTGTCAAGGCGGCCTGATCGAAAGCTCCATGTTCAAGCCCAAGTTCTGCCTCCCATCCCAAGATTTTCGCAGCTTGCTCGTCGTTCTCCTCTTCCGCCGTCTTCTGATGAGGACCATTGTCATGATTGTAGTTGTCGCCGGATCCATAGCCTTCGCCGTACGCGTTGCCGTCGCCGTGGTTACCGTAGCCATAGCCATATCCCTCATCATCACTGTCGTCAAATTGAGAATACTGCCCCTCTTCGTAGTCTTGCTGTTCACTAGCTCCAGCATCATATCCCATCTGAGCTTGGAGTTCTCTGATCTTAACTTTCGCTCTGCGCAGTCTCTCGGAAAGCTCAGCATTGTGCTCCGTAACGCGGTCAAACTCCTCGGTCTTTGCTTGGAACTTCCGTTCGGTCTCTTGGCGTTCCCACTGGAAATCCATATAGGCCTCCTTCAGAGCGGCTTCAACGACCTCTACTTCTTTGTTCGCGTCGTGAAGTTGAGTACGGGCAAGCTCGAGAGCTTGTTTTTGCTCTTCGTGGTCGGCCTTGAAGTTCTTGCATTCCTCGGTGAGAGCTTTTAACTGTGCCAATGCATTCTCGAGGTCTGTCGTCGACTTCCTTCTTGCCTCGGCCGATTGCCTGCGGGCATGCTCGAGGGAGAGTTTCTGATCATCATATGCGGCTTTGATATGGCCCAAAGTGTTGTTGGCCGTGGAAAGAGCGTCCTGGAGGCCTTTTGCCTTGTTGTTTGCATCAACAAGTTGGATGCGAACATGTGCAAGGGCGCCACTCTGTACTGTATGAGCGAATTCAAGTTTCTTCAGCTGACTGGTAAGAGCGTCCACCTTGTCCAAAGCAGCCGAAAGAGCCTCTGCCTTGTCGTTTGCGTCCTTGGATTGGCTCTGAGCAATGTACAGAAGTCGTGTGCACTGTTCGTGTTCTTTTTTGAGACGATTCAAGTTCCCAGTAAGAGTTTTCACTTTTGCCAGAGTAGGCTCGAGATCTGCCTCCTTGTGGACCAATCTAGCCTTGCGAATAACAGACTCCAGCATGTCTGTCTTTTCTTTGTGCTTGGCTTTGAGTTTGTTCATTTCCTCAGCCATGTTGTCCATATCCATCAAACGGAGCTCCTGCTCGTGTGCCTTGGTGGTCAACTCGGAATTGGTCGCCGTTAACTCGAGTATCGTCCACTTCGCATCCTTCAGCGCCGAATTTGATGCAGTCGCCTTTTTGAGCAGTTGTTTTCGTTCGTTGCTTCCGCTATTGTTCAAGTCTTCCATGAGGCGGAGCTGTGTGTGTGTCTCTTGAAATCTAGTCATATAACCATGCAGCTTTTCGCGCAGAGTCTTTTCTCCATCCTTCAATGCGTCATTTTCCTCTTTCAGCTTACTGATTTCTTCTGCATGCGCGGTTGTGTGTTGGTCAAATTCCCTGTTGAGACGATCCTTTTCCTCAGATACCTTCTCTGCTAGCACAGAGTTGTTCGCCCTCAGATTGTCGAGTTCCACGCGCGCAGTTTCGAGTTGCTTCGCTGACCCATCCAGCTTTTCTTGCAGAGCTTGGTTTTCCTCCCTCATCCTAAGGGTTTCCTCTGCATGTGCGGTTGTATGTTGGCCAATTTCCTGGCTGAGACGGTTCTTTTCCTCAGCTACCTTCTCTGCCAACGCAGTATTGCTCTTCCTCAGATTGTCGAGCCCCACGCGTGCAGTTTCTAGTTGCTTCGCCGATCCGTCCAGCTTCTCCTTCAGGCTATGGTTTTGACCCTTCAGTATACGAACCTCTTCTTTTAGGTAGCTGGAGTGGGTGTTTGAGTTATGGCGTAGGATATTTTCTTTCGATACGGATTTTTCGAGGTCGGCGATCGTGTTTTCCGAGTTGGTTCCGTGCTCCTCAAGCGTGGATACATAGCCTTTCAGTTGGGATACTTCCCCTTCAAGATTGTGTTGCTTGAGGTTAAGCTCCCCAATCTCGGCAGTCTGCGCAATATCCTTCGCTTTCGAGCTTTGCTGTGCCTCTGCGAGTTTGTCCACATCCTGCTGCAACTTTGCGATGGTTTGCTCAAGCTCGCGCTTCTCTGACTCTCCAAAGCTCTCTCCCGTATCATCCGCCTGTTCGTCTGTAGCTTCGGCGTCGGTATTGGGCTCGGGCAGGCGGGCGAAGAGCTTCTTGTAGTATTTGATGAGTGCGCGTACGGCCGCCAACAGCAGACGGCTTGCGAGGAAAAGGTCGGCAGAGAAGCCAATGTCAATGAGCGCAGCAGCTTCTGCAAGCAAAGAGAGAGCTTGGCGGAACAAAGACTTTGGAGCATCTGGAGGCTCCACGTGTGCTGCGGGGTCGGTAGAGGCGGTGGGTTCAACTTCTGGATGCAAGTCGTTCCCGACGGTGGTGGCAGAGATTGCAGCGGCATCGAAGTCGCCCTCGGGTGGGTTCGTTTCTCGGACTACGGCGGCGAAGTCGGGAGTACGCTCTAGGATGATCTCGTGCAGGCCGGTCTCCTTGACACCATCCTTCTGCATGGTCGCGCGCATGTCAGACAATCGTCGCCCGAGGTATTCAAGTGCCATGATCGCAGCATTTCCACCGGGCGGGCCCATGAGATAATGGTGTGCGGGGAGTCGGTTTGCCATGATTCTCACGAGCAGAGAGCGCTGCGCGCGCTCGCCACTTCCGCAAGAACGGGACTGTCTCGGATGATGGGTCTGATGAGATTTGGCAGAGGGTCGTTGAGTCGCTGAGTGATCGCTTGGTCTGGGACAGAGAGTTGATGGGGAGATGGAGGTGCTCTGTGGGTCGAAGACATTTAAGATCCTTCCAGTGGCAAAATTGGTGCGCGGTCGAGGTGAATCATATCTACATGGGAGCAAACGGCAAAGTTGAACACGTTGACCTATATATCTTGAGGTATCCACAAAAGTTCTAACCAAGTAATGTATCGTCGGTAGGCTTTAACTGCGCGCGGAAGATACTGGAAACTTTCATTCTTGGCCTGAACTGGTCTAACTATGCTGCGTCTCTTCGCGACGAGTATGTGAAAAATGTAGTTCTAAAGCTAGCCAACTACAACTCATCCACTTTTTTTCTAACTCTCTTTTTCGATGCTTCTTCTTCGACATTTCTACTACACAGATTATAGCGTGCTCCAGTCTTTCTCGGTCAGTCAACCAAAGGATGACAGATTGTCCATGACTTCGTTCTGCCCAAATCAAATTTCATGATCACAGATTGATAGGTGTTTGATAAGCTACTTGATAACGAAAACGTGTGTCAGCATGCGCAACCTTCGTCAAATATGTCTTGATATTCAAATTGAAGCCAAAGAATTCTAGGAGCCCTACATCCCTTAACTGAATCATTGGTCTACACATGACTACCAATGCCGATGCCGAGCCATCTACCCTATCATTCAACGCTTTGTTACGATCCATTGTATGACTTTTCATCCTGAATGCAACCTGCTTCTCCAACCATAACTCTTGCCGAGCAAGTTTGCAATTCAGCTCGTCGACCTGTTCGGAAAGTCATGCTAAAAGTCCTGTTCACCATCCGCACCCTTCCCGGCACTGTTGCCTTAATCTGCCCACCTCGATCCTCCCACCCCAAAGCCAGATGCTTTCTTTTCCTTGCTCCGTATCTCCCTCTCCTCATCCTCATATCTCTGCCTATCCGCGTCTTCGCGCCTCTGAACCTCCGCTTCTCCGATTACGTGGTTGATCAACCACACTTTAGCGTCTTCGATGCACCGGAACCTCGTAGTTGCCCCCTCTTTGTCGGCCGGGAACTTGTCGGGGTGATTTCGAAGTGAAATCCTCCGGAAGGTCGTGGTGATCAATGCTTCAGTAAGGGTGATATTGCTCTGGATCCCAAGAACTTCTCTGCAGGAACCTTCATTCTTCACAGCCATCAGAGCTTCCATCCTCTCTGTCAGGGGTCTGTTCCTCTCACTCATCGTAGGTTCGTCTGGCTCGGCGGTCTCGGAAGCCGGCGTCGGAGTATCGGTAGGGGCTGGTTGAGCAGTGCTGCTTGATGTTCCGGGATGTTGATTACTCGGCCCACTGGGCTGCTCGTCTGTACGCGTTTTCGAGGATTGTGTCTCACTGGACTCTTCTGGGGTCGTGGCGGATGTCGGGGATGTCGTGGCGGTATCTTCAGGCTCTGGAGGACATTCGGACGTCGTGGACTTAGGTGGGGCGCCTTCTGTGTGGACGGGTTCTGCTGGTTCTCCATACCCGTGCTTGTGCTGCTTGTGCTGCTTGTTTCCGTGATCAGTTCCTTCGCGATGCGAGGCATTCGCGGCGTCATCATTTTTAAGCTGTTCCGGAGGGATGGAGCTACCCTCCACGTCTCCATGGTCCTGATCGGGGTTCTGAACATTCTTTTCGTGATCTGGTGCTTCCTCTGCCCTGTTGGTCTCTGCAGGATCCACGTTTTCTTTCGCAGCCTGCATGCGTGCGGCAGCCAGCTCTTCCTGCAGCTTGACGACTCGCTTGGCTAGCATGTCGATCTCTTCCATCCTGTCCTCTTTTCTGACCCTCTCGTGTTTGCTCTCCTTCTCCAATCTCTTCACATTCTGCTTCAATAATCTCGCTTTTCTGACGTCCTCTTTCCTCTGATTCTTGGAACACAATTTGAACTGTTGCAGCGCTTTTGAGACTTTTGCCATTTCCAGCGTTAGAGCATCGTTTGCTTCCAATAACTCCTTCCTCGCAATCCTTTCTCTTTGTGTTTCTATCTTTAATTTATCCATATGTTTCCGAACAGATCTCGCCGTTTGGACTTTTTCCTTTGCGCGCTCGTTGGCCATATGCTTCTCGTACTGGAGCTCATTTTGTAGAGACTCAATCTGCTGCTGCGCGTCACTCAAGTCGTGGCCTCTGCCATCGTAGTCCTTGCGACCCTCAGTAAGTTCATTTCGGGTGGCTTCCAGGCTCGCTTTCAGGGCTTCATGCTCTTGTTCCAGCGTGTCTTTCTGTTTCTGTACAGTTTCAAGGTCTTGATCCTTCGATGCCAGCTCCGTGATCTTCTGTAAAACCTCCTGCTGTGCTTTGTTGAGGCTGTTTTCCAGACCTGATTCGTTATGCTGGAGTTGGGAGACCTGAGTTTGGAGAGAATCGGCGCGTTCCTCGGTCGATCGTTTTTCTGACAGCAGCCTGTCTCTTTCAAGCACAGCAGCTTTCTCGATCTCCAATTTGGCTAGAGCTTCATCCAGCGCCTCCAAAGTTGTGTTCAGAATTTCGTCCTTGCGAGTTGACTCGGCTTTCGTAGTTCTGAGGATGTCTTCCAGCTGCTCCAGCTGTTCCTTCACCTCGTTGTCTTCGGCTTTGGCCTCATCATGGGAGCCGATCTTTCCATCTTCCATCCCCTCGGAATTTGGGGGGTTACCGGACATCGGAGTAGTTTTGGTGTTTTCGATGATGTCGATGGAAGGATCAGTGCCCGCGGTTTTCTTAGTCCTGCTCGACCTCTTCTTTGGTTTGTTGGTGTGCATCGATGCAATTGATTGTTCCAATTGACTGGCAAGGTCCTTCATCTCTTCTACTCTTTCCTTCTGCTCGTGCACAGCCGTTTCGAACGGCTCGGTAATTTGTTTTGCATGGTCGATGGCTTCAACATAGCTTTGACTGAGTCTGGATGCCTTCGCAACCTCATCTTTCAGACTACTGCGAACTCGGTGCTCTCTGGCTGTTCTGTCATCGGCGGCAGCCATGCGCTCATCCAGCTGAGTTACCCGACCATCCATTGTACCGATTGCGACAGATATCTGCCTCAGCTCATGCAGAATTGATTCCTTAGTATCGGTGTTACTACCCATGATTGCCTCGCCGACTTCCTGGCGGATCAGTTCCTTGATTGGTTTCAGGTTCTGGATGTCTTGCTCGCTTTGGCCGTGCTGCTGCTTCTGAGATGCTGCGATCTTGGACGTCGACCCGGACGGTTTGGACATGACGTGGTACATCATCTCGGCGAATATCACTGCGATTAAAGCAACGATGCCGAAGAGATGCACTGCTGTCAGCTCAGCGGGAGCTGGATGATCGTTGCTTGTGGTCATGTTGATCTGGGCTGGGGCACTTTTCGTGACGCCTGAGGATGCGCTCGAGGAACCTGAGTTTCTTGTCTCGTTGTTCGGTGCTGTGTTCGGTGCTGTGTTCGGATTTTGCGAAGATCTTGCGACTGTTAATCAGTAAGTCAAGAAGGAAGACGACTCGTTGAAGGTGATGAAAGCTGGTGCGAGGAGTTCAGTTTGGAGGTGTCGGCGACTCGAGGTCGGGTGGTTGCGGCAGGACGTTTGTTGGAGCCCGCACGTGTGACATAATGGGCGGAAAGGAAGGTCGGCACTCGTGCCCTGATTGGTCGCCGCGGCGGATGTCCTCGAACATTTTTACATAGATTACAATCAGGTTTTAGCATAGAATTCAATCAAGTCCGACCTGAATCTCAAATGTCAACGCATCGCGAAGGCCGCAGAACTATCCCTGTATCCAATCATGATACTGCTGCGAATGCACAATCGAAGTCATGGGCGAAAAGCTACATATTCTGTCTCCCAGAAATCCTACATAGCACATCGCCGCTGACTTGTCTTTAACATGTGTGCTACCCGTACTCGATGTTTCCGAACTCTCCAATGTAGGCCATGCGAAGGTTCTAAACATTTAGAACCCTATCTCCGTTCTACATACACGATACCCTTGTCAATCAAGACACTCCACTCATACCGTCTTCAATTTCGGCTCAACCATTCATATCCCCTGATTTGTCCCTCTACGCCCAGCGGCTCCCTGTCAGACCGCCCTTGCTCGCGGCTGCTCTTGCCCTCCTTCGGGCATATTCCTCCCTTCTTCTCCTATCTTGCTCCTCCCTTTGTGCATCTTCCTCCCTTCTTCTCTCCTCTTCCTTTCTCCTCTTCGCATCTTCATTCGCCTTCTCGCTTGCCTGTTCCTCCCTCATGGCTGCATTTTCGAGCTCCTTGAGGAGCTTATCGCGTGCCCAGCCAATGCAGGTGAAACGAATATGCGCGCCCTTCTGGTCGTTGAAATGTTTGTCCGGATGATTTGATAAGCTCAATTTCCTGTGTGCCTTTTTGATGACCTCTTCTGTGAGAGTGCAGTTCCTCTCTAACCCCAGAATCTCCCGCATTGCGTCTTGTGTGTTAAGCTCCACGAGATGTTCCATTCTCTCCGTAATTGGTCTGTTTTGTTCGCTGATAGAGGGCTCAGGAGGTGGAGCGCTCTCACGAGTCGGTGTTGCGTTGTCGGCGGGAGTTGATGTTGTAGTGCCAGTTGCTGGCTTAGGAGGAGTCTCGTTGGCTGGACCGGGCTGTTCGGCTGCAGGGGGCTTGACTTCTGCATTGGCAGCGGGTTGATAGTCAGTTTTGGTGTCATTTTCTGGCCTGGGACTATGGTCTTGCGCCTTGTGCTGCTCGTCATTGTCTTCGAAGGTTTCCTTCGCTGAGCCAGAAGACCGATCTGAATCTTTGTCGTTGCAGTTGTTCGCAGACTTGGAGTCGTTGGCAGCCTCGGGATCTTGCTGCGGCTCAGATTGTTCTGCGCTGCCTTCCGCACTTCCTTCAACTTGGTCGACTTCGGAGGTAGCGACGGTGGGACCTCCTGATGGCAGAGGAATTTCCTGATTGCTGGAAGATTTACCCTTCTCGCTGTTCTGCTCTTCCGATGCTGCCGATTGCTCTGTCGTCGGCGCCTTAGCGCGCTCCAACTCCGACTTAAGAGTCTCCATTTCTGCTTGGAGTTTTTGCACCATATCTCTGTGCCTGTTCCGTTCCCTGTAGGTTCCGAGGTGGAGTTTGTGCGAGGTTTGGTACTTATCGTACCATTTTCTGACTTCAGTTTCCATCTTCGCCCGGTCCGTCTTGTTCTCCTGCACCAACGCTTGCTCCCGCATCGATGTGACTCTGCTTGCGGCTCTTGAGTGACGTATCTTCATCTTCAAAGCCCGAAGAGCTGAAGAGAGCTCGTTTTCTTTTCGCAGGAACTGGGTCTGCATAATCAACTCCGCCCGAGTGATCTGAGATTTGGTCTCAAGTTCTTGAATGATCTGATTGGCTCTGTCTCTCTCAGTCTGTAAGGCCTCAATCTGCGCGACCTGTAGCCGCATTTTCTGCTGTTTTGTCTTCACATCTTGGCGAATGGTTTTCAGATTCTCTTCCATACTCTTGATCTCCTTGTCATGGTCCATGTTCTCAACCTCATGCTCTGTCTGAAGTTGTTGCAACTGAAGCTGCAGTTTATCAAAATTCGCTTCGATGGTTTGCTTTTCTTCGATTATTTCGTCATGCTTTGCTTTGAAGGACTCGTTGTCCTTTTTGGTAGTCTTCAAGTTCGATCTGAGTTCTTCGAGCCGTGTTTCAAGACCTTGGTACTCCAGA
The DNA here is from genome assembly GCA_010015785.1 of Saccharata proteae CBS 121410. Taxonomy (NCBI): domain Eukaryota; kingdom Fungi; phylum Ascomycota; class Dothideomycetes; order Botryosphaeriales; family Saccharataceae; genus Saccharata; species Saccharata proteae. Next base: position 271,661 of record ML978732.1, read on the forward strand.
TCAGTTGCCAATTTGTCAGTTATGGCTTGATTAGTCAACTTTGTGACCTGACGCTGTAGCGATTGTATCTCCTTCTTGTCTGCACTGATTTGAAGACCCATGTCGTAAATTTGCTTGGTCTTTTCGTTCATGGCTTTACAGGCTTCAGTCTCATGCTCCTCGGCATCGGGATGCTCAAACACCTCCTTCGATCCAGTTGGGACTTTGAGGCCGTAATGGTTTGTCATTGATTCCTTGGTGCCCTCCCTTCTCCGTGGACCCTTCTTGACATTGCTGGATTCTGGTGTTTCTTCAAAGCTCGTGATTCTCTCCTTGATCATTTTGAAGGTTTCTTCATGGGAGCTCAGCGTCTGCGACACTAATTCTTCGACCCTCTTGCACCTCTTGGCAATTTTCTCCTGAGCAGCGGTCATCCTAGATATCTCGCGTGTTTGATCGTCGAGCCAAGTGTGATCAGCCAAGTCATCGGTCGAACGAGAGCTCGTGGTTCTGGCCTGTTCATCTTGGTCTCGTTTAGGTGTACCCATGACTTGCATAGCGGTGAATATATCCCCCATCCATGTTCCGACGAAATCCTTCATCTCCTTCATTTGGATCGTTCTCTGAGCATCAGATGCCTGGAACCTCATGCCCATTTGCGCATCCAGCCTCTCAAACAGGTTGTCTTCCTGTTCGCGCGAGATCTTGGCATAGGACAGACTCCGTGGTCCCTGCTCATCTTCTGCGCTTAGCTCCCTGGCGGGCACTGTGTTCTTGGAGGTACAGAGCATGCGTGTCAAGCATGCAATGAATGAGAACAACATGAGCGCTCCGATGGCCGAGAATAGGTACTCTGCGAACATCATGTCTTGGGTGGAGATCTTGGTTGTTGTGAGAATGTTGGAGTTTTGTTTGGAAATCGGGAGTGTGCGTCGTTCGAAGTGAATGTACAGTCAGCCGAGACGAGGTGTACGATTGTCAATTGAGGTGATTGAGGTCGCTGATAAAACAGCACTCGACGCAGGTCGTTGAAGGGTGATGAGATATCGTGGGTGATGCGATGAAGAAGCGTGCAGCAGCTGTAGTGAAGCTGGCTAAACCGATTCTCGACGTGCGGGAACCTGAGTGCGAGAGAAGTCTGGTATGCGCTCGTTTGAGGACACTGACACAGCAGCACTAGCCGCGAGTCGTTGAGAAGGTGATAAGCTGTTGTGGGTGATGCGGCTAGAAATCTTGCAGCAGCTGAGAGGAAACTGGAGAAGTTCGAATAGACTGTGCGGGAAGCTGAATGCGAGGTGAGTCTGGTATGCGCTCGACTGAGGTCAGGGATCTTGCAGGCGCTCGAGGCTTGCAATAAAGGTGATGAATGTAGGAAAGTTCAATTGTAGCGAGGATGGATGTAAGCGTGATGGTAGCGGGTCTACGGTGGTAGAGTATTGCTCCAGCTCGGTGGTGGGGCGGCGGGCGGACAATAGGCAAGCAGCGAAGGCGCGCACGCATCGAAAACCTGTCATGTGACAACCCCGTTATCAGGTGGAGGATTCCCGAGTACGTTCATTTCTCTCATACCAGCAAATTCAAATTTGCGTCTCTCGGAAAAGCCTTCGCTGGTTTGTTCTAATCAATCAAGCATCCAATGAATGTATTGTACCGAATCAGTGCATCGATTACGACATAGCCGAGCTTTACTTCAAAATATCACTTTACTGCAGAATCTATGCGCACATTGAGGATGCCTGGTTGTTTTTCAATTTATCTCTGTACATAAGCCAACTTCAATCTTCGTTCAATCTATCAACTTTCCGTCTGCCGCTCCATGTGATTTCCGAGTATTGAGCCAATTTCTGCTAATTCCTCCACTTACTCCCCATACACCCCGATTTCTTCTTCACGGTCTTAGTCAACTTATCCGCTGCGTTCGTCAGTATTTGAAAGCGGACATGAGCACCTTCCTGGTCGTGGAAATTCCTATCTGGGTGATTCATAACTCTCAGCCTCTTATAGGCCCTTGAGATGGCGTCCTCTGTCAATGGAATGCCCGGATCGATCTCCAAGATCTCCCGCCATGCTTCAACAGTGCCCACTTGAAATAGATGTTCAAATCTTTGCGTCCGGGAATTATTCGCATCACGCTCTGTTGTGTCGGGTGGGGCAGTATCAGCAGTAGACGCTGGCTGAGCTTCAGCAGAGCTGGCATTCGGTGGCATACTATTTGAGGAATCCTCTGTCGCATTCTGGAATGCTGGCTCGCCCTCATCGTGGCCTTCGCTCGCAGTTCGCTGGTTTTGCTGGGAACTGTCTTCGCATGGCTCAGTGGGCGTGGTGGTCCCATGCGCCGATGGAGTCGAGCTGGCAGTCGGTGGCGTAGCATCACTACCCTCAGCGGCATCCCCTTCTGGCGTCTGAGCCGGTACTTCACGATCTTCATGGCGTTCATCCGTATTGAGAGGCCGCTTCTGAGATGCGTCAACGCTTGGAGCAGTAGTACCAGTACTGTTGTCGCGAGGCCTGTGGCTATTGTCCCTGCAATCTCCGCCGGCGTTTCCCTCTTCATTTGCCTTTTCTCCACGAGGGGGCTTGGTTGGGTGTTCATCATTGACTGTTTGTTTAGAAGATGACTCGGCAGCTTCCGCACGTTTTTCGTGGGCCTTGGTCGCATCGCGGAACTCTTTGCTGGTATCTGAGGCTCCGGTATCTGGGTGCGTGGTATCAGGCTTCGATGGGTGGGGCATTCTCGGTTCTTGTTCGCGCTGGCTATTCTCCATCTTCTCGGGATGCTGCTCGAGGCTTTCATAAGCCAATTCACTCTTCAAGAGTTCGCGCCTCATTCGCTCCGTTCGGCGCCGTTCAATTTGGATTTGGCGGACTGCCTGCTTATACGCAGATGTCTTCTGGCTCAACTGGCTCAGCGCGGAGTCGATCTCGACGACCTTGCTCAAAAGCTGGGACCTTAGGGTTTCAACCTCTGCTTGGACCGAAGCCTTCTCGAGCTGGAGTTGTGCGAACTCATGCTCGCGACTGCGAAGCTTCGTAAACGTGGCATGCAACTGGAATCTGAATCGCTCGGAATCCGCTTCGTGTCTTTGAATCTGGTTCCAAAGCTGATCCATCTGAGATCTCATGCCCAGCTTCTCTTTCTGAATCTTCTGGACTTTCTTGCTGGTTTCGGAATGCTGAAGGACCTTGAGGCTCAGCTTGTCCGTTGCCTCGGAAAGCTTGTGCTCAAGTTTTCCCTGGGACTCTGTGTGGGCTTGAATATCTGCTTCACGGGCCTGCTGCGATTTTTGAAGCTGGTCTTGCGTGGTCTGAAGCTCTGCGGACATTGTCTGCTGTCTGGAACGCAGCGCGACATTCTCATTGCTCAATGTTGCGTTCTCCTTTTTCCCCTCCTCCACAATCTTCTGGAGTTCTTTCTGAAAGGTCTCGAAGTCCGACATCTCCCTGTCTGCTCTCTGTTGTCTGCTTTCTGTGGACTCCTCCTCATCCAGATGGTCCTCTTCTTTGCCTTCTTGTTGGACTTGTTTAGTCGCATCTGTCTCCACTTGCTCCCGAACCATGTTGGAATTGATATCTGCCATGTCTGTAGTGGCTTGGTTTAAGACGCTGTCCGCGTTGATCGAGCTCATCTTGGCTACAATGGAAGTAGTCTGGTCGATCTGCTGTCCCTTAGAGAGACTTAAAGTCTCCAAAGGCTCATCTTGCGCAATGCGACCATCGCTCTCCGACTTCTGTGGCTTATTCAGCCTATTTGACTGCGAAGCCACCTCCGTGTGTAGTTGGTTCTTGAAGGCTAGCTCAAGTTGAGACAGCTTTTGCGATATGATCTCGAATTCGTTCTTCTGATACTCCTTGTTCGTCTCGAGTAGATGCTGCATGAGCTCGGTCCGTTGCCCCATCTCGTCATGGCTCTTGACAAGTTTACTGATCTTTGAAGCTTGCTTGGTCATTTTCTGGTCGAGTTCGGTAATAGAACAAGCGTCCGGTGCTGCGAGATGAGCTGATCTTGCTTCCGTGGTGACGATCTGCAACGAGGTCGCGAAGTCATCCATGCGGGACAGGACCTCATCATTGAACTGGCGAATCTGGGCTGCCGTCTGCTCTTCAGAATTCTTGGCCGCTTTGTGGACGACGTCGATTATGAGATCGTTGAATGTAGTCGGGTGATTGAGGGCACTGCTCTGGCTTAGAGGGACTTGCGGAGCCTGTGTAATTGCGCGAGAAGAGGTGATTCGGGCCAGCAAGGCCAGCAATAAGAGGACGGCAATGATGCAGAGCGGTATGAAGCACTTGGCGATGAGGTCGGAGGGCTCGTCCATGGTGGAGATGGCGGCGCGTTCTGCGTCGATTTCGTGATGTTTTTACGAGCGCGCCTGTTTGGAACACAGCAAGAGTTGAGAAGAGTTTAGCTGATGGTGAGTGTCGCTCAAGCGCGGGAACACAGCTCGTGGGACTGTCAATGATGTGTCGAGTGTGTAGGATGCGCAGTAGTTGCGCAGGTAAGTAGGTGCAGTGTGTTTTGTTCAGGCTCGGGTGCACCATGGAAATTAGATCTCAGTGTGCACAGCGGTCGCGCTCCGAGCGGCAAATTAGCTCACATGTGACGGACCTAGAAGGCCTGCACTCATGAATCACATCGATTTCGTGCAAGATCAAGCCTGCACTGTATACAGCACGCCGCGGCGTTGCCAATGATACTACCCACTCAAGCTGCACCTTCAACATGACTTCGCCGTATCAGCTCAACCTCACACAACACACAGAAACCGGCAGTTCGATCTCTCATGCTAGCTATCAAGTAACTTTTCAAGTTTATAGACATCCGGCTGCCATTGGATCTACTCAGCTCTCATCCTCCGCCCGCGCATCGTGATCGAAACTGATATTCTGATGCATGTGTGCTACAGATCAGCCCATTTGCTACCTATCGTGCCTCCGCGTGAACCCTGGGCCTTTTTCCTCCTCGCCTGCAACTCTTCCTCCCTTTCGGCGTCTCGCTGCGCCTCTTTCTGCGCCTCCAATTCCTCGTCGCTAACGAGAGACTTCTCGAGCTCGTCTTTAGCGTCCTTGCAGAAGCGGAACTTCGCGTTTGCAGCTTCCTCGTGCCCAAAGTTCCGGTCTGGATGGTATTTGAGGGAGACAGCTTTGTAGCCTCGTACGATCATCCGTTCCGTCAGCTCCTCAGTTAGATCAATCTCAAGGACCTCTCGGTATGCCTTGTTCTCAATCAACCTCCTCAGCCGTTCGATTTCAGCTTCATCTAGATCGCTTCGGGATGGCTCAGGGATGGTGCTCCCTGCAGAAGACTCGATGTCGTCTGCAGGCGGCGACTGAGATGAATGATCAGCCTTGCCAGTACCTGAATCCTCTGTTGGACGTTCTTTTGTGGTATTGGGGACGTGTGTTTTTTCATTTTCGGCATCAACGTTTGCGGGGTTTCCAGCGGCATCTGGGCCGTCGTCTTGATGAGCCTCACTGTCCGGGGCGCTACTCCCTTGTTGACCTTTGTCGTCTCTCGCTGTCGCCTTTCCAGTGGTGGATGCCGTTGCCGGATGTTCCTTTCCAGTATCGCTGGCCTCACTTGGCTCAGACTTGCCATCGGCGGATGCATGAACCTTTTCGAGTTTGTGCAGTTTCGACATCAACTCCAACGCCAGGTCTCTCCACTCATCGCGCTCCTTGAGGAACTTTCTTGCTGTGTTCTTAAGCTTGCGTGTGACCTCCTCCATATGATATCCTTTATGCTCGAGACGTGCTACCAAAAGCTGGATGTCTGTATGTAATCTCTCCTTGTCGAGAATAAGCTGGCCGATCTGAGTCCTCTTCGATCGGATGTTTGAATGATTATCAGTGAGTTTAGTGTTCAGGTCTTGGATCTGCGTCTCTAGATTACCCACTTGCGCATCCTTCTGCGCTAGCTGATTGTTCGAATGCATAAGCTCTGTCTCTTTATCGTGTAGCTTCTTCTCAGTATGTTCGTGGACAGATGCCTTGCGGTTGGTCTCGTTGGTAAAGTTGGAAATCCTGACCTGGAGCTGCCTGTTCTTATAGGCAAGCTCGCCGGCCTTTGCTGACACTTGCTCGTTTTCGAGTTGGAGGGAACGGATGGTTCGGCCGTCATCGGCAGCTTTCCTCTGCTGATCTGCTTCCCCATCCGCGCACTTGAGCTCCAATTCTGAGATTTTCTGATGTAAAAGTGACACAGTTTCGAAGTTTGATGTCGCCTGCGCGGTAGTAGCAGCGCGGATGTTGTGGTTTGCAGTCTGGAGATCTTTTATGATCTTGGCGGTTTCGTCATTTTTCGAATTGACCTCGCTCTGCTCTTTCTTGGTCTGCTTCTTCGTCGGCTTTGTGCTTGCAGGTGCAGCGGCATTTTCAAGCTTCTCGATCCGGTCTTCGAGCTTAGCTTTATCTTCTGCCTTGGCTTCTAGTGCGTCCTGGAAAATTTTCATGATCTCCCGAGCGTCTATTCCGGGGACTTGCTTTGTTTGCGCGATAGAGATATTGGATAACTCCGTACGCATGTCGTGAAGAGCGGATGTCACTTCGGACAGCTGAGCTGCCATAGCCATCTTATCCCTCGTGGTTTCATCCACTGTAACCTTTACCATTCCAACCTCTGCGCTCAACTCGTGCAGGCTCTGTAGGATCGGTTGTCTGAAGGTCTCGTTGTGATTGTTCGAAAGGACCGATGTCACTTCGAAAAGCTGAGCTGCAATAGTCTTCCTATCCCCATTGGTCTCGTCCACCGTAACCTTCACCGTTTCAATCGCTGATCTCATCTCGTGCATGCCTTGTAGGACCGATTGTCTGAAAGTTTCGTTTTGATCGTTCGAATCTTCCGGCTGTTCACCTAGAGCGCACTCTGAGGCGGTCGATTGGCATTCGGCATGCATTTTGTCGTCGCAGCGAGTGCACGATTCGTCCTCCATTATGTCTGTGGCCTGTGTACCATTACGCGAGCTGTTCTGGTTCTTGGTAGGGCTATCCTCCGCTGTGATGGTCATGGCCTGGGTACGGTTGAGTGAATGGCTCGGCTTCTGAGTAGTCTGGTCCCATGGTTTACATTCATGTTCGTACACGATGTAGACGTAGATCAGGTAGAACCCGACAAGGACGAGCGCGATGGTTTCGAGAACAAGGAAGGGAGACTGCACTAGCATGGTGGCAAGTTTTGCTGGATCGTAGACGCTGGTTGTGTTCGGAAGTACTGGAGACATCAGGCGCGTTTAGAACGTGAGGCCGCAGCGCAAGATCTTGAGCGAATGGGGTAATTCGACGACGCTTCGAGTCAGGCTGCGCGGGGTTTGATTGGGGATTTATCGTGAGCTGAGTGCGAATGAGGCGATGATTCAACAGTAGGGTGTGTAGGGTGTGACGTGATGGAGGGATGAACGAAGTGAAGGTGCGTACTCGGGCAGGAAGAGTCAGATGACCGACGTCATGGTCACATGAAGGCTACCACGAGAAAGACAGCAAAGGCAAAAAAATGTTCAAAAGAAAAGCCGAACGTTTGCCAGTACCTGAAATTGAGCCAGAATACTGCCAAACGCCCGGCTGAGCAACTTCGGACCTCTATACCTTGCTATTCAGCCAAGACTAAAGCCAGCCCATCCACCGACAGATCGACCCAACTGAAATAAAGGTCGCATTCATGCTATCGTCACGGAATTAGTTACGTTAGGTCGGATTATATGGGTAAATTCTAGCCTTCCTCACCACGGCTAGCGAGCGACTCCAACTCAGCCCTACCGTAACTTTGTCATGAGCACACTGATACGTGAGATCTGCAGCGAAGCAAAAGATCCGCGACAGCATAGCCCGGCAGAAAGCCGACAACATTCCTCGCTTTTCAGCAAACCTACATGACTCAGCGCAATAACGTAGTCTTGAATGTGTGACCTACCCGTACCAGCAGCGTCAACAATCACCGACCCAGGCCAAGGGCTCAGCGAAAGGCCACTTCTTTCCAATATTCATCACAGTGACGGCGGTATGCGGCGATATTGGCTTCCTCTCACACTCAAGCAACGTGAAGAAGTTCGAGTCTTCCTTCGTGGGCTCTCTGAACCAGCCCATTCATGATTTGGTGCATCTCTCTCATACCAGCCATGCGGGATGTGGGCTCTGTGCCCAGAAAGATGCTAAGCAGTCCCCGACTTTCCGTGACGGTCTCATCGTCATCAGGTATTCCCCGTCACACAAAGCAATGAATCCCACCTGGTCATCCGTCCAAAATCCGTCACGAGCTATTCCTTTGTCCGTTCGTTCGATCTAGTACGCCAACCGGCTCTTCTGTCGACAATTTCGACACCCCATCCGGCAGACCGATTTCAAAGAAGAGCGACTGCGCACAAGTCCGCAGAATGTCTGGACCCAGGCAATCATGATTCTCTTGATTCACTGAGGCATATTGAGGGAGGACGAGCTTTCTCTTACTCTCAGCTGAACCGCGTCTTTCCATCAGCCCATGATGTAGCAGAGACCGATGATGAAAATTGAACGCCAATAAACTATCACGCTGGCCTCGTCGTCAAAAAGGGCGTAGATAATAAAACCACTCCCAAACAACATTGAGGTCACACGCGAATAACGAGGCTGTCAACCAGGATATGATCTGTCCTTTGAGCCTAGCATCCTTGAGCCGATGGATGTACATACGTTGTACACCGGGCTCAATGGTTGAAAGGGCTGCGTCCGCTCCGGTCGAGTCGTTAACATTTCGATAAGTTACAAGAGAAGAAGAGCAGACGCATGCAGGTAGCTCTGGAGCGAAACATCGTCAGCCATCGCGCTTGATCAGAAGCTGATATTCTAGCAGTGGGATTGAAGAAACCTTAGTAAAGATTCTGATGCAGGCAATGCGACCCCGCCGCTCTGATCGGACGATTTCAATGACTGAGGCTTTATACCAGTTTACTGGGAGAATTTCAATTCCAATCCAAAGCTAGATTGGACACTGTGGTTGCTACAGTTTGTACTGCACTACAGCTTTACTCTGATATCGTATCTCGATGACTGATGGTTCACAAAGGGCCTGATAGTCATTGAGTATGCCTACGAGCTATCCTCATCACTACAACCACTGCGATCTTGTATGAAACTGTATGATCAGCTTGTACCTACACAGAACTTGAGGTGTTATGGTACCCTTCCGATGGTACTCACTGATTCAGGCTTCCTCCATGGTACTGCTAAATCTTCAGGGGACTCGTGGGCACTCGTGACTCAGAGAGAGATTATCCAGTCGGTACAGGGGCACGCATGGTCAGGATTACAGGACCACTCCGAATTGGAACAGAGCATGCAATATTCGACGTCAGATCACATGTCCTACTCAAAGCACCAAGTTCAAAACGCACATCCACAGCCCTCAAACCTCCAAATGCGTCCTCCCCTCCTTCCCCCCATCACTCCCCTCATTAACTTCCCCACTCTTTGTCATCTCCCCCGACACCTTTCTCTCCTCCAGAAATTCCCTATACCTCCTCTCCATAACCCTAACAAACACGCTCCTCTGCGCAAACACCGTATCCATACTCTCCAAGCTCCTCCCACTCGTCTCGGGCAGAAACAGATACGTCAGGAAGAAGTACGCCAGGTTCAGGCCGCCGAAGATGAAGAAGCCGTAGCCGCCGATGCTCTCGAACATCTGCGGGTTGTACAGGGTGCCGGCGCCGAGGCCGATGCTCCAGCCGCTGATACCGAAGGCCATGCCGCGGGAGCGGCATTCGGTGGGGAAGATTTCGGCAGGGTAGTTACTTGGAAGAGTCAGTTTGGGAGCTTTGAAGAGGTGGTTGAGGGCCTGGCTTACAAGTTTATGATGAGGAATGTGGAGCTGTAGATCAGGGTGAAGACGTAGATGAAAGCTACTGATGCGGCGCCGTACTGAGCTGCAGCGTCAGGGCTGGAGACGGTTAGGATGGACATGGCGCCGATGATCCACATGACGATGCTTTGCGCGAGACTGCCCCAGAGAAGTGATAGTCGGCGGCCGAGAGGATCGATTGTGTACATGGCGATTACAGTGCCGAGGATGCCCACGGTGTTGTTCAAGGCACTCAGCCAATTCGCTTTTTGATCTCCCCATCCTGCGGCGGAAACTAGGGTGGGTGTGTAGATTGTCGTTGCACTGATGCCACTGCCAATCTGGGTGAGGAGCGGCAACCATATGGCAAGTTGTGTCCGCTGGGCAAATCTCCTGTTTCCGGCTCCAATGCCCGTGAGCATGGAATAGTAGCTTGTGTGCTTTGCTTCGGCAGCAAACTCGACATTCTTTTTGATCTCTTGAAGCTCATAGCAGACTTGAGGAGCATCGCGATCGCCATTGGCGCGGACATAGGCGAGTACTTCCAGGGCTTGCTCGTCGTGGCCTTTGGTCATGAGATACCGCGGCGATTCTGGAACGATCGGGAGAATGCAGAAGAGGATGAGGGGGAAGATGCACTGGATGGCGAATGCGAGACGCCAGCGGATAGAGGAGTATCCGTTATCCTATACTTTGTCAATATAGGTCGGCTGACTCGGTGGTCGAGATGATGCTTACGATGAATCTAAGTCCGAAACCAATCCAGTATGCTAACGCAATACCGCCGTAGTTACTCAGAAACACAATACCGAATGCTTTTCCTCGATGAGCTGATTCAGCTACCTCGCTGGTCCAGGTCGGTGCTACAGTGTTCATGTGGGCAACGCCGATACCTGCAATAACACGCGCGCAGATGTACCTATACTTTCATCAGTCCAGATGGCTCTGCTATCTCTCCGGGCGACTCACATATTGGCATTCTGAGCACCGGCTTCAAGCGTCGTACCAAGCAGGCACCACAGTGCGCCAGCCTGCAAAGTCGGCACACGGCCAATGGTATCGGACAGCCATCCTGATAAGAAACTGCCAAAGATGGCACCAAAGTAGTAGACGCAAGTCAAACCTCCCAACTTGAAGGTTTCGGTAACGGTGTCGTAGTTCCCCGGTATGTTGGATAGGTTCATCACTCGGATGAAGTCCGGACTGCCATTGACGCCGCCCAGCACACCTTGGGCATAACCTTCGAAGATGACGGCGAATGAGTTTGTCACAAGGATACTGTATGGTGTTAATTGGAACGCGTGCCATCGAACGGCTGCCTGGTCTCTTGGAATGAGGAGACTTACAGAAAGAATAATTTCCTTGACTCAAACTTCTTCCATAACGTTGTCTGGAGCTTGGGTATCTTGACCGCCATGATTGGTTCTGTAATCGAGTCTTCCGAAGGATTTCAAAACACCTTCAAACCAAGAATCCAACTTTTATTGTCGCGCCGCTGGTATTGATGATGCAAGCAAGGGATACTCAAAGATAAGGCGAATGGTCGGCAACGACAGTCCAGACACGCAATTACTATTTTTCCAGGCCGGACAGAGGGCACGACAAGTACCGCGCAAAGTACATCTCCATCACCCTGCCGATGGCGAAAACGGCAATCGACTTATGACGTGAGAGAAGACGAACAACCCCCGGATCCTCGGATGAAATCGATCCATTCTCAAGGCCAAGAATTTAGAAAGCGGAGATTGAGCCAACGGACAGCGACTGGAACACGGATTATCAAAGCAACGGAGACGGCCAAGACATGCCACACCGGCACATGATGGCACCCGTTACGGGTGTCACCCAAGGCGATCTCGGTATTCGGGCAGATCTTGTGGAGCACTGCCTCTTCCAGGTACGACAACACGTGCGTTCCGTAAGCAAAGAGTTGATCCTCGACCAGATGGAAGTTTGAGCGGAGGACCGCTTAAGCGCATAAGCGGGTGCTTCGTGGGGGATTTGGGGCTCCGCTGGGGACTTTGGAATCATAGCGCCAACAGCAGCTGGAGAAGATGGAGAAGAGCGCGGAGCTAATGCGGGAATAAAGTGGAAGCCAGTCGCAGAGAGGACCTAGCGCTTGACTTGTCGCTTTTTCGACTGCGAAACATTAGGGAAGGCCCGGGACGCCGTCTTCTTGCGATCAACTGCCTTGGAACGTACCAAGATAGAGTCCAAAAACCGGGGGTTTTGTACGAGATTAGACTTGACTTACCTCCGTGATCTTGCTTGAGTGCCTGATGAAACGAAGTCGGCAGTTGTCATTCAATACTCAATAGGCTATCTGCTTTGCACTGATAATCTGTTTGATATTAGAAGCGCCAAAAGAAACTCTTCTTCCAGGCTCGTTCGATAACAATGATAACTTATCTTTCCCAATCAGTGAATGTATGTTACTGACCTGAAAAGAAAGCAGACATAATCCCCCTTTCATCTCCCTCCGCGGCGTGTGCGATTCCAAATTACTGCCATGGCAACCGCAAAACCACTACATCTCCGGGTCATTGGCCACAACGTCAGAATGTCGATGGATGGCATGGACACTGTCCATGTTGAGTTCACTCAAGAAACTCCGAGTGTACCGCTGCACTGCAAGTTTCTTCGATATGGCGAAGTCGAGATGCCAAAGAGCCTGGAGAGTGCATCTCGCCTCAAAGCTCGCCCTGAAATCAAATGAAGTGTGGGACTGATCAACGCAAAACCACAGAAAAAGTAATGCACCTCATCAAAACAAACAGTACCCCACCAGAAGAGATTTCGGTCGTAAACATACGCTAGGGATAATTCATCGCATCCGCGATCCAGCGATTCGAAGAAGAGCAAGGAGTCCAGCTCCAGAAAGAGGTCGATGTGATAGCCGGTCAAGGCCAAACGATATGGCATCTTCTCTTGTCCGACTTATTCCCCGGTCGCGATGTCAGTCGCGCCCACCTCAACATGGCTGAGATATGCACCATTGCCGCAGAGACGGGAATCACGACGCTGGGAAACTTCCGCGTCTCGGACTTTAGTCTGAGAAAACAAGGGTGCCCGCTATTTGCGGCATTTGACAACTTGTGGGTCAATCATGCGACGAAGACGCGCGCCGTCCAGAAAATCGGTGGCACTGTGAATTTCAGCATCTCGATGGCGGGTGGAGATGCCATGAGATGCTTTGATCTTGATACCGGACCAGGCAACTTCTTCAACGATGCGACGGTCCAGTACTTTACGAGCGGAGAAAGAGAATTCGATGAATATGGAGAGATTGGTGCGAAGGGAACGGTCAATCAAGCAGTTGTGGACGAGTGGCTAGATTGCAGCATCCGTACTTGACGCATGAAATCCGAAAGACCACAGGAAGGCAAACGTTTGGCGATGACACAGCTGACAGGATTCGCAAAAGGATGATCGAAGGTATGCAACTCACCACGTTCTGTGTATCTCCGAACATAATGGTCGAAGCACTTACTGACATGCTGTCATAACGTAGAGGGTGCAACCCCCGAGGACTGCGTCGCCACCATAACCAACATCACCGCCCAATCTCTCGCCGAGCACTACAAGCGCTACGCCCCCGACCCACTCGACGAAGTCTTCATGGGTGGCGGTGGAAGCAGAAACCCAAACATCGTAAAACACCTGCGCGAACAGCTTCCCAAGACGCATATCACGACCATCGACGAGCTGGGCGTGCCGTTGGAGGCCAAAGAGGCGTTGGGTTTCGCGTTCCTAGACTGCGAAGGCTTCGTCGGCCGCCCGGTCATGGTCCCGCTGCATTTAAAAGTAGGAGAGATGGTGTTACTGGGCATCATAATCACTTCAGGTTGAGGAGGGATGTTGTGAGGTTTTGGAGAGAGTGGCCCGAGGAAGAGGTGAAGCATACGGCCAAGATGGAATTTTCCTCCGACTTCTGAAACCAGAAACGTGCCCGGTGACATCGCTAGAGAAATGTCTCGGACTATCAAAACGAGGAAATATGATACCACGGAAAGCCCCAACTTCGATAACCTCTCAGACTCATATCACGTGATAGTCACGTGACATTCAAAAGTGCTGATCCACTCTGAAACCTCCGACTTCAGTTTTTCCACAGTGCAGACACTATTGAGAATCATTTGCTTCTTCTCTCCACAACTGTGTAAGCCACGCTGCAGATGGTTGCAATAAACACCTGAACCCACGGCCTCTCGCAGCCACAAACCCCTCGGCCGCATCTGAAGCGAACCCGACGACACCACAACATCAATGACGACGCCTCAAGCGCGCCACCACAACGCCCGTCTTTTCCATCGCCTCAACACCGTCTCCATCTCGTATTGCTTCTGCAATGTCTCATAGGCGGGAAATTGAGATCCAGGCACCATCATCAAGCGCTCTCCGGACCCCGCAAAGATCTCCTCCATGCATCTCCACGATCCGCCTTTAGCCTCCGTAACCTGACGCGTTAGAATATAAGCTCAATACCCTGGAAATAGTAGTCGAAATGTGGGTATCTTGTCAAGGTAGTTTTGAGTCATGGCTCGCGAAACCAACCTCTTATCTTCGACGTCCATAATAGGTGTTTTTTCAATATTATCTTGGTTCCTTCTTCTCCCTTTGACTCTTGCGTATGAGAATCCCCTAGTAAATCTCGACTACGGCACATTCCAGGGAAAATACAATGTCGACTACAACATATCCTACTTCCGTAAGATCCCCTTCGGCGCGCCGACAGGTGGACAGAACCGTTTCAAGAGAGCACAGCCACCGCTGCCCATCACAAATGGCACCTACGACACCGATCAAGACTTTGACATGTGCCCGCAGCGCACAGTCAACGGTTCCGAGGATTGTCTTTATCTGGGCCTGTACTCGAGGCCCTGGGCAGATGCAAGCGCGAAGCGGCCTGTTGTTGTTGTGTTCTACGGCGGCGGCTTCATCGAAGGCAGTGCCAGCTTTACCATACCGCCGGCTGGGTATCCGATCTTGAATGTTACGGATGAGAATGACTTCATCGTCGTGTATCCGAACTACCGCCTCAATGCATTCGGTCTCCTGCCGGGAAGCAAGATCAAGCACTCGAACGGCACCGCTGATCTGAACCCGGGTTTGCTGGACCAGCAATTCGCTCTGCAGTGGGTACATCAGCACATTTCCTCGTTCGGAGGTGATCCAAGTAATGTCACGATATGGGGACAATCTGCTGGTGCTGGATCAGTGGTCGCGCAAGTGATTGCCAACGGCGGGAACACGACGCCGAAGCTGTTCTCGAAAGCACTGGCGAGCTCTCCGTTCTGGCCCAAGACGTACGAATACGATGATCCGGAAGCAGAAGAGATCTATGACAGACTTGTCGATCTGGCGGGCTGCGACAACTCAACAGACAGTCTGGCCTGTCTCAGAACTGCAGACGTGCAAGTCATCCGAAGCGCAGCCCTGACAATAAGCAGCGACCACACTTACAACACCAGCTCCTACACGTGGGCGCCCGTCATCGACGGCACGTTTCTCCAGCAGCCACTCAGCCACGTGAACAAGACAAACGCAGAAATGGCATGGGGAATGTACAACACGCACGAAGGAGAAAACTTCGTCCCGCCCGGTTTCGCCAACGCAACCGGAGCCGCTGGCTTCAACTCCTCGACCGCAAGCTTCGACGCTTGGCTCAGAGGCTACCTGCCAAGGTTCATCGACGCCCAGATCGCCGAGGTCAGGGAGCTTTATCCGCCGATTGGAACTTCGGAGACTGCGCCGTGGAACACCACGCTCGTCCGCGCGGGTATGGTGTTCCGGGACTCTGTCCTCGCGTGTCCTGGATATTGGATCGCGGAGGCGGCTGCAAAAGACGGGTATTTGGGCGAATACACCATTTCCCCTGCAAAGCATGGCAGTGACACGATCTACGTAAGTTCCCAAGCCCCAAGAATGCGTCGGAGGAAGTGCTGATCCACTGACCCGTCTGAAGTGGAACCGCGTCAATGCTGTTCAGCAAACAGACCCGTTCGTCTACGATGGCTACACTGGTGCCTTTGCCAGCTTCTTCCTGACCGGAGACCCCAATGCACATAAGCTCACCAATAGCTCCGTTGCGGGCGTTCCGCCAATCAGCGCAGGAGATGAGTTCGTTATTGGCGTTGATGAGTTCAAACAGGTCAGCATCAGCAGGTTGAAGTGCCGATGCGAGTTCTGGAAGAAGGCAGGGACGAGCGTGCCTTTGTGATGTAGTTGTTAGATAAATGGATGAAGTCGCACACCTCACCTTACTTCTGCGTCTTAGCAATTGTGGACAGTATCATCAGGCGACACCATGAGAGGGTACGGAGAGCACCATCGCCCGAGACTCGAAAGTATTGAGTGTTAGCTATGGCTCATGCTCGTCACCGGGGTCGCCTGTCATCGACGCAACGAACGCCAGTAAGTTGAAAGCAGTCGCGACAGACTTGAGAGGCAGACTTGGAAGCGAATGACTTCCCCTGCGCTGACGCTTTTGGCGATGTTAAGTCATGATGAGCAAGGAATCTACGCGACGTCATGCGTGGTAAGGTATATGATATTAAAACTATGAGGTCCACATACCGTATCGCATCAACCTCAGAACAGAGTCCATCTTGGCAGCCTCCAGTAGGAACCCATGTCAGGGGCAAGCAGGGCACCGATTCCGTGACTGAATCAGGGCCAGTATTGCCGGCACGTGCTTCGCCAGCAGCTCGTATCCATCTCGGAGGCCTGTTGGTCGTGCCGCCCAAATTACGTTCATCAGACGTACTGGCTAGCGCCTGGAGGGCAGATCGTGGCTGAACTCCCACCAACTATTGATGGCGAAAGCAGCCATACACTTCCAATCTTGGACGGTCGAGGCACGGTTGCTTTAATCATGGCCGGACAGCAAACGGAAAGCAAGCAATAGCTACCCCTCTAGCGGTCTGGATGCACGCGTTGAATCAGATTCCTAGGGTATCGAAGTAAGTCCAGATGTCGTTTGCTAGAAGATAGAAGTAGTTCCGCCTTCTATATTTAGGAAGTTGAAGTAACTCTGCACTACAGGTGGTCAAGAGGTTGAAGTGCGCCCGGCCACGATCAAATTGGCCCGACCTCGGATGTGGCTTTCTCTCTAGACCGCTCGGCCAGTCAATTGCATGTAACATAGGAGGCGGATTGATACCTCGAGCTCGCATTCAGCTGATGAAGCACGTGCAGCATTTGTTGGAATTGTGTGCGCAGTGCTGATATTGGTGATTGAACAGTGGATCCATACAAGTCCGACATCGTATTCCGACCGTCGCGACAGAGATCCGTCCAAAACACTCACTCTGTACCGCCAAATCCTCCCCTTCGGAGAGGAAGTGAAGCAGAACCCTCCGAGTACTCCAGAAACATGCCGCTAAAAAGGCAAGTAGGTAGATGTTGATGACCTGGAACAAGAGGGGGTATCTAGAAAATCGTCCTTCCGTCGTAACCGAAAATTAGAGTAAAAGTGGTGCTGCTATACTATCACGCCGAAAGAGCTCCCACCAGCCGCTGATCCTCCTCGTACTATTGACTCCATTCGGAGAAGGAAACGCCATACTCAAAAAGCCACGGAGCTTACGCTATGCTCGAATGCAAGAAAGAGACCACCAGCGCCACAGTCGTATGAGAGAAAGTAAGATTGTTGGTTGCGTTGCCGGATACAGCACGGTTTCCTTACCCCAGAAGATGAAAGCCGACTCGACGGCCACGAAGTAAATGGGCAGTCGTCACCGGAGTGTACAGCCCTCCTTGATATGTGTAGGTTCCGGATTGTAAGATGTGTTTTGTCGAATATCAGGACGAACCCACGTCCGGCGAAGATCGCAGAATTTTGCGGTTCTTCAAGGCTTGCACCGCGTTGTTCACCTCATCCGTAGCAACTTGCTGCCATCTGTCTCGCGTTGCTTCATCCGCAAGGTTGTTCGCGTCGCCGACCCTATCGTACATCATCCTCGATACGTTTTTGTTGATGTCGGTATACTCCTCCGTATTCACCGTCTTTTGGGCGTATAAAGGCTTAAGAACAGCCTTCACCATACGCTGAATCTCAGCTTTTGTTGAGTAAGACATGTTGGCACGAGTTGGCGATGCATCTTTTGATCGGGGAGGGCTCGCAAGAGTGGCTTGGTCGGATCTTACTTGGTGGCGCCGCATTCTGCGTTCGACACCCTCGGCGCCACTGCTGTTGTCGCCGGAATCCATTCTGCAATCTTCTGACGGCGAAAAGGGCGCGAATCCAGGGCTCATTTGGTAGACGGGCACTATTGTCGACGAAAGCGGGGGCGATGTAGGCCTGTTGAGAGAAAGCGGTGGGGGTGTCATGGCCCTGGGAGTGCCTGCGTTGGAGTCGACTGGGGATCCCACCGGCGAAGATGCTTGCAAAAATGCATTCTCACCAGTGGGCTGGTCCGTTGAAATTCGCTGAGGGTTTGCTTCGTTCATCGAAGTTGACACCTCGACCTCTTTCAAAAGAGACTGCAAGAAATTCGGACCTGACTCGGGTCCGTTCTGATTTCGAGAATCACGGCGAGCCGAGGGACCGACCCCATTGCCATTGCCATTAGCAGCAGCACCAGCACCAGCAGATGGTTCCGCGCCATTGGTGTGTGAAGGGCCGGCAGTTTGCAGGACCCGCCGTGTACGAGGGCGCTTCAGCTGTCGCTCTGGTTCGGGTTCAGGCTCAGTCTCTTTCGGAGAAGAAGTGACCGATTTACGTTTTCTCCTTGAAGTGGCAGGAACTGCTGCTTCACGGGCTTTCTCAAACGCATTCCATGCTCTTATCTCGTCCTGCGACTCCGGCGGCGGAGGCGGAGGTCTCGTTGGTCGCAACAGGGCCGCGGCTTGTTCGCGGAATCGTTCCGCACTTCCCTGGCCCCTAGCCGCATCGACCCGCCTTTGCCAATATGCCAGCTCTCGTTCTTGGAGACCCGAGTTTCTGCGTTCCGAAACCTCCTCGTCAAATGGAAAGTCCAGGTCCAGTCCAGTCCGACTCCAAACCTGCTGCCAGACTTGTGCCCATGGGTCGTTTCTCTGCCTGTTTGATCGAGCGGCGCGTTGGCGCCGTGTTGCCCGAGAGATGCTGTTGGCATTTCTCTGTCGAGTGGTCGCCTGTTGAGCCATGAGAAATGGGTCCTCGACGCAGGTCTGACAATACCAGGCACCCGAGGGGGCTTCATCCAAGCCGGCGCAGAACACATGGCAAGGTTGTTCGCAAGAGTCGCACAATAGGAGGTGTTCCTCATCGCCAAAGTCTTCGCATACCACACAAGGTTCGTAGGATGGTTCGAGCAGGTCCTCATCGACGATCATGGAGGTGTCGAGGTCAGCAACCTGCTGTTTGTCTTCGACAGCGTAGGAGTCAATGACAGGGGCTGTGAGATAGAGGTTAGCATATTCAACCACGTTTCGAACGAAGAGATCGAAGCGAAAGGGGGGAGATTATGGGTAGTGCGCAGACAAGGCATGGAAGCCGTACCCGCAAGTCCGGATCGAATGCGACCGCCTCGAGCGTGTGAATCCAACTAGGATCCGGAGCTGCGCCGATAAGGCTCGATATATGTAGAGTGCTGGACATACCTCCAATGCTCTCCATGAGCTCAACTTCGTTGAAGTTCTTCCTGCATATTGGGCAGCTGTTTGCCCTCTCCACCCAAGGCTTGAGGCATTCATTGTGTAGGTTGTGGCCGCAAGGCAGCAAGTGTGCGATGCACTCGTCTTCGACGGCGAGCGAGGCCTCGACAGGGGCGACGGTGTGGTCGTTGGTGTTCGCAGGAAGCTTGCCGGCGGCGGTGCCATTATCGACGTCAAGCTTCACTTCAGATGAGACGACGTCCTCGGCAGGTGGCGACCCGGTGAGATCGCTTTTCAGATCACCGAGACAGACGATACACGTCTCGGCCATGGCGGACAGCAGAAAAGGAGGGAAAGCGGTGCAGTTGCAGTGTTGAGGAGTGCATGTGTCTTTGAGAGTCGATGATGGAGAGTGTAGAAGGCAAGCGAGGGCAAGCAGCGGGGATTATTATAAGAGCGCGCTAGTGGGCCCTAGAGCTAATCCGAATTAGCGAGCTTCCTTACCAGACAAGCAGAACGCTACGCCTGCAGCACACGTGCCCCTGCCGCGACTCCTACCTGCACCCTACTACTCCGGCTCGACACTACAAGTGCGTGAGCATGGCTGCTGCTGAGGCTGAGATGTCAACGCGCTTGCGAGTGGGACATCTGATGACATACTTTGTGGGCTCGTTGCGTCTGAACTGAACTCAGTCTAAAGCACTCCAGTTCCCTTGGCGTCAGGTGAACTGTCATACGGACAGCTTTATTCCCGCACTCGATGCCAGCGCTGGGGGCCAGCAGACACCTGTTGACATCGGTTGGGTTGTTTTGTGCCACCGCCGATACAGGAACACTATCGAGAATTGCCGCCGCGAGCCGGGGCTCATCAAAGAACGTCTGGTCAAGGATAGGAAGGAGCCATGCGGATCATATATATCCAGTATGGCGCTCCGATCCCGCCGATCATGCACAGAAGCTCAGCTCTTCACGTCCAGATAGTCATCACACCAGGTGTGTTTGCTCTCTTTATTGTATTCGTCCCGATCCGTGACAAGACTCGGTCGTGGATTGAGGTTCTACCGACAGAAACGTCCGCCGTAGGTCGTACGAAGACCGGATCCCTAGAGAAAACAAAACCCAGGCGCCATGCTCGATTTTTAAACCTCCGCAATCTCCCTCAGACGACGAATCGTGGACCTCGTAGCAGCCGCGGCGGGGGTGCTGCTGGGGTGTCAGCTGAAGTTCGCTACGAACATTCTGCTCTATGGCGGTTTCAATCCGCATTAGCAACTTACGAGACAGTGTAGGCACCACCAGCGACGGTCTTCTTGCAGGCCCTGCAGTTCCAGATACCGACCGAGTGACGCTTGACGGTGACCTTGCCGCAGACTTTCAGAATATTAGCATACTTCATTAGACATCACGCCGCACAGATTCTTTGCCAGTGTTTGTTTCGGTCCCATGAATCCGACGGGCTGCAGTTTCTGCGTGGCGACGATGGGTTATGTGAACTCTGAGGTCGGACTCACAGGTGCAGGTGTAGCGGGCGTGCTGGGTGACTTCCATCTTCTTCACCTGCTTACGGAGCGAGGCACCATATCTATATTCCACAACGTCAATCAATTGTGTTCCTGAGGGCTCGCGGTCGCGCAGGGCTGTCGCAGCGAATTTCGATCGGGGAGGAATTTTATCGCGTACCTGGTACCGTACTTGCCGGTGATACCGACCTCTGCACATCATTAGCATAGTCAAAATTCGCGGAGGGAAACAGCTGCTCACTCTTGGTGCGCTTGGTCATTTTGGCGGTAGGTTGTGAGGTTGACTGAGGGTGGTCGTAAGTATCGTCTTCGTCGCCTCGTCGGTCTGTGTGGATATCTCAGCGTGTGCGACCCGTTTCAGTTTAGCGGGCTTGGCGTCGTTTGCGCACAAACGAAACGCCATCTCGCGAGTCGAGTACTCAACACCACGAAGACGCATCTCTAACCATGGAAAGCCTCGCCACCAGCTTGAGCGCTAATCTGTAAGTGTACTGACTGATGCTTGACTGCAGATCGACACAATAGATACTTGCAACTTGCTGCTCTCATGAGCTTTCCTGCACCGTATCTTCAATCATCGTTACCCAGTCGATGTACTTCCAATGAAAACCACCTGGACGGAAGCAAATCTACATATCCAAGCAATCTTTTAGCAATACCGGAGTTTGAACTACTTACGTAGCTGTCGCGGCAAAGATTCCAGCCTGTCGCGCCCTTGTGAACAGCGCCAGAGCAAGCGAGAAGAACGCCGAGATCCCAAAGGCTGCAAAAGTCCGGGCCAGGACATCAGGAACAAAATAGAGTGCGGTTACTGCGGCAGAAAGTGACTTGCGAGTGTCGAGGCAAGAACGCTTAGAGTAACAGGAACAGGGTTGCAAGAGCTGTTCTTTCATACTATCACGCCGCTTTCCTCGTGTCCGGCAACGCAAACTTTCAACGATCGAGGCATTTTCTGTGCAGCCATGGAACCAGTATCTTCGATAGACAGCTGGTGATAATGTCATCTCGTCGGCTTCGCACAGCAGCGAGGTTTCCACGCTCTTCAGCGCGCCAATGTCGGCCAATGACAGCCAAAATACAATCTCCGCCCTCTTCTCTGGCGATCCAGTCCTTCAAGAGGTAATAATCGTAGCCGTTTGCGCAATCAAGTCTATCCATTGCGGATTACTGTATAAGTACACCGTCTACGCCACATATCACAGTCTTCTCTCCGTTTAATTACGTTGCGAACTAGTTATATTAAGCGAAGCAGATCGCTGATACATTACCATTTCAAATATGGTCTCGTAAGACTAGTGATTGCTGGGCGTCCTTCGTATTCGCAGACCTTCACCGTCAGTCCGGACGAATTGTCATCCATTATCTTAGAAGATGCAAGTTGTAATTCAGCAGAGTAGTGTCTTTACGAAGCTCTTCAGCAACGCGACGCAGTAGCGCTAGCACTACATATCTCGCTCCCATCGGAACTTGCAGCTGGGTTATGTGCCAGTTCGGTCAGTAGAGATCATGTCACGCGAACTAATTGATTTGCGGCAGTATGATTTCGACTTCATGATTAAGAAATCAGCACAGTTAAGCAAACAAAACCGGCTGCTTTGTTGTAAGTCAGAGCGGTAACATACCTGAAGAAGTTTGATGAATACCGACGTTAAGATTCATACCGGTATGCGACAAGAGGAGGGGTAGAGCACAACGCAGCTGTCTGCGTCCAGAATACGTAGGATTGTACCCCGGCTTCTGTTGATGATCGTGGCGTTCATCCTATGGCAACATCGTGTTGCAAGTTCAAGCCTGACAGTTGAATACCGATCGACTTACTGATCTTGAGGCTCAAATATCTATAACACCCTATCCCACCGTCTCGTCCAATAGTAGCAGAAGATTCCAAAGTTTTGATTCATAGCTAAAGTTCCGACTCACTAGCGACACATGCTGTAGGTTCTGAGGTTCAGGCTTTGTGTCATGCCAGTAGAAGTCTGTCTCAGAGCTGGGGCTCGCAAGAATGATCTGGAGTGTAAGAGAAGCGGCTCCCTAGATGTCGGTGAACATAGAGGACAGCATGGTTGACTCTGATGACTTGAAGACTACCAGCGCATCCCTACCTCCTCCTGAGCCGAAGTCAAAACCAGCTTTCAGAGAGAGCAATCTTCTCCTCATGCTCCCGGAGGCTCCGACCATACGACTCAGCTGTACGCTACTCCTGAATCACCCACCTCTTCTAGCTATCACTCTTTGAAAGGGATCGGATATTCAACGTATGACTACCATGGACGGCTAGATCATCTTCCACCTGCATTCAATTACTCACTTTCGCCGTTACATCGTTATAGTACACCGCACCCTGCGCTATATCCACCTTCTCATCCTATAATCCATCCTGCACCAGCTTCCAACCATCCAACGGCTCATACAATATCAAACAATATGATCAATCAACAACAGCTTCGGCAGGCATCGAATTGGACCTCAAGTCACGAAGACCTTTTTATCAAAGACGCCGTCTTCTTCGATGCACAGAACACACGGAGAACCATCTTACGTGCACTCTTGGACACCGGCGCGGATATGAACTACATCTCCGGAGACAAGGCGCTCGAAAGCGGTGCCTAGATGCTTCCTTACATAGGACCGCCCATCATAGTAGCCAACGGTCATGAATTTATGCCCCAGCAAATGGTAAGCGCTCGATGGAGTCTGACGATTCATGCCAGGACCACATGGATCGATGATTTCATTGTTTTCCCCAATCTATCCTACGACGTCATAGTTGGGCGAAACACGATTGTTCCTCGAGCACTTCTGCTTCCGAACACCGAGCTGAATATTTTGTGCCTCAAGGGGTCGTCGCCAGGTACGGTCATAGCGCTGTCTGAAGCGATTGTAGCGCTGACTTGTTATTCTCCCAGAAGAGCAGAAAGCCCAACTCGAAAGAGAGGAGCCAAAGGCCGCACGAAATCTCCAGTGAGAGTCGAAGGAAAAGAATGAGCTTTCTCGTCAATTAGCAGAGAAGGGGCAACACAAGCAGAATCAGAATCAGCAAATGTCGCAAGACGGACACAATAATCTCGGATTCGGATTCATACCGCAATGATGTGAGACTTCCATGAGTGCAAGGAAAACTGAAATACACACGGAACGCATTTCTTGGGTGTAATACCGATCTCTGTCCCTTAACCTTGTGTCACTTCCCAAATTATGTTTTCCATTCGCTTTCCCGCATCCAATGCGGATTCAATGAATGTCTCTTCATGATCAACTTTTCTCGTCCGGATTGGTGGCTCAAACCCCGCAGTTCTCCCCCACTCTCTTGCATGGTCTGCATATGACTGCAGACTGTCCAGCCGGCATGCCTCAAGGAAAGAACCTGAATTTCGTCCTCAAAAATGGCACCCCACCATACTGACGTACAATTTATCCGTGTACCTTTACCCGGCACCTACCCCTGTCAACACTTAAGTTACAAGCCTGTCGGATGACGGCTTAAATCCTAACACAATAGATTATCTTTGCCAATAAATTAACACGGCCACCTTATTTTAATATCAATACCATGGCACCACCTCAAGGCTTTCTCGGCCTCTGGCTCTGTGCGCTAGCATTCTCGCAGCATGGTCTGTCCACCCTTATCCGAACACCAACACCGCCAATGGGCTGGAACTCCTACAACTACTATAGTTGCTATCCGAATGAGACGGTGAGTCACTCCGATAGCCCGACAGAATCCATGCTGACTGCTCTTCACAGATAATTAAATCCAACGCCAAAGGACTCGTGGATCTTGGGCTCGCATCCAAGGGCTACACAACCGTGACGACGGATTGCGGATGGTCGTCCCGGAACCGCACCTCAGGTGGGCAGATCGCCTGGAATGAGACTTTGTTTCCGTCTGGCTTTCCTTCGCTTGGAGAATACATCCATGGACTTGGTTTGAAGTTTGGGCTGTATTCTGGAGGTGGGGTTTGGGAATGCGATCCCGATAATGGGGCATGGCATTTGCAGGCTTCTCTTGGTATGCTCGAGATATGTGGTAGTACGCATGAGGAGTGATACTGATGTTTGCAGGACATGAAGTCGAAGATGCGACTACGTTTGCTTCCTGGGGCGGTGACAGTCTGAAATATGTAAGTTGCACCAACATTTACGTATCTGTCCGTGGTACCTGACTTCGGATAGGATAATTGTTGGGCAAACCTTACAGAAGATACGTTCCATGATCTATCATCTAGCGAACGTCAAGCTGACCACATACACGTTTCGTTGACTACGATCCGTCCGAAAAAGACCCATCGGTGAGATTCGCAGCCATGGCCAACGCACTACAAGCGACAAATCGATCTTTCGTCTACGATATCTGCCAATGGGGCGTCGGACAGGACCTCGGGGTCTGGGCACCCAGATACGGAGATACCTGGCGGATATCCAACGACATCCAGAATAACTGGGCTAGCATCTGGCGAATCACGAACGAGGTCGTGCCGTACTGGAAACATACAGGCGTAGGCAAGTACGCGGATATGGACATGTTGATGTGAGCTCATGACCTTGTCCAACTTCTCTCGATTCCACACTGATGTCAGTAGTGTCGGATTAAACGTCCTCAGCTTCGAGGAAGAGCGCTTTCACTTCTCGATGTGGGCCATATCCAAATCCCCCCTCGTAATCGGCGCGCCCATGGACACCTCCCTGATCCCGGAAGAGTCTCTCGACATTCTAGCTAACGAAGACGTCATTGCCATCAACCAAGATGCCTTGGGTGAACAGGCACGTCTGATCAGAAGATACACAGAGGAGGAATACGACATCTGGGTCTCCAATCTCACATCTGGGAGAAAGCTGCTCGCCATCACCAACTGGGCCAACTCAAGCGCTAACATCACTGTGGATACCCGCATTATCGGCGTGGCCTCTGCCGACAAGATAAAAGACGTCTGGGCTGCCACCGAAACGACGCTCAACAGCTCGATCCTCTCACTTTCGCTGGTCGGCCACGAAGCAAAACTACTCATCCTATCCAACATCACAGCAGCACAACAAGCCCCCCAAAAATCGGCCTACTACCCGGCCACATCCGCGCTCCTCTCCGGCTCCGCCACCCTCATCCCCTGCAGCAACAAAACCTGCCTCCCCACGCACTCCAAAATCGCAAACCTAACCAACTCCTCCTCAGTCACCTTCTCCAACATCACTTTCCCCTCCACCAACCCTACCAAGCTCATCGCCATCGACTACATCAACTACGACACCGCCCTCGACTCCGCCTGGTCCAACGGCACAAACACCAGAAATTTGACACTCAGTGTTAATGGTGGGGAGGCGAAGAGATGGGCGTTTCCCATCAGCGGCGGGAATTGGTGGGAGACGGGACGGTTGGACGTTGAGGTTGATGGGTTTGTGGAGGGGGCAAATGTGGTTGTTGTTGGGACGGAGGGGCCGGGGGATGGGGCTGAGGTGGTAGGCTTGGAGGTTTTCGGGTAGGAGGGAGGATGGAGGGAAGGGGGAAGGGGAGAGAGGTTGATGAGGGTTTCTGGGAGACGAAAATGACAGAGGCTAAGTCTTGGAGGAGTGGATGTGGATGGCGCGGGTGATCAGGATGTGTTCGCAGCATGACAGCCATCAGACCTCACTCACTAGACGCACTCCCGAACCCGGTAATGCGTAGAAGATCAAGTAACCACTCTATTTCTTTACCAAATCAGCCACACCACCCACACACTCAACCCCCATCAAGCACTATCCCAGACGATGTTGAATACCAGCATCTGTTAATGGAAGTACATCAAGATTTGGAGAACTGAAGTCATAGGAATGGTGAATCGGATGTCTGGTAGTCATGGGAAGGGTGAATCAGATGTCTGGTAGTCAGCTTGACAATTCTACTGCATTCGCTTCAGGGCATGATGGCCATATTTCAGCGTATCGGACAGACCTCCGACACCGGCTAGGGTCTGGAGAGCTGTTGTGAGGATGATGTGGGCATTGTTGAGGTGGTGATGGCGTTGACACGGAGATGGTGGAGGTGGTATGGAGATGGCTCGGAGCACTCCAGACGATCACGTGTCCCATCTAATGCGCTCAGCCTTAGTGGCCAAGGAGGCCGATTGGCGGCAGCTTTATCGTCACAGCGATCGAGCTTCGTGCAGGGATCCCAACCTTTGCCCACGACGAGCTGGACCACCACCGTTTACTCATCCACTACACTCACCACCTTCGCCTCTCGCCGCCAACTCCCATGCCTCTTCCCCGGTGACGATTCCTCCAACGCAACAATCCACCGCCACACAATGGCTTTCCGCACGCCCGCAGTGTCGCGCCTCACCAAGACCGCCTCCCCCGCCTCAATCGCAAAGTTCACTGCCACCCCGACAGCCGCGCTACGAGATGGCTCCGCGAAGCAGAGGAGTCTGGCGACCATGAGCAATGCGCCGCCCGTGACGCAGGATGAGACGGGAAGCAAAGGGCCCACGGCAATGGTGTTCATGAACATGGGCGGACCGAGCACGACGGACGAAGTGGGCACTTTCCTGTCCAGGTTATTCGTACGTGTACCCAATTCGCAGCTTCAACTGTTCTCTTCATGTGCACCGAGACCGCGAATTCGATCCGCTGACATTTGCCACAGTCCGACGGTGACCTCATCCCCCTCGGACGCTTGCAAAACTACCTCGGCCCCCTCATCTCGCGTCGCCGGACGCCCAAAATCCAAAAGCAGTACGCGGAAATCGGGGGCGGCTCGCCCATCCGTCGCTGGTCGGAGTACCAATCTGCAGAGATGTGCAAGATTCTGGACAAAATCTCGCCGCAGACGGCGCCGCACAAGCCATATGTCGCGTTCCGGTACGCGGACCCGCTGACCGAGGAGATGTACACGAAGTTGCTGGAGGATGGTTTCGGGAACGGGAGGGGTGGTAGGGCGGTTGCGTTTACGCAGTATCCGCAGTACAGCTGCTCGACGACGGGAAGTAGCTTGAACGAGTTGTGGAAGTGGCGGAATCGCTTGGAGGGGAAGGTGGGCGATGGACAGAGCGAGGAGGGGAAGATTAGGTGGAGTGTGATTGATCGGTGGCCGGCGCATTCGGGGTTGGTCGAAGCCTTTGCGCAGAACATCGAGGCGACGCTGGCGAGCTACCCGGAGGAAAAGAGAAAGGACGTCGTTTTGCTCTTCTCGGCGCACAGTTTGCCCATGAGCGTCGTCAACAGAGGTATGTACTCACCCACCACCAGGTTTCCAAGCGTCCCAACTAACCAAACTCCCTCTCCAGGCGACCCCTACCCCGCCGAAGTCGCCGCCACCGTCTACGCCGTCATGCAGCGCCTCAACTTCTCGCACCCCTACCGCCTCGTCTGGCAATCCCAAGTCGGGCCCTCGGCCTGGCTGGGCGCGCAAACCTCGGACACAGTCGAACACTACGTCCAGAAGGGGCTTACCAACCTCGTCCTCGTCCCCATCGCCTTCACCTCGGACCACATTGAAACGCTGTACGAACTTGACCTCGAGATCATCGGCGAGGCCAAGGAAAAAGGCGCCGATGTCAGGAGAGTGGAGAGCTTGAACGGGAGCAAGGTGTTCATCGAGGCGCTGGCGGACTTGGCCATGGGGCATCTGAGCAAGACGGAGGGGTTGGGCAGGAGAATCGGCATGGGCGAGGAGGGCGCTGGCAGTCAGTTGGGGTTGCGGTGTCCGGGGTGTGTGAACGAGAAGTGTAGGGCGAGTAAGGAGTTTTTTGAGGGGCAGAGGACGTACTTGTGAGGGATGAGTGCTGGGGCGCCCTGGAAGAGTTGGGATGCTGGCATCTATATGCATTGTAAAGGACTAGGCAAGGATCAACGGCGTTATATGGGCAATCCGTGGGGTTACTCGGACACTGTATATGTAAGATATCTCTTGTTCCATCGCAATTACGTATCCTACACATCTACCCTTTCTGTCTAAAAGATACTGAAACCTTGGTCTATTCCGGCGACCTTTTCACCAATGCATGCCCCCGCAAGCAAAAACATTCCATTCGCGAATAGTTCCCCATCTCGGGAGCCTGAGCACCCCAATCCATCCACCCATCATTCCCCCATCGAGAAACCCGCACCGCTGTGTCGGTACTACGCACGCACAACTCCCCCCACCCCACGCGTCCCGCCCGTCACATGCCCGTATCAGCACGATCCATCCATCCATCCATCCATCATCCCCACAACCCCAGCGTACCTAATTCAGCCTCTGCCAACCCCAGTCCGTCTCCCCACCACTCACTACCACAGAAAAAACCGGGTCGGGACCGTCAAGCACCGGACTTCTTTCTTCTGACCGCTGGCGGGCGGTATTGCTGGCGGTCCTGTTCTTCCTTTCTTGGCTGGGTGGGGTGGTTGTTGTGGTTGTGGTTGTCGTCGTCGTCAACTTATCAACATTCCATCAATTCTAAATCCCACCATGATCCACCCAATCATCCAGGCTGTTGCAGGAACGCGGGCGCAGTGCGTGCGAGCCACAGTAGAAAGAGTACGTAGACAGCGAAACAGCCACGATGTTTCCAAAAAGGTAGTCGTGTACAAGGCACTCACTCACTTCTTCTCCGTCCGTCCAGTTGAACACCGGGGCGTCAACGTTGCTATACCATAGTGACAGTGGGAATCGGACGTGGACTACGGGTATCAGACAGACAAGCGAAGCAAGCAAAGAACCAGAGTACTTACATCTCTTCACCTTTCCATCGCCGCCGCCATCAACAAAACTAAAACAGCCCGATCTACGTATTCCTTTCTTGACAAGCGACCGTAAATCACCACCCCTTCCCACCTCATCCCATCCCCAAACCCAAAAACCCAGCCAAGCACCCGTAACCAGCGCTTCACCACTCGGCGCACACGCCCCCCGGATCCCCTCCCCTCGCAGCCCACACTTTTCTTTAGTCCGAGAAAATATCTCGGCCTGCGCTGACTGAACGTTATCCCTCCGCATTCGCGCTGGAGACTTGTCTTTGTACTTGTGGTATTTGGAGATATACCGACTTATAATCATTACTAGTGGCTAGCTAATACCCCTAGCTCTCACACCTCAACCCCTTCCCGGCCCCCATCCCCTCCTCCCCTCCCCCGCCATCAACAACCCTGCGCACAATCTCGCCCGCCACGGCCGCGACGCCCCTCCACGCGGCTCTAAGACGGAGGCGTCTGTTCTCGGTGACTAGAACCGCTGTTTTGGGTACGGGGGCCGGTTTCGGTGTTATTGTTGTTATTATTAACGTTGGCTAAGCTCTTACTACTAGCGTGATAGCTCAGTAGCGACCCTAATACCCCCAGCTCTCACACCTCAACCCCTTCCCCTCCCCCCTCTCCCCCTCTCCCCCGCCATCAACAACCCTGCGCACAATCTCGCCCGCTACGGCCGCGACGCCCCGCCTCGCG
This sequence comes from Saccharata proteae CBS 121410, assembly GCA_010015785.1. NCBI lineage: Eukaryota > Fungi > Ascomycota > Dothideomycetes > Botryosphaeriales > Saccharataceae > Saccharata > Saccharata proteae. Next base: position 301,940 of record ML978732.1, read on the forward strand.
GCTCTAAGACGGAGGCGTCTGTTCTCGGTGACTAGAACCGCTGTTTTGGGTGCGGGGGCCCGGTTTTGGTGTTGTTGTTGTTGTTATTGTTGTTGATATTGGCTGAGCTCTTACTACTAGCGTGATAGCTCAGTAGCGACCCTAATACCCCCAGCTCTCACACCTCAACCCCTTCCCGGCCCCCATCCCCTCCCCCCCGGCCCCGCCATCAACAACCCTGCGCACAATCTCGCCCGCTACGGCCGCGACGCCCCTCCTCGCGGCTCTGAGACGAAGCCGTCTGTTCTCGGTGACCAGAACCGCTGTTTTGGGTGCGGGGGCCCGGTGGTGCTGCTGGCTGAGCTCGGATTGCTGGCGGGTGATGGAGATGGCGATGGAGTCCGGGTCGTCGGGGTTGGTGTTGGTGTCGCTGGCGTTGTCGGGGTTGGGGTCGGGGGACGGGGGCGTGGTTGTGTTTGTGGGGGTTGGTGGCTTGTTGGTGGGTGCTGTTGCTGCTGCGGGGTTGGGGGGGTTGTGGGAGGCTTGTTGGACGAAGGCGCGGAATGCTGAGGGGTGTGAGATGTCGTTGCCCGTGGAGGTTAGGACGCGGATGTTGCTGCGGCCGTGGGGGTGGTTGGCGGAGAGGAAGCGGTCGATGGTGTCGAGGGCGGTTTTGGCGGCTGGGTTGCCCGTCGTCGTTAGGGATGAGAGTTGGGTGATTGCTGTTGGATGGTGTTAGATGGATGGCTTTTTGCAGGTGAACGGGTGATGAATGCGTCCACGAACCGGAGCTGGGTATGACGACGGACCATGCGTCGGAGCGTATCAAGTGGTCAAAGGTGGAGAGAGACTTGAGGAGAAGTGAGGCGTCGACCACCATGATCTGCGGGCAGACGCTGTGAGTCAGGAGATGTATTGGATGTGGTGGGAGGAGAGAAGGAGATTACTGACGGTGACTTGGGAGACGAACAATGTGCTCAAGGCTTTTGAGGTGGTGGATGGGGATCGGTCGCGGAGGCCATTCATTATTGGGGAGTCATCGTCGGAGGAGGGTGTTGGGATGCGTTCGTCGCCGCATTCGATTGTGGAGCCGTTGATTGGGTCTTCCATCTCCACGTCGTTGTCGTTGTCGGCGGCGTCACCAGTAGGGGATGATTTACTCCACTCCTGGCGCTCCCAATCAAACGACAGCCCGCGACGAAACTGCAATCTGGTTAGTCCTTAACTTCTCGAGACGAGTTCACTCAAGCCTACAGATGCCAATCGGATTCCCAGCCACAGCACCCTATCAATCCTCGACTTCATCGTCGACGCCAACTCCAAGCTTCTCTCCTCCTCATCAAGCACGCCATCAAACCAGCCGTCCGGATAGTAAGCATGTGCCCACAACTGCCCCCTCATCAGGTAATCTTCCGGCAACGGTCTGCCATCCTCCTGCACCTCGACAAAGAAATGTTCATTTTTGAAGCGGGCATCCAGTCGCTTGTTTTGGGAATCTGCTAACGTATTGAGGAAGTCTGCCAGGTCCTCGTAGGGAATGCAGTCGAAAAGGAAAGACGTATTGTAAGGGAGAGATGCCACCTGGCTCAGAAAAGCGAGGATGATGTGCAGATGAGAAAGGACGCTTTTGTCCACGCCGCGCCGGAGAATGGCAGTCAATGTAAGGAAAGCGAGTTTGCAAGCATGGGAAAATGTTTTCAGAGAGGCTGGGTCATCAAGCCTCATGTCCGGTGAAGTGAGCTGACCGGTCGGTAGTAACAGTGATGGAAAAGTGGCATCAGGGTCGTTAGTCATGATTTTTTGTCTCCGGATTTGTTCTTTGGTGATGGCCTCGTGCAGTTGTGAGTTGAAGGCGCGTCGCAGAAAAGAGGCCTCGTTGCCGTAGTCAAACAAGCCAGCAATATTGGCAATGGCCATGTATGCGCCATGTTCCATCCATTTAGAGCCGAGGCGTTCGATGGTGCTGTCGATTTGGCCGAGAAAGGTCGGGAGTGTCTTGTCGAACACGTCGAGCGAGCCCTTTTCGAACAGCAGACCATGAGCGCGAATGAAATTGGTATCGATTGGCAGGGAGTGCGAGTACGATGCCTGAGCTCTCGAAAGAATCGGGTCGAAGAGGGTCAAGACGGACTCTCGTGCGCTCATGAAAGGCTGCACGCAGGTGAGAGACCGGCAGTAAAAGTAAAGTTGCTGGAGCGCGTTGGGTCGCGCAAGGATGGCAAGATGATGGTACAGCCTGCCCACGGCTGGGCTCTTGTCTGCAGCCTTGCTGTACCAGAAACGAGCCACGCCAGCCCAAGTTTCGCGGTCTCTCAGGTCTTCATCTTCGATGGCCATACGGTACCTTCCGAGGTCGCCCAGGCATTCGATCCAGGTGTCTTCGAATGCGGGCACGGTTTCGTAGAGAAGAGCCATCATCTGGTAGGCCAAGTAGATGAATGAGAGCATGTAATCCAGCGACTCGGGCAAACGGTGCCGGAGGAGCTCGAGAAAAGAATGTATCCCGTGCTTCCACATTCTCGCCGGCATCGAATACTTGGCAGCCAGGCGCCGGAGAGCCGGACTCGCTGACGGATGCTGGGAGGCAAGAAAGAAGTCGTGGTGCTCGTGTAGCAAGGTGCGGTGGAGAGCAATGAGAGCCTGCCAGTGATCGGCTTGCAGTCGTGGGTTCTGTTTCGGGTCTTGCACGGCCGACGCCTGCGCCTTGTCCACGTGGATGCACTTGGTCTCGACCATGGTGAGGCCTGCATAGATACTCTTGACCTCTGCAGCAAGTTGTTCCTGCGAGATTGGTCTGGAGTCCGGCTGCAGCACAAGTCCTGGGTAGCGGGCATCCGGCAGCTCCAGAACACCAGGCTGTCTCGTCGAAGCTTGAGGCGATGACGACGCAGGTGAGCTCGATGGTTTGCTGGCGGACAGGTTTGGCTGCCTGTGGGTTTTGGGTGTGCGAGCACGAGCCGGAGTGCCAGTCACGTGACCGGCATGAGGATCATACAGCTGCTTTCTCGGACGACCAGTTCCAAAGGCCGAATCTGCTGGGTGGTCTGAATCCGAAGCTATCCTGGGTTCCATTCCGCCGCCCATGCGAGGCCTGCGTGAAGTGGCATCTTGGAATTGGAAGTTGGGACTTCTGTTTGGCGAGTCTGGAGGATGAATGTCTGATCCCGCCCGCTTCCTCGGCAGGCGATGGGTCGGCGGTGCTTCTCCTTTGCGTGCCGGCGACTTCTTCGCGTCCAGCGAGAGGCGGTTGAGATCGGGCGTCGATGTCGTTGCGTCCGCTTCTGAGTAGGGTGAAGTGGCAAGGTCGACGTGAGCCCCATCGCGAAGCCTTTGCTTGAAGAGGGCATTGCCCCTTTCGAGGCCGACTCCGTGCTGTGATTCCGGATGCTCCGTGGAGACATGGGTCCAGAGCTGTTCTTCCTGATTGAAGATGCGTGCAGAGCAGTGTGGACACGCGAATCTCTCGCCGGACACTGTCGGCGCCGCCTTCGCTTGCGCCCTCAGGTGCTTGGTATAAGCCGTTGACAGGTCAAATGCACTGTCGTTCATTTCGTTCAAAATCCCAGCTGTAGTAGTCCTAATCGTCGTAAGTCGCGGGCGAGCATGCGTCTCGTTGTTCAGCGACAAGAGGCAAGCCAGCGGCCGGATGATTGATTGGAGAAGCTGAAGAGAGTGACACAAAACATGGGCCAGGAAATGTGGTCGTATCGGGGGGGACTTGGGGTATTTGAGGGATGGGGGCCAAGTGGGTGATGGATAGGTAGCCTGGACCGGTGAGGTGGTGAATTGGCGGGGGTCGGGCTAACTACGGACAGAGCGGAAGTGATGATTGATTGATGCCTTAGGCAGAATAAAGAGCAACGATGCTGTAGTACAAGAAGGCGCAACTATCTGAACTGTGAAGTGGAATCCGTCCCCAAGTCAACAGCAAAGTCCAAGTGTTTTATCTGCGGGAATTAGCAGGAGTATGGCCGGAGACGCACAAGACCAACTCTGGCAGACTCAGATTTGCTTACCCGGATGCTACTCACTCCATAATGTCTGCCTGCCAGCCGGTTCGCAATTTCGCTGCCTGCGGCTCTGCTGAACTTGTGGGGGTCCGGGCCACCCGCCACACCTGAGTTTTACACCCTCTCGCCCTCTCACCCTCTCACCCTCACACCTGAGTTTTACACCCTCTCACCCTCACACCCTCTCACCCTCTCACCCTCTCACCCTCACACCTGAGTTTTACACCCTCTCACCCTCACACCCTCACACCTCACACCCTCACACCCTCACCCTCACACCCTCACACATACATTAAGCCCATCGCTCCCCCGTGCGAGCCTCTTCCTCGACGCCTTTTTTGCCTACAGCACTCTTGCAGCCATCCGTTCGATAACAAGTCCTGTCCTTGTTTGCTTTGCCAGCCTTCGGTACTCCATCTGGGGGCTCAGAAGCTGACCCTCAGCAACGACTCCACCTCAGCTCGAGGAGCGATCCTCTACGCGCTGCCTGACTCCAACAGAAGCTCGCCGTGAAGTCTGGAGCCTCTTCCTGGTCCGCCTGCGCTGCTTTTCTTGCCATTGCCTGCTCACCACCAAGGTCCCGCGAGGTCGCCGTCCAAAGTCCATGGCTTTGGCTGATTGAGGCGGTCCGCGGCTGAGCTTGCTGAGCTTGCTTAGGCTGAGATGGAGCCCTCTGCGGAAGCGGCGTCGAGACTGACTCTCCTGCGAGAATACTCGTCGCATTCTCTTGTGCCGCTCCGGTGAGCTGTCCGCGACCAACAGCTAGGTACACGACTCTCAATGCGCAGCGCTGGCCGCACTGTCAGCCCTTCGAGAACAGCCGTATTATCAACATAATTCTAGAATCACAGCTGTTGCCATGTTCCTAGATCCTCCTTCTACACCGATCTTGTCCCGTGCTCTAGCTCTGCCGGTCTACCGCACTAAGATATGCGCCTCAAACCATCACCATAAAGTCATCAGTTTGCAGTTCCAGCGCTATAAGCGCTACTCTCTCACCCTGACCCATCAACGCACCAGTCAAACCGGTTTCGTATCATGCTTTTTCAAATACAATATACGCCTCTTCTGATAAATTACCACCGACTTCCCGTTCTCAAATCAGGCTGGCCATCTGGTGACGTGCCCGCCCCAATGCTTACACGCTCATTCTACTGCGACCTGAATCGCATAGTCTGTTGCTGACCGGACTAAATATCCCGCAAGGTTGGCCCTTCTCTCAAGACAGTCCACAAAGACATGACTGTTCCGTGACGCGATTCGGCGCGGACCAGGCAAAACCCGCGACATGTGCACCATACCCACGGTCTGCCTCCTCGCCGTAAGGTCATCAAGCTCAATGGCGCAATTGTTGCTCACTGTTCACAGCCTCGTGTTGACAGGAGTAATTGAGGCCTCGATGGACGCAAGGCTCGACATCTGATCTACCGAACCATTGCCCACGCCTGCATTCCTCGGGACGCTCGAGTTCCGCCCGCACTTATACGCCGTTTTCATCCTGCAGTCCTTAGATAGGCGGAATGCTTCTGACCGGAGGGTTGCCTTTCTCAATTTTGGAATTCGGGCATGTAACTAATCCTCAGTGCGTCACAACGGCAGACACCAAGATACAATCGACCGACTAGAACATCACTAAGCCTGAGATCAACGCAATCGGAAGCAGGCATTTCCGCCCGGTATACGTGTCGGTGCATCTCCCCGCTTGTCCATATCTCGGAGCACCGCGAACCTATCAGTCCGCATACCCCGCTGGAGGTCCTGTCCAGTATGCATTTACCAGTCGTCCGCATGCGGACAACAGCCCTGCCACCGTTCTTTGAAAAAATCCGCCTCGAGCACTACGAAGCTCCAATGGCTCAAACCCTCTGATTTACTCATTTATATCACATACATAGATGCCCACGACCTCGGCCAAAGTATGCGAAGCTGCCCAAAACTCAGGGCAGCCATAGAGACGTCGCCAGCAATTCCCCAATCAGGCAATTTCCCAAGCTAATGAATCTGGACCTCAATCCACGTGGCGGCCCGCGAGGTGCAGGTCGTAACTTATGTAGCAATCTGCCGCAAACATCACGGCTGACTGCAGAGCGTTCCGAATCCGCAACGACAACGTATCGTCAAGCAAAATTGCTTCTACGAAAAGTCCCCGAAAACCGGACGCCTCTTAGTCACTTGCGAAACCCGAGGCGCCTTCAAATCACATTCGATCCGATCACAAGTCCTCGCTTTTCAGCTTCACGACAGACCGCCATTCGGCAGCCGGCCGACTCGACCGCCTCGCTCCCGTCCGCTTCACAGCTGATCCGTCTCGTCCCGCGGCGTGACACGACCTTGATCTGCGTCCTCTGATTTATTTAATTCCCGACCTGCGCAACGCGGGCGCAGAAGGCAGACAAGACAAGATAGCGAAGCGAATTGGAAGACGGAAAAGTACGACCGGGCGACAGCGGCGCTCGTCTCGAGAGACAGGTTCGCACGAGCATGGCACGAAAACGGGGCCTTATGACACTCGTCTTATAATGCTGCTTCTGGCGGATATCCGGTGATCGAGTTTGATCACCGTAATCTACTCCAACGTAAACGTTACCCTGGCATCTTTTCTTGCAGAGCAACACTGAGCCGAGGCTCGACTCCACACACACACACACACACGAGACTTCATGCGTGAGACCGCATGTCCCTCCTTCTCGGCATCTAGGAGTCCCACATGCACCCCTCCCGCACTCCCTTCACATAAACGGTGCCGTAAGACGCACGTGTAGACTCGAACCGAAAGCACAGCTGCACCAAACAACGCTCCAAATCGGCGTCACTTGTGACAGTCGCTGCAGCCGGACAGTGGGGGCTGGAGACGGCAACAGTCTCATTGGCCCGGCACCTTGATCCTCGGGATGGCTGCCTGTGCGACGCCCTACCTACTCGAGACTCCTGTCACTCGCTCGTTGCCTTGGTGACCCGAGCACAAGGCTGAGATAAGTTAACGTTGGCCGCTGTTCGAGCTGCCTGAGTTGCCGGATGAGGAAATCAACCACGCCAGTCCAACCATCAGCGCTCGTGGAGCACAATAACCACCTCTACACCGATACAGTGAACCCATCCATCCCTCTGCCTTGAATCTCGACTCGGTCGGCTCTATGTCCCGAAACACACACAGCACCCGCCTCAGTCCCTCCCCGAGCCAAGCAAAAGCAAAGTAATTGACGGCGACTCGGGTTGTTTTCCCGTCGAGGGATCTGGGGAACGGGAGGGTTGGTTGGTGTGTGGTGCGCTTGGCTTGGTTGGCGGTGGATATATAAGTGCCTTGACTTAAGACGTCGATTACGGGTGGGAACGCATGCTGCTGCGGGACTGCGGGGGTGTGTGTCGTGTGTCGTGTGTCGTGTAGACACCGTACGTCCACAGGGGCTGCGGGCGGTTGCGGTTGCGGTTGTTGGACGTTTTTGAGGCGGGAGAGGCGAGAGGCGAGAGGCGAGAGGCGAGAGGCGAGGGGAGAGGCAGGAGGGCGCGGGAGGATTGCGGCGCGTACGTTACGGTACGGTACGGGACACGGGGTGCGGGATACGGCTGCAACGGTGCCTCGTGTGGCCAAAGTAATAACTTACCGTGGGCGACAGAGCGCGAGATGGGGAATCAGGGGTTTGGTTGGGAGCGGCGGCGCTTGGAGAGGCGTGGAGGGGCGCGGTGGATGGGGGATGTTGGATGGCGTGGCTTTGGAGGTGTAACATAGTAGTGGGAGAAGGGGATGGGAAATGTGAGGGCGCGTCTGGGGTTCGTGTGTAGTGAAAAAGTAAAAAGTAGAAAATAAAAATAAAAAATGCCTGAGGAGTTAGGCAGGAATTATCAGGTGGCCTAGTTAGGGAGATGGTGGTTGAACACTGTCTTGCACGACTACAACACAAGATCCATCCAATCGACCCAATCGCACCATCTCACCCACCCTGCCCTCATCCACCCGCCTCCAAAGAACCTCGCATCCCCGCAGCCTTATCCACTCACCGCGTCCCTCGCAACAAGCCAACCACTCCAGCCCCAGCCCCAGCCACCAAACCTCGCAAACAGCAAGTCAAACCGCGAATTCGAACCCTTCAACACTCGTAGCTGCCCCCCGAACATCCGAGACTAATCTAGATCCAGCCGTGGAACGAGTTCGGACTGAACTAGGTGCTTAGTACAACGGCGGTTGGGACGAGGCATCGAGTTGCCTTGCAGCCTTTCGGGTCCTGCGGAGGTGGTTGGTCAATGGCTCGATGCTTAGTGATTTAGAGGGGGAGAGGGGGCGGTTACGGTAGCTGAGTGATGGGATGCATATGTACTGCCTGGGTGCCCCGCAGGAGAAGGCATAACGTTAACGTTGACAGGGAACTAATAACAGCACAAGAGGCAGACAGACCAATAACGTTAGCAGGCAGCATCGACGCTGCATTCAGGGTACGGTACGCGGCGCAATAGATCCGCTGGCTTGCATGGCATGTCGGTATATGCTACATCGAGCCATCCCATCCCATTCCATTTACCTATCTACCTGTCCGTCTGTCTGCCTTCTGTCACACCACCACCCCGTTCCGCAACTAGCTAACAAAAGGCAATCGATACCACGACCATCCCTCTCCCGACACCGCAGCGCTTACATCCATGCCTACAACGCGTATAACACGCGCCCTCCGTCCGCGATGATCCGCCCGCTTACAGCATCAAGCCGTCGAAGCTGCACAAACGCGCGTGCTCCCTGCAACGACACAGATAACGAAAGACAAGCGCTCAGAAGCTGGTGATTGCCGCAGGATGCCCGTTTGAGACATACCCGCGCCCTTCCTACCCCTTCTTTGAAGCTAAGTCCTCTTGTTCTTGATATGGAAATTTGTACCTTGGCCGCCTGCAGAGTACAGCACGATACGATGCAGCACAGCCCAGCCCCCTCGAACCAAACAGCCAAGGAAGCCACCGTCTGCACGGCGGATCATCACTCATTATGAATAATCCCTCGTGTAATCGTTAATCCCTCGCCATCTTATGGCGCAAGCGGGCAGTGTGAGGCTTTCGAGACTTGTGGCGGGGAGGTTGTGATTACTGTCCGTTTGTCATTATCGTTGTTGTTGTCATTGATGTAGTCATCGTCGTAGTCGTTGTCATCTTCGTTGTCATCGTCGTCGTAGTCGTCGTCTTCTTCGTCTTCTTCTTCTTCGTCGTAGTCGTCGTCGTCGTCGTCGTCGTCGTCGCAACAACACCGCCATCTCCAACCGACAACCGGGATGGAGAAGGAGAAGTAGACGAACGACCCGAAGCGCCGCTGGCCAAGTACAGGCGCCAAGAAGAGCACGAAACCAAGAACCATCACGCGAACAGATCGTAAAGCCGGGAGAACGTCCGTATATGTGGGTGTTGAAGCAACGAACATGTACACACCGACCAGCGATGCCTAAACGCCCAGCGCCACAGTTCCGAACAAGCTACACGACAAAACCAAAAAACGCCTTGGACGACGTACCCTCACCCGTCCTACGCCCTCTGCTCCCGCTCCTGCGCCCTAGCTTGCGCCTGCGCATCTCCCTCTTCACCTTCCTCCCCATCACCCCCCGTCCCCGTCCCTGCCTCCCTCTCCATGCCCACCTCCCAACCAACCCTACTCCTAACCGCCCAACTGACGCCCCACGCGACGCCGAAAACGCCAAAGAGGCACCAAAAAACCGTTTGGGTGCCGCCGCCGCCCCAGCCCACGGTAGCCGCGTAGATGGCGTTGAAGACGGCCGGCGCCACCACCCTTGCCAGCGCGTGGAGGAGGCCGTTGGCGCCGAGAAGCTCGCCGGTGCGCTCGGCGGGGACGTGGGCGACGAGGGCGGCTTGCAGGGTTGGGCTGGCCATGCCGCCGACGGAAGCGACGCAGCCGGCGATGGTGAAGAGGGTGGAGTCGCGGGCGAGGGCGAAGCCGAGGAAGCCGAGGAGGTCGAAGGTGATGGCCAGGCGGATGGCGGAGAGGTCGAAGGGGGTGAAGGAGGGGGCGGGGGGAGCGGGCGCGCGTTTGAAGAGTTTGGTGGCGAGCGGGAGCAGCGCGAGTAGGACGGAGACGCGGCAGATGTTGATGATGGAGATGAAGCGCGAGGATTCGAAGTTGGTCCAGCCGAAGGCGTAGTTGGTGTAGATTACAATCACCGTCATCGAGCCCATGGCTACGCCGAACACGATGGTGTCGATGGAGGCGAGGAGGAGGAGATTGCGGCGGACGGCGCGGATGGCTGGGCTGCTGCCTTTGGGGCGGAGGACCGCGAGAGGGGAGAGCAGGTTGAAGCTGCGGATTTGGTTGATCCAGTCGGCGGCGGGGCCGGCGGCGAGGCTGTCTTCGCGGTACTTCTCGCGCGCGGCTTGTTGGCGGGCTTTGGAGAGGGATTCGGGGATTGCGAGGCCGGTGAAGAGGACGAAGAAGATGTGGCAGCCGATGGCGATGTAGAAGACTGAGAGGACGGAGTCGAGGGCTCGGATGATGTACGCGGCGATGAGGGGGCCCAGTGCGATGCCCGTGAAGAGGCAGCCGTGGAAGTAGCCAAAGACGACATTGCGGCGGGCGGGCGGCGTGCAGTCGGTTGCGTACGAGTGGACGAGGGCCATGGCGGCGATGAAGGAGCCAAACATGCCTTCAAACGCGTAACCCACGAGGATCCAGCCTACGGGAATGGTCTCGGGGAAACGCGCCGCGATAATGGTGATGACTTCGCCGCAGAGCATACCGCAGTTGGTCAGGACCAGGATGCGCAGACGTCCCCATCTATCACTCAGGGCGCCGAGTTTGGGGGCGCTGAGAGCACATAGCAGGCCCGAGATGAGGTTTCCGTAGAGCGTGAACTGCGCAACGCGTGACTGAACCTCGGGGATGCGACATTGCGAGTTTTCCTGGCCAAAGATGACGGGAAGAAATGTGGTGTTGGGCGTCTTGCTCGCCTCCGAGGCAAAGTATTCGCGACAGATGAGGGTCAGGATGAGGTTGAGCTTGGGAACGACGATGCCACCGAAAGCGAGGGCGGAGAGGAAGAAGGGCGGCAAGATCCACAGGATCTATTCAGTGATCAGCTCTGAGTTCTTGTGCATGAGCACATGTACTGACATGAGGTCTCTTGTACCATGGCAACCCATCAAAGTGGGATTGCCCTGGCCACGCATCCTTCGCATCGCGGTTGCTGTGCGTCCTCGTCACACCAAGCAAAGGCTCCTCCTCTTCATGTTCATAGTGTCTTGTCCTCGCATCCAGCCCACCGACCGCAGCGACCATGACATCCTCGCCGAGATGGCTGCGCTCCGGGTGTCGCGTGGGACTCCTCGCCCTCAACGCCCCATCAACCTGTGCCTCGCCCGCAAACACGGCGTCGTTCTCCATGATGTTCGAGTGGCTCGAGTCTCGAGGACGCTGGAGCGGCAGCAAGCGTGTTCGGTCGTCGGTCCACAGCAGAAGTGGGACAACAACAGCAATCCACGACGATAACGCGACTCGGGAAGCAGACAAAGAAAGCCTTCTTCTACCTCGCCTTCAACCAGACATGAATCTCGTAGCCCGTCTCAGACACGCCTAGCGCGCTCCGTTATTGGCCCAGACGCAAAAGAAAGCGTCAACGGAGCGGTAACTAGCAAGTCGTTGATGGAAGGCTGGCTTCGCAGATTGCCGGGGCTAGAGTGCTTGATAAGCTCGGCGCGCGGGCTGTTCGATCGTGTCCGAAGGAAGTGTACCGTCTTGTCTCGCGCTCGCTGTCGCTGTTGTTAGGCAGAGGGAGTTGGTGCGGCGGAGAGAGGAGGAGAGGAGTGGTGGCTTGTTGGATTGAACATGATGGCGTTTCTGTTATCGCATTCCTGACTTGCTTCTTTCAACAAGTCGATGTTGATGACGACAACGAGCGGGAGGGAGGGCAGGGATGCGTGTGTCCTGAGCTCGACGTTCGGGGACCTGTTGTGCCGGCCTCCGGGTGACAATTCACTGGCAGACATTTGACAGCTTGATCCCTGGAACAAGTGGGAAAAACATGGTGTTAAACCACTTGATGTTTGCTCTTTTGATACTCACATCCAATCATGATAGATCCAGCAGCAACATCTTACTGCTTTACCGCACAGCAGGAACCGGAATCCACTCTAGCATCCCATCCAGTCGTCCTCTTTTCGTCCGTCCTTAAATCCGTTTATATCCCCTTAACCCCATCCTTTCCAACCCCAACACCATCTAAGCCACCACTCAGAAAAGCACACCATCACAACGCACAGCAGGCAGTAGAACTTTCTGATACTTGTCGAGTTGACAATGTTACATAAACATTTTGACGCCCATAAAAAATCCTCACAATTTTCTCTCCAATTTTCTGTTCTTCGACTCTTTTGTGGGAAAAAAAGATGACATCAAAACCAGAATCCGACATAAAACCAAGCCCACCCTGTACTCCCGGTCATCAAACAAACCACCATATTCATCTTCCTGGCATGACAGAACAGATGATGGAGAAAGAAGGATCATTGGAAATCGTGCCACGTCTTCATGCCATTGTTCTGCTGCTCCGCTGTGAAGGGTCCAGCTCAGTGATGATACCTACCATCGCCATCATATCTCTATTCCACCATCATTCACCAATATTGAACGGTTCATAGCAAGCCCACAGAGGCAGGCTGAGATAACCTAAGAATATCATCATCATCATCATCATCATCATCATCACCAATATTGAACACTGCTGATGATGATCATTCTTACCACCACGCCAGCGGATTCGCATCACAAAAGCCTATGACCAGACAGATTGCTCCCGAATGTCCCCGATTATCAAAGAAGCGCTCCGACAACCGCCGAGAAGACCACGACGAAAGTGTAGGCACGCCGCTAGAGTGGGATTCTAAGTAGGTTACCGTTGACAGTCAATCGGTGTCGCGTGCCCAAAACCCAAACCCCGGCAGCCCCTCCCAAGCACAAACCAAACCCGCAAACCAACCACTTTTGAAAAGGTGGATCTGGTGACATTGTCAGACGAACCTCCATCTTTTGGACGGGTACTCGTATATTGTGCTTGGGACCCAACACGCGACAAATGCGAGTACATGTTCCGGTGTAGTCTCGAAGTCCACCTCAAAACCGACGTACAACATCACCATCACCATCACAGCATTTCCCCGCCGTCACTCAATGGCATCAGAAACTGACAAATAACAGTCAACCTCACAAACGCGGCAGAGACCCCGTCACAACGACCGAAGCCGATTTAACATTTCCCGATCCGTTCTGGTCTCGGTGCAAACACCAACACCCCGTCTTCGATTCGCAACCCAGACGGCGCGTTTCCGGGTTAGCGGCTTGTGGATCAAGAGTACGCCTTTGCGGACGTCTGCCCGACGTGGCCACAAACAGCACGCCCGGACCGGGATCTCACCGCCATTCCCGTGCCTGCCGGGAAAGCGCCCAGACCGCCTGCTCGACAACCCCATACCGGTTTCGTGCAGGAGGCAGACGTTGTCTGGGCGATGAGTTGCAAAGGCAAACCTTGTCCTGCTGCACGGGTTGCATGTCGCCGCATACGACAACTCAACTGCTGCAATCTCGGGGTCTGTGACGGCGTCGGGCGAAGGTGGTGAGGCAAGGGGATGCGCGGGATGAGGCGGGCGTCACGGACTGCATCTTCAGTTGGCTTCTTCTCTGTCGTCCAGGGCGTCCAATACCGATACTATGGCGTCGTCGAGTAATGTACGGACCTCAGGACCGGTGAGGCCGTACGACGTGGCTGGGCCGATGAGTCGTCGAGTACGGAGATGGGGGATGCCGAAGCAGGCTCGGAGTGGAGCATGGAGGAGACAGGGGAAAGGGAGCACATGTGTCAGGGACGAGGGAGCTAAGCGAATCATGAAATGGTTGCCTTCTCGCGGAGGGTTGGGATTTACGACTTCTGGGCGATGTGGAGGTGCTGGGTGGTGTGGCTTCTGATGATCTGATGTCAAGTGTCGAGGCAGTGAGATGGTGGTGGCTGCCTGTGCTCTCACAGTGGAGCTCGTGTATGGTCATCGTTAAGGCTGATGGCCACACGTAATGCCGTGCCCGTAGACGTCTGCCTTGTCCTGAACCACACCGTAAACGGTCAAGCTTGGCCGCTTGGCTTTCACACACGGCGCTTGGATGCGTGTCTGTACTCGCGAGACCTCGACCGGTCAGGATGGAAACGGTCATTGGGAGGGAGATGATGGGGAGATGTAAAGAGAGGCCTCCAGACCTATCGGCGGTGCCGAGTCGTTGCCTGGTTTTTACTGTCCCTGTCGGGAGATCTGGTGGATGTGGTAGGACAGCATAGTGACTGGGGAGTGTCGAGTGGGTGAGGCGAATGCGAGCGGATTTGATCGAAGCCATGTAATGATGACAGCTGTTGGGCAGGCAAATGGTGTCAATGGTCTAGTAGGGCGAAGGAGGCGTGGTCGTCAACGCCCGACGAGATCAGGTTTCCGCTTTGATTTCTTGGTTGGACGAATCAACGGACGGAAGGAGTGCTGTTTTTCTTTGGTCGATTATCGCAGGGCGAACGTGTAAGCGCCCATGTGCTGAAGCTGGAGACCTACCACAAGGTACTGATCAAGGGTTGACCACCAAGGAGAAAAATAAGCATGTGCCGATCTACACCCGAAACGCATGACATTGATGCTCCAGTACGGGATGTACGTGGTATGACGAGCGAGGACTTGTATGAGGCTCAGCCCCATTCGTGGATATGCGATGAGCAATACGTGGCCAGGGGCTTTGACTCAGCTGTCGACGATGAGTTCGTCAAAGTAAAGTCGACGACTTATTGGTATCAGGCTCTCGTGCCCGTAAATGGTTTGCCCTCTCTTCGAATAGCGAAATGCTTTGAGAGGCGAGATGAAATATCGCCCCCTTAGATATGGTGGCTGTGCTGCAGCTGGGATCGGCCATGTCCGTGAGTGGCGTAGGACAGGGCAAGCGAGGACTGAAATTTTCAGCTATATGCACTGCAACCTCTGAATATTTTTGAGCCTTATGGCGGAAAGAGAAGGTGTTATGGAGTGATGTGGTGTGGTGGTAGAGGAAATGATTATGCCGGAACACTCCGATGGTGGCGAGAGTGCGGGTGCAAGGCGAACTGCAGGAAATCAAAATTGTCGCTCACGAGGCGACAAGAAAACGGAAAACGGCACTGTATGGAAAGAGCCTGGATTTCTCACAAGATCGAAAAGATGGAAGAAAAGAATTCGTTCGAAGGATCGGTTTCTCCCTAAAGGACGGGATTTACTTATGGGATGCGCTGGCAATCAGAGAAATCGCAGACTTGTAACATGACGGTTGCAGAGCTGCTGAAGACGATGCAGGTAGCGACGGCAGAGAAGACGATGAAGCACTCATAGAAGAATGAAAAGAAAGTAAAGACCAAGACGCATAATCATCGCCTGGTGTGAATCCCTCAAGGACAGTCGTCCGATGAACAGCAAGACGGAAGGCTCGGCGCGATCCTTCACCTTGATCCCACCTCCCACAAGTACCACCCTCTCCTCCCATCACTTTGGCCTCCTCTCACTCGCAGCCACAGTAGTCGAGCACATCGTGGTATCTCGACGGTAGATGAACGAGAGACGGTCTCATCTCCAGACGGTTGTCGTATTCCTAGGGATCTGCAGGGACTCCCGATGACGGATCCGGGAGAGCAACGTCGCCGCAACCCCATGCGCCAAAACATCAACACCAAGATAGAACCCTGGGCCTACCGTATAGCCCCCCCAAACCTCGTCTCCAATCTGCCTCTTTGACTGTTGTCCTCGCGAATTAATCATTCAATGGTCGTCATTTTGGCCATCCATCGCCAGCCCACCACCACCGTGCCTCGCGCTCCCAGCTAGGCAGCTTGCTCACCATGGACACCATCTCGCTCCTGGTGAGCAGGACAACATCAATCCTCCAAACCACGCCTCTCCCCCTCCTCCTCCTAATCCTCGTCACCACCATCCTCGGCGCCGTAGCTCTGGTAATCACCCTTCCCATCAACCCGTCCCAAGCCCACCCCCGGAATGCATCCGCTAATTACCTCTCCCTCTCCACAAAACAGCTATACACCCTGCTCCACCTCCTCGCCCCCATCCCCCGCCCACCCCTCCCTTCCGAAAAGACCTACCGCACAATCCTCCCGGACGGCAGCACGAGCGCTCCGAAACCCCTCCCCTGCTGGCTCGACACCTGGGCCGCGAAACGCGAAGTCGCGAAAAGAGATGGAAGTCGGAATCCGGGGAGTGGCGCGTCAGAAGTGGAAGTAGAGCCCGAGCCAGCGTCTGTATTCATGACCGTCGTGGTGCCCGCCTACAACGAAGAAAAGCGACTGGGCGGCATGCTCGAAGAAGCAGTCGAGTACCTACAGCGCGCGTACGGCGACGCGCACGGCGCAGAAGTGCAAAAGCGCGCGCCGTCAATCCACGCGAAGAAGAATTCTCTATCTCTTTCCGACGGCGGCGCCGGCGGTGTTGCTGCGGCTGCAGCACATGCCACGGAAACCGATCGAGGGGGAATCGCGGATGCCGAGTCCGCGTCGGGCTGGGAAATCCTCATCGTCTCGGACGGCTCCACCGACAAGACTGAAGAATACGCCCTCCGCTTCGCCCGCGACCACCAACTCTCCCAGTACCCGACACCCGTTCCCGGACCCTGGAAGCAGAGTCCTGGTCCGACGCACATCCCGCATGGCTCCATACGGGTGATCACGTTGGAGGAGAATAGGGGAAAGGGGGGTGCGGTGGTGCATGGGATGAGGCATGCTCGGGGGAAGTATGTTGTGTTCGCGGACGCGGATGGGGCGAGCGAATTTACGGATTTGGGGAAACTGGTGCAGGGGTGTAGGGAGGTGGAGGATGGGAGGGGGAGGGGGGTCGCGATTGGGAGTAGGGCGCATTTGGTGGGGAGTGAGGCTGTTGTTAAGGTATGTATGAACAGCACAACCCAGATCCATTCCATCCCACGCTCTACCATGTGAAAGTAAAGCAGGAACTAACATACGACCCCAGCGCTCATTCATACGCAACTTCCTAATGCACTCCTTCCACCTACTCCTCCGCCTCCTCACTCCCCCCGCTACCTCCAGTATCAAAGACACTCAATGCGGTTTCAAGCTCTTCTCGCGCGCCGCCCTGCCACACATAATACCGTATATGCATTCGGAAGGCTGGATCTTCGACGTCGAGATGTTGATGCTGGCCGAAAGCGCCGAGATCCCGATGAAGGAGGTGGCGGTGGGCTGGAAGGAAGTCATGGGGAGTAAGCTGAACGTGGTATGGGATAGTCTGGGTATGGCGTTGGGGTTGGCGGTGCTGAGGGCGGGGTGGGGGGTTGGGGTTTACAGGAGGTGGTAGCGGTGGACGGGTGGAAGATGGGGAGTTGTAGAGTCTTTGGCGCAGCGATTGCGATGAACCTGGTTTCGGATACTGCATTTGCCTTGCTTTTCGTTTCTTGTTGTCCCTCTGAGCACATCTCTCAGTTGTTCACCAGGGGAAAGTGGCCCTCTTGGACTGTAACAAAGCCTGTCCTGTCTGTGATCGAGCATGACAACCGCTACCCAGGCAGCCGGGACATTCATCGTAACATACATACCAACATGTTCACCACCTCCAACTCAGCGCCTGGGATACCCTGCCAAAGCGCCCCAGAAGGCAAGGGGGGAAAGATTAGCAGGTCGCACTCTGCCAACATACCGTTCATTTCGTCTCAAAGTACTCCTCGATCCGCTCAACAAGCTCAGCTTTCTTGCCCGCAACGGAGATGTGCTTGCTATGAGCAAACTCTTTGAGTTGGGAAACCAGCAGCTGCGCGTCACATCAGCAAAACCACCCCAAACTTCAGACAATCAGACGTCCACAAACCTTATTAATTGTCCCCTTCTCATAATGCTCCTTCATCGTCGCATCATCCACCCCCTCTGTAACCGTCTTCGGCCTCTTCGCCATCTTCGTCGTTGTACCATCCTCGTCATCACCTCCCACTCTTTTACTCCCCGTACCAGCTTTAGTCCCCTTCGTCTGTAGATACGCCTCAAACTCCTCGTCCAGTGCCCCGCCCCACTCCACCAATGGCTCTCCGACCCTTTTGTGAATCTGCCTGTACCGCGGGATTGTCTTGTCTTCCGGTTTCTCGGGCAGGTCTTCTTGCAGAGCGAGGGCTTGCAAGATGCGGTAAAACCATTGGAGACTGGGGTTCGGGTATTTCGCCGGGTCGTACTCGCCCTTTGGCAGTGTTAGTTGCTGCACCACGACGCGCATGAGGTCGGTCAGGTTATTCGAGGCTGGAACGGGTTTCGCGTCGGGGTCAAGCCGTATATCGTCGGCGTAGGGGAGGGGCATGATCCACAACCCCGGCGGCATAATCTGATCGCCATCCTCGTTCGTCTTCTCAGCGCCCGGTACCAGCGCCGCGAGGACGGGGACAGCGTTGCGGCGGGGGATGAACCACGCCAGGCCGAAGAGCTTGGAGGTCAGGAGTTTTTGGTACAGCGCGGAGAAGACGCGGATGGAGCCGATGTAGTCCGTTTCGGAGGGGTAGATGAAGGTTGCGGGGCGCATGTTTGCCCAGATGGGGAGGAGGTCGAGGGGCTTGAAGCCGATGATGCGGATGATGGGGTCGCCGAAGTGGCGGAGCGATGCGGCTTCTTCCTCCGTGAAGGATACTGTCTCCCCGCCGAATCGATACGCTTTTCGTATCTCTTTCTTCTCGATTTCGCGAGCCGTGTCTTCGGCGATGCGGGCGGAGACGCCTTCGGCGATTTGGGGAGTTTCGCCGGCTAGCCAGACGTAGCAGGATTTCACTTTTTCTTGCCGTTTTATGAGGATGAATCCTTTGACGGAGATGCGGAGGTTGGGGGCGAGTTCGAGAGGGAGATTGAAGAGGGCGCGTTTGGGGACGGCTTTGGAAGAGATGGAGGAGAGGAGGGATTGCAGAAGGGTGATGCCGTCGCCGGAGGTGGAGGGTTTGGCAGCGGAGGAGATGGGGGCGGGGGCTTCGGGGTCGGTGACCGAGGGGCGGTAGACAATGTCCTGGTATTGTTAGCATGAGGTGTGGGGAGTATTCCGTGGACATACGTCGTAGAATTTTGTCCTGTCAAATGTCTCGCCTGGTCTGGAAATGGGAAACAGTTCGATGATCACACCCAGATCATACAGATCCTTTGCTCTTACAGCAGCGGCCGATCTCAACGCTTTGTCGTCCGCATGGGGACTGTCATTGTCGGTTACGAGGAACAATCGCCTCGACGAGAAGTTCGGTGCCTTGGTTGTGAATATTTGGTTCGCGCAGAAGAGGACATTGGCCATAGAAACTGGCTCTTTCGATGCCACCAACAGCTTCTCGGCCTCCTCTTCATCCTCGACCAGATTCCTCAAGCGCTTGACGTCCGGCGCTGCTGGTACGTCCAGATCCGCAAGCAGGTAGCAATGCGGATACGACTGGCCTCCAGAGCTCGAGTCATCATCGCTCTGGAACTTTGATTCTTCTGTCCCGAACAGCAGTATTCCCATCATATCATTTGGATTCGAAATGATGCGCTGCTGCATTAATTGGTACGCGCATTTCAGCGCCGCGGAGGTCGGAGAGTCGCGATCAGCTTTCTTGGAGTCTGACGGAGGAGGTTTGGCGAGCATCGAATGGCTCACGTCGATTGCGAATAGGACGGCATCTTTGACGGTCTTGTAGCCCTGTGGACGCGTTAGGTGGGAGATAGTGGGTAGGACGTGACGGACTTACGGACTCGTCAATGACCTCCTCCTCATCTTCTTCGCCTTCTTCTCTGTGGTTGTATGACTCTACCATGGCCTCTGATCGTGGGTGATTTCACTTGGACGATGGTGGAGTTCATGGGTGTTGTTGAAGTGCTGCCTGATGGTGTTGCGTCACAGCTCGCGGCGCGTTGGCGCGAAGTCACGTGTGTGTCCGACTGCGCGACTGCCATGTTGGCCGCAACAACCACACGACCTCATGCTTCGCCCTGCACTGCATGGAGTACATTTCTCAATGGAATACTCTTTTCCTACTCGGGATGCTGTTATCGAGGAAGAGCGCAGTCGCCGAAGACCTCCTACGAGCTCATTGTCATTTGCGCCATTCCCGGCTCAAAAGCGACGACGGCGCTGAATATCGATGGACCTCTTCCTGATCACCTACGGCAAGTCGTCTCGAAACTACCTCGTCACCTTGAATTCTGAGTGCACACACTGTCGCGCACGGTCTGACAAGGACAACACTGCCTCTTCTCAACCAGGGAAAGCAGATGTGGAACAAGTCTCACCAAGTCATCAAAATGAATTGTCGTTTCGTCCATCCAAATATTCCTTTTGAATTGCATACGCAGTCAGTGTTATGCTTTGATCCCATCTCCACCATGTCCGCATTCCTTTCAAGTGGCTATCCCCACTTCCTGCTCTTTTCTCCCGAATGCCGAATTCAGTTGCCTTCCAAGGATTCTTTTTTTGTCGTTCCGTCAACTCCTGAACTTCCGGTGATTTCTGACAATAAGTTCACTGAAAATGTTGACCCCTTCACAGTAGACGACTTCCTCTTTCTGACCACACATTGTTCCTTTGTCAACTCTTCCCCTTTCATGATCCTCAAATTTAGGAATCGCCCTTCGACTCTTGCAGAAAGCCGCCAATCGAGAAACTAAGAAGTGCTCTTACGGCTTTCACTTGATCCTGGAGACAACTTCTTGAAGTTTCCGCTCCCAACAACTCAGCTCTTCGCTCTGTCTTCGGGCCCCATCAATCGGCGGTTCGGCGGACATTGTCATTGGTTGATGGTCATCGCTTCACGCCCCGCATCTTCGGCCCAAGGCTGCCAGCCACCACAACAACACAAACAATTTGAGAACACCCCACCATAATTTGACACTTTATTTACTGTGTTAGTGAAAGTCTTTCCATCAACAACCAAGACGGTCGCTTAGCTCAGTTGGTTAGAGCGTGGTGCTAATAGCTTCAACTGTTAACGCCAAGGTCGCGAGTTCGACCCTCGTAGTGACCATCACAGCCCTTGTGGGCATATCATTTTGTCAAGATACCGCCCTGGATATCTCTTTTGGTGGATGGACATCATCTTGATGATCCATAAGGCTTCTGATTGTCAGCAGTTCTTTTACCATCTTGCGACTCCCGTGGACTATGCATATGTTCAGAATGTTGCGTACATTATCCTTTGCGGAGGTTCAATTTTGGCCCTCTACGAGTGCAGGTTAGGCCCAGGGCCCGGGAGCTGGGTCTGATAGTGTGCCGAACAGGAATTACCCCACCAGCGTCGCTTCTTCGTACGACCCCAAAAATCACGACACCACAAGCAAAACATCCCTCCATATTCAGCAGAGAGTAACCACAATTCTTTGATCACACAGAGCACTGCTCAGAGTTGTTGCGATACTGTCATTGTTTCAGTCGTGCAGGATAAGCAACGCCTGTCGCCGGAGGAAAGTGTACATTGGCTTTCTACTCGCTTTCATCATCTCCTTGAATTGCAACACCGTACAGACATCACTGTATGAGCACATCTACAACAAGAATCGCGGTGAACGAAACTCGGTGGTATATTCATCTCACGAGACTCCACTGGTTGCAATCAGGACTCATATTCACAGTATCGAACGATGTTTCATCAACATTGCAACCCCCTCCAGCGACCTAACCAACTTACCAGGTTTCAAACAACGACACCTGATAAAAGCAATTCACACGACAATAGCCAACGCCATCACAGTATACCATCATCAAGCCTTTCTCCTCTTCTCGCCCATCCACCCCTCCATCTCAATTCTCAACCTCTCCTTCTCCGTCATCCTCTTCCTCTTCTTCCCCTTCCCCGCACCCTCTTTCTCCCCACCATCCCCACCCTTCCTCTCCACCGTCGGCGACGCCAAATTAACCTGCTCCGGCGGCCCCGAAGACCTGAGATTCCTCCTCTTGGGCTTCTCTGACGACTGGGCCTTCTTCGATGGACCGTCGGTGGATTCGACGATGTCATCCCAGGACTTGCCTTTGGGAAGACGGAGGCCTTCGATTAGGTATTGAACCAGAGGGTTGCGAGCGGGAGCAGGAGCTGGAGTTGCGGCTGAGTTTGTTTGAGGCTCCACAGCCACTGGAGCTGGGACTGGAGCTGTTCTGACGCTCTTGCGCGGGGACTTTGTTGGTGATCTTGGCTGCATATCTTCGACGTCGGCGATGTCTTCTTCGAATTTGGTGGCTGCGGTGTCTATCTGAGGCTCGAATTGGCTGAGTGTAGTAATGGTCGGCTGTGTGGGTGGGGACGGTGCTGCAGATGCTACTTGGAGGGTTGTCTCTTCGGATTGAGTCGGAACTGCTGGCGCTGGAAGGGTAGGTGAACTGATGGCAGGACTAGAAACGGCCGGAACAAACTCTGCTGGTGTTTCAGGCGTGACAGTAAACTCAGTCCGTGGCGGAACAATAGGAATTTCGGACGTGGAGAGGTCTGTTGACGGTATAGGTGCGGTAGGGCTTTGTGTTGATGGTATGTCCTCGGAATGCTTGGCTGATATGTTGTGTTCAGGAGTCTCTTGACCAGGACTTGAACAATCAGAAACCACGTCGATTCCCCGAGAGTCTTCCTTGTCCTCGAAAAGATCATCCCTGTCCGCGGTATCTTCATCTATGCTTTGCGATCCAGGCTCTCCCACTTTCTTTGTCTTTTTCTTCGGCTTCCATTCCCAGGCAGTCTCATCCAACAATGGAACCCATGGATGTTGACTCACCTTCATATGCATCTCTTCTCCCGCGTCATCGATGGATGCATCCAGCATTATCCCTTCCTCATCGTTATCAACAAACTTCTCCTCACTCTCTTGCCAATCCTTTGACGAAAACTTCATCTCCCCTCTCGTACTCCTCTCCCAGGACCTCGTCACAAAAACCGTCCAGTCTCCCTTTTTATCCGGATAAATCGCTGGCCCTTCCCACTTCTTTCCATATAGCAGTCTCGCCAACCGCCAGCTGTATACGTCGTCAAAGTTCTGCGGCATCGTGACATCCAGTCGCCACAGATTCTTGAACATCAATGCGTAGTGGTGCCAGAACCGCTGCCAGCCCCCGGCCTCGCGCTTGAGCAGTTTTGTCGCAGTTTCGCGATTAGCTGGAATTGGCTCGCGCGGGAGCGGCAATTGATGTTCTATGACCCCCCTCGTACATTTGGTTATGAATACGGATTGTTCCGGGCGTAGATGCGGCGTCCAATCGGGGTAGTCGATAGTGAGGACCTCGACGAGCGGGCTGAGATACTGGCCTATAGCGATATCAGTCGGCTTCCAACAATCGCTTTCTTCGGGCTTCTGCCAGCCCTGCCATTCCTTGCGGGTCAGGCTGCCCCAATAAGCTGCTGGCTTTTGGTCTGGACGGTCGCCGATCCAGAGATGTATGGTGTATGGGTGTCTATTCTTCTCGATTTGAGTGGTGGTGAGGGTGAGCAGGACTTTTAGGATTCGCTTCTTCATGAATTTGTGGGTGATGATGCGTCGGGCTTTGTCTAAGGTCCTGCCATCTTTCCTCGCAGCATCCAGGACTTCGTCCCGGAGTAGGTTTTGCGGGAAGTCAGGCGAGATGAAGGGGTCGATCGAGAATGCGGGTTCCCAGTTCATCTTCATCCGAAGCCAGTTGATCGTTTGCATGGCCGTTTTTTGCGACCATGGGTATTTCGTTCCGTCAGGTAGGTTTCTCCCTGTGTTTCCATCGCGGCCGAAAAGTCCCATGTAGTTGCTCTTAAGGTCGATGAAGTTGAAGAAAGAGATCGGATGGTTCTGGTCGTCAAATCGACTCAAGGTCAAGTTCGGATTGGCCTGGTCGATGTCGAACAGTTGGACGAGGAAGGTGCTAATTGACAAAGGGTTTTCGTAGAAGTTGGTGTCTTCATCATGCCACTCTAAATGAGGTGTTCCCGACTGTTTCTCGCATTCATGTTCTTCGGCTGTATACCAAGACGAAAGACCACTGAGCGGGACAATATCTTGGTCCTCCACGGTCATAAATTTGGCGTGGTGTTCATCCTGCGGGAGATGGAACCTCCATGAATGATGACAGGCAAAGAACCCATTCAAGGAAACACGTAGGTGTATGTTTTTGTTCAGTTTGGCCAGAGCCTTTATCAAAACAGGGCTAAAATACGACTGGTAGAGATGAACGTGTTGCAATGGCGTTTCCCGTAAACAAGTGTTAATGCCACGGACTAGCTCGCAGACTCGTTCGTGGGATGTGTTGGTTCCTTGTTTCTTCAATGTCTCATCAGTGTACCTCTGGCCAACATTCCAGAAGTCCAGGGTCCTCCTCCAATGGCCAATTATCTTCAGGTAGCGCAATCTCGTGCATGCTGTCAGCATCTGTGTGATGTCTGAGCGCGATTCCCGGCCACCTCTTGATTCCGGCATGCAGAACATTTCTTCTCTTACGAACAGAGGTTCGGTTTGGGGATAGCGCATACGGACACGAGCATGCTGCGCCGCGCTGGTCCAGTTTCGCACCCAGACGATCTCGACGGTGCTCAACACTGTTGGTATCGTGTTTCTGAGCTGTTCCCATGTATACCCATTATCATGATCCCTTAGATAAAAGTCCGAGATGTCGCTGAGATCCAGTTCTTGAAGCTTGGGCAGACGCTGGTTTTCGAGCCATTCGAAGTCTTCGAGCGTGTTCCAGTGAGACATGGCGATGCATCGGACAGCGTTGGCATTCTGTGGTGTGATGGATGCCTTAACTGCTTCCCAATGAGTCCGGCCTTTTGCCACCCAGTCTTCGAACTTCATGCCTCCGATGTGGCTGAAATTCTGGTGCCGTAGGTGCTGACGTGCTGGGATGGCTTTGGCGGCTGGGGCTTCATCTCGCGCATCCTCCTTGTCGACATACATAGGATCCGCGTCCTCTTCCGTTGCAGGAGGAAAGTAAAATCCAGTTCCTTCCACATCCAGATCAGCGTCGCTGAAGCCATCGCCGTCTGTATCCCAGGCTTGGGCTCCAGGAAACTCCTCCGCGTCGCTGCCAGCCTCAGACGGGGAATTCATCGTTGCGAAAGCCTGGCTCTGACCGCGCAATTTGAGTGATCGGTCTTGGAGGTTCGAAGGCAAGTCGAGCTGTGCTGTGCTCAAATTGATGGGGTGTGTTGCCGCATGACTCTTTGTTGGGATCTCGAGTGCGCCGTTTTGGGACATGTCGAGCAAACAAAGAGTTACGCATCATGGTTTCGGTTTCCTCATGTTTGTGCGGCGTTTTCATTGCGATGGAGAATGCTCGATGCCACCATCGCAATTGCAGCTGGTTGCCAAAAATGTAAGATTTGATCATAGCCATCGCATGCACCCATGTTGAATATTGATCTTGGCAAGAAAGACAGAAGAAACGGGTTATAGATTCCAATAAAAGTTGCGAAGGAACATTGATTATAGTGGAATCAGAATAGAACCATGCTCGCATATGCGAACTACCAAAAAGGAAAGAAAGACATAGCCAAGGAAGAAAAAAGGAACAAGAAGATCCGGAGTCTACCGAATCCCAAACGCTGCCCAAATCAGGCAACAATCAACGCCGAACTTCAAAGCAACTGTGATCAAACTGAAACTCACCTGCCAATATCAGCCCTGATCCCATGAAAATTTTCGCCCAGCCATGTCCTCGCCCCGATAGCACGTACAAATACCCAAGTAACTCAACCACTTATCAGAAATCTGTTGACTAATCTCACAATATTCGAAAAGTGAAACACTTCGCTACGTGCCCAGGAACGGAATGCAGAATTCCACGATGTAGAAGATGCTTTCTAGTGGCCGCATTTCTTCATCGATTGCTATCTACAGCGTTAGAACATGAAGTAGTAAATCACTAGAGGATGACTGAAAGAGTTCTAAACGGCTTTATAACTACATAGAATAAGGAAGATGTTCTATATGATAAACATACTTGTAGTATACATCAAGAACTATTAATACTCCAATTTCCGAAGGAGTAGAGTACTATTTTCCAAAGTTAAAGTGCTATCCTAGAATGCGCCCTATTACTACTTTTATACCTCGTAGAGCACATAGGCGAAGGTTTCGCCGGGGATTTTTATAATAGAAGTAGTAGGTGATTAAAAGTGGATAAACAACGAAAGGAAGTCTAGGCTACTATACCTTGACTTATCTTCAATGATGGGATCCAGTATCATTGCAAAAAGCCGCTGTCTTTCATCAATGTAGGAGACTCTCTCACTCAAAGAACGTGAATTCGGCGCTAGCGACGGCAGCAAACATCTTGCAAGAAGACTAGCTTCAGAACACGTTAAGAAGAACTCTCGTAAAGATGTCCTTTACTATGCGGCCTTAGTTAAGTGCTGTTCAGGATCCTACATTAGCACTACTTTTATACCTAGTAGAACAATCGGGTGAAGGTATAGCCGGAGTAGGGAATAGGGAGTAGGCGGAGGATATACGTAAGAGCCGCTAGACGTATTTCTTATAATCAGTCTCGCGTGATAAGATCCAGCATCGTTTCCCGAAGAAGCGTTCCTTCATTATCTGCAACGCTAGGAATTCAGCTCAGCGCATCGAGTTTGCTGAAGCTCCGCAGTACATTAAGAGCATCTGGCATTTGTAGCACGTCCACGCAAATCGGGCGGGTTCACACTTTATGCAATAAGAGTGATTAGCATAGGAACGACACAGCGATCTCTTCAAAGAATTCCGCATAGCAGTAGTTTGATAGGTCCCCACCCAGCACAAGAGCCGGCTAATTGTTTGATCGGGCATTCGAATAACGGATGACGTGGAGTAGTAGCTTACCATAAGCCCCATTTCAGCTAGATACGAAAGGGCCTAACCTGACTATAACTAAGCAACACCACCAATAGGACTCGTGGAGATGGACTCGAGTTCCGAAAGCTCCATTACAGTTCCGGCCGCCGCGCCTCGTGATTTCGCGTCTGACCAAGTTCAATCACGGATTTTGTTTGTAGTTTGTACCCATGGATATCCGACGACGTTACTCACCACCAAACATCTACTCGATAATGCTCTTATTGCAGTAGTATCGCAGATCCTCCATCCCAGATATCCAAGCAAAGAATAGGCCGCCGTCGTGCATCTGTTTCAGATTCCCAGGGAAAATAGTTCTTCAAGGATCGGTTCTCAGTTCCACACCGACACTGTAATCTCCGTATGCTGTGTCGACGGTGCATGGTGCCTTTTATACGTTGACATAGGACCTGAAACCGGAAAGGGTTTGCTAGGTGAGTCAGCCGCGCAGCCTGCATGTTGGCTGATTAGATGCGTTGGTGTCGAATATGTTCGTCTGTGCAGATGAGGTGCTCGAAAAACCTCCAACGCCTTCCCACTCCGCCGAAAAAGCTTTTCAGTTAGCACAACGACCGTCCCTGAGGGGGTTAAGCTGGGTCGATCTTCCTCGATCTTCCAAGCACTACCAGCACCAACCATACCGCGCAGGAAGTCCAGAACAGCGTTTTCGGTCATTGTAGCCATGCATATTACACCCCCACCACAAGTGCCTACAACTCCGCATTAACATCCCCCACCCCCTCCCATATCCGTCTCTTTCTCCTATGCGCCCAATCCTTTCTCTTCACCAAAACCCCCGCCAAGCGCCTCACCCCGATGTCCTCCAGCGTCTCCATATCCATTACATTCGGCGGATCTCCCGAGTCGTTATCCGGCGCCTCCACAGCCGGCGGGGGCGGCGGCGGGGGAGGGACAACAGCAGGCGCCCTACTGCCTCTACTTCCCAGCTTCAACCCGAGTAATATAAACACCCCCACAATGACCAGAACAAGCAAAAGCATCACTTTCCGCTTAACCGTACGTTTCTGGTACCCACTCGCCTGTACCAACTCCTTGTCCGCCTCCTTAACATCCGTCGTCATGCGCTCAACATTGTAATCGATGCGATCCAGCATGCTGCCCTGGTCGATGACCATGGTTTGTAACTCCTGGAAGATGGAGGCGAGTTCGATGATGCCTTGGGCGATGTCTTCGATTTCGCGCTCGCGTTGGGCGATCAGTGTGTCGTTTGAAGTGTTTGTGGTGCGTTTCTTTTGTGCGGTTTGCAGGAGTGTGGCGTGGGAGAGGGTGGTGTCGTCGTAGGATTCTTGGAGGGAGGATTCGAGGGCGGGGGAGGCGTAGGGGTTGGTTGAGGTGGTGGGGGTGGAGGTGCGAGAGAGGGGGGAGGGGGAGAGTCCGCCGAGGGAGCGGAGTTCTGGGTGGGGTGGTCAGTTGGTGGTGGCTCGGGAGAGTGGAAGGAGGTGGGTGGACGCACTCTTTAGGTAGTTGGACTGCTTCTTCCGGAAGTTTGCGCTGACCTCGCCGACTCGTGTCGCCAGCGACACCTTGAGGTTCATCGCCATGGTCTCCTCTCCCTTGCTCACGTTGCCCGTCTGCCTTGCTTCCCTAACCATAGCCTCAATCCGCTTGATAGCTTTCTGGCAGGTTTGAAAAGCTCTGGTGATGTCCTGGGTGATGGCCTCAATTTCCCTTTCCTCGCGCTTCTTCACGTCCTCGTCGTCAAAGCCCGGCAACACATGCTTGTTGTGCAGCTGCTCCAGCCGCCGTGTCTCCTTTGCAATATGTGCAAGCAGCTCGGTGACTTCGTCTTGGATGTCGAGCCAGCGCGGCGGCAGCACATCCATCTCAATCACGGCGTCGCCGTCGTCGTCAAAGGCGCCAGCGGACATGAGACCGCGGCTCTCCTCATTGTCGCCGAAGCCGTTTGTAGAGGGGCCGCCATAGCGAGGTTTGCTGGGGGCGGGGTGGTGGGAGTAGGACTGGCGGTAGGAAATGAAGCTGTTGTCCAGTACAGGATACGTCAGCGGATGGACAAACGACGGCGGCAGTGCGGACTTTGGACGGACAGGTTCGTTCGGTCGCGCCACATGGCTCAGGCACGGTGTAACAGCAGTCAGGGTATCATGGCTTTCGTTTGTGGGTTGACTTTTGGCAGCTGTTCACATGCTGGCGCGGTAGTGCTGGGGAAGGTTGACGGGGTGGCCTTGTACCGCCTCGTACCGATTTCCATAAAGGGATGCGGCCACGCCAAGACGGTGACTTCTGTCGCTTCAGCTGCGATAGACAACAACCAACTTGGGACCCCTCCACACCAAGGCCACACTTCACAACCACCACCCACACCACAACCCTCCCGTTGCAACACAAAGCAACGCAGTCTGCCCTCCGACATCCACACTCGCCTCACAGCACACCCTCTTCCAATCCCCTTTCGCAGTACAAATGGTGCGTTCCTAATCGCGAGTACCCCGCGCTGCCTGATACACCACCACGGCTGCGTGCTGCTCTCCACCATGCTGACGACGCTTTCCCACAGGCCGACTCTCTCACCGAGGAGCAGGTCTCCGAGTTCAAGGAGGCATTCTCCCTCTTCGTAAGTCTTCCTCTTCGTCGATTGCCACGTCGCCCCTCCGCTGCCCCTTATACCCTGGCACCCGTACTGACAGCCTCGCCCATTACAGGACAAGGACGGCGATGGTCAGTGTTCCAATCTCCCATAATTATCATTCTGCGCATCCCATAAGCAGGAGCAGTCAATTGCTACTGCGGGATACTGCAGTCGGCGTTGCTGCTGCTGCCCACGTCAGCCTGGCGCCGCAGTCATCGACGACAACGACATAATCAGGCTGAGTACTTGGAACGGAAGATGGGCATGCAGCTGACGAATGCCCCCAACAGGCCAAATCACCACCAAGGAGCTCGGCACCGTCATGCGCTCGCTGGGCCAGAACCCCAGCGAGTCTGAGCTGCAGGACATGATCAACGAAGTGGACGCCGACAACAATGGCACCATTGACTTCCCTGGTGCGTCCCGTCTCCTTCCTCCTTCCAGCCTCATCCTCAAACCAAAACCGAACCGTCTCCTCTAACACACATACGATACACAGAGTTCCTCACGATGATGGCCCGCAAGATGAAAGACACGGACTCCGAGGAGGAGATCCGCGAAGCCTTCAAGGTCTTCGACCGCGACAACAACGGCTTCATCTCCGCCGCCGAGCTGCGCCACGTCATGACTTCCATCGGCGAGAAGCTGACTGACGACGAGGTCGACGAGATGATCAGGGAGGCTGACCAGGATGGCGATGGTCGGATTGACTGTATGTTCATGTCGCCCCAGTCAAATTTCCCCGCCAGGTACGGTCAAAAATATAAGAGCTAACAGGAATGACACAGACAACGAATTCGTGCAGTTGATGATGCAGAAGTAGAGGAAGTTTCGAGACACCTGACATACATATCAAATGAATATCGATGCGGTTGAGCGCGAATGAACGGCCGGCAGTATGGTTGGGGTTTTGATTTGTATTGGTCTGGAGGTGCGCTGGCAGGAGACTAACTGTCTTCTGAAGTCCAAAGTAGCTGCTGTTGCTGCTGCTGCACTCCTCTCCTCGTTTGTCGTTGTTACCTGTCGCTTGTGCACACCAATCATCCATCCAACGAAACCGACCTATTCACCTTCTCCACAACCCATGCACATGACTACCACTCCCCCTTTTCTTTGGAACGAGGTTTTGATTGATCAGATATCCTTGGAATCCTAGCTGTTCACCGGTAGTGCTCGTGTCCGTATGCATGTGCTTTTTTCCCGGACTCGGCGGCCCCAGTGTTTTTGGTCCCAAAGACTCGGTTTGCGGGAGGTGCAGGGCACTGACATCATCACGCCCGAGCGAATCGCGTGATCTAGACCAGACCGGCGCACGGGAAGGGTCGGTGAGGTGCACGTGGTTCACTGGTATCGAGCATGCGAGTATTGTTGGAGGCGGTAGGAATAACGTTACAATCACCACAACCCGCAGTCCCTCGACCTGTCTCGCTTCAACCTGCTTTTCTGTTCTTATTTTCTATGAACGGGACGGTGTTCTTGTGATGCTTGACTACCCTGTGCGCCTTTACTCCCCGCCATGCCATATGTTTTCAATACCGGATGCGTGCTTTGCTTTTGATCCACTGTCTTTTGCCGCTTAGAATGGTCCTCCTGCATCGTCCTCGTGTCTCCCTCCCGTCGTCCCTCATCCCAGCTCATCCCTCGACCGAAAGAGAGAAAAAAAAAGAAAAGAATCCGGGAACGAGGGATTCAACGAAAGGAACCAGAGCCAGAGCCAGAAAAATGGAAAAGGTAGACAGCCACAACGAAAGATGCGGCTAGATAGGGGAAACAGTCCCAGATCCCGCTATCCAGAACATCCCCGACTGTGCCTGTGCCTGTGCCTGTGACTGTGTTGGTGTGTTGATGTATCAGTCCCGTCTACGCCCGACACATGCTGCCCGAAAACGTAGTCCACACCCTTAACTTATCCACGCATCCCGCCCGTTCAATCCCACCCCCTCCGTGCCACCATCATCATCAACTCCAACCCCCCTTCTTTCCTCCCCCATCCAACCCCCCTCCCCTCCCATCGCGGAACGAAAAGTGAAAAGGCCGCTTTTTCTCCGCGCAGCAGAGGCGGTAGACGTACTGTATGTAGGGCCCAGCAGCTTGCCTGCCTGCCTGCAGTCCCCATCCGGTATCCGGTATCCGGTATCCGGTATCCGGGTTGCACACGCCGATTTGCAGAGCATGGGGGACGGACGAGAACGGGCTGGTCGAGGGGTCGGTGTCGAGACGACGAATAGTTTTGGTTCGCGTGCCTGGAGGGCTGCAGTTGTTTCGTGTAGACGCCGGTTTCTGCGTCCGCCATTTTTCTTCCCTGTTGGAATTCCGGTTTTCCGGTGTCCAGGTGAAGACATAGGTGCGCGCGTGGAGTGGATGGATGGGTGGCGCGTCGTAGGGAGTCAGTCCATGGCGTGAGTAATCCGGGTGCAGAGCGAGGTGCACAACGTGCGGATGGGATGATCGGGTTTTCTCCCCCTTCTTCGGTGAGGATTTCAGTCCCATGTGTCGCGGCCGTTGTGCTGATATCGTCGGCCATCCTCATTCCAGTTTCCGTGCCGCTTACCAATACCCAGTGCAGTGCAACGCAACCTAGTAGCCCAGTGCATCAAGACTTCATTCAGTCTTCAAACCCAAACATAAAGGCAAGAGAAGGCAAAAAAAAAAAAAAAAAAAACTCCAATTGTGGTATTTTCATGCATTCGCAATTCGCAATTCGCAATTCGCAACTGGCATTCAGTTCGCAGCAGCAGTTTTACACCAACCCAATGAACCCAATCACCCAATCACCCGATCCGCAACCCGGTCCACCCACCCAGTCCCATCCACCCAAAACAAACAATGACAATGGCGACCGGATCGCATCCGCTGTATCCTGTGAAAAGAAAGCCCTCCGCAGTAATGCAAACAAAACAATGATGGGCCGGATAGATGGGAGGAGGAATGGTGGAAGAAGAGATGGAAAAAGCCAAGTCAAACCCAGCCAGCCCAGCCAGCCGGCCCCACAATCAATCCTCTCGACTCTCGACTGGACGAACCTTTTCCATGGCCATCATCATCGGAACCAGCATCCGTCATCTGTCCCTGCCAGCCGCGCCGAACTCAGCGCACGCCTTCTCCTGCCTCTCACTCTCTCCCAATGACGGTTGAACGAGGAGGAAAACATCCTCTACCCACCCTTCCTCTCTCCCTCATGAACAGGCATCGTCTCCCCCCTCCCGGCATCCGCACTCCTACCAGGCACACTCTTCGTCCTCTTCCTCCCCTTCTTGCCCGTCTGCTTCTGCCACGCATGACCATTCCCATTCCCATTCCCATTCGTCCCCTTCGCCTTCTCATTCGCGGTCTGGTCCTTTTTCGCATTGGAGAGAGCAGATGTGGAGTCCTTTTTGGCGCCGAAGGAGGGAGTTTCCTTTTTCGCTTGGAAGGACGGTTTGGGGGGTTGGTAGCCGCTGAGGGTGGTGGGGCGGGCGGTGCCGTTGGTAAGACCGTTGGTTTGGGGAGCGGCTGACGAGGCGGGAGGTCGCGTGGTGGTGGGGGAGGGTGTGATGGATTCCTGGACGGGTGAGAGGAAGCCAGCGCCGGCGGAGCGGAGCGTCTGGGACGACGGTTCTTCGTACGTTCTCGACGTGGCCGCCGTGTCGAGAGTCGGAACGCTGTTGGGCGCCGCGTTGGCGCGCCACGGCGGCAGGGAAGAGTGCGACTTTGGAGACATGTCTGGCGGGGACGGACGCCCGTTCTCGCCGTTCACTGGCACCGGATTGATCAGATTTGGAATCTTTGTATAATCGGGCCCTTTTCTACGCTCGTGGCTTACCCCGCCGGTCCCGTTCTGCATGCCAGCACTTTCGGCTTCGAGGTGGCGGCGCAGGAGCTCGTTAGCGTAGAGAGGCTGGTGTTGACGTTCTGGCATCTCCATGGGGAAAGGCTCGTCTGGTCGTGCGGAGGAGCCGGTCACGGAGGAGAAGGATTCTCGGTCGGTGGAGAAGGCGTTAGAATCTATGCTGCCGTTGAAGCCTTTCAGGTCCCTGAGGGGCAAAGCGGCAGTAGGGTACGATCCGTTCACGATCACCGGACCCGCTTCTACGACAGGTTGTATGGGTTGGTGAGGCCTCTCGGCAGTCCGGATTGGGAGCGTCGACGCTGGCGTTGACCTAAGGCCAGTTGAGTGGTTTCTGAAATGACCATTCCCCCCCAGGGGCGAGGGCGAGCGAGAAAATTGCTGCTGCTGCTGCACAGGCTGTGCTTGGGGCGGAACTGCAGGCGGTGGCAACATCACTTCTGGTGACACCTTACTTCGCCTCTGCGCCAACTCCTGGAACGAGGGGATGCGAGAGACGGAGTAATCCTGATACAGAGGTCGAAAAGGCGGTGCTTCGTCCACGAAATATCCCACGTAGTCTTTGGGAGAGCCGTTCTGGGTAGTCTCGCGCACGACGCCAAGGTTTTGCGCCGGATTGGTAGGAACCTCGATGGGTTTCTGGACCGGCTGAGGGATAGGTGGATCTTGCGTGGATCGAGGAAGTTGGTACCCGACCAAATTTGGGGGATAGGGAGGCACTGGCGGGTAGTTTTGCAAGACCATGTTGACTTGATCGCCGCGCGCTGGTTGCGACTGTGATCGTATCGAGCCAGATGTAGGTCCTTCGATGACCGAGCCTCGATGCACACTTCGGCCTCCGGCCGGCACACTGGTCGACAATGAAGGAGAAGACGGATTTGTCCTCGTCCCGTCTTGTGACATGGATTGCGACATTGGCTGCGGCGGATCGTATGACGTCGGGTAATGGTAGAGATACCCTCCAGGGTAAAGCGGTGCAGTTGCCGGAGAGTCATCTGCGCTCCGTGAGTGCGGATGAACGTTGGCAAACTGCGGCTTGGGGGGAGAACCGTTGCTCGAGCCATTTCGGGCTTGTTGTTGAGCAACGGCCTGTGCTTGCGCTTGCAACGCTCTTGCTTGTGCCTGTGCGAAGAGTTGCGCTTTGAGGCTGTGTTGTTGCATCTCCAAGAAGTGGTACTGCTTGTACAACTGCTCGTGCAAGGAGACGCCTGGACCACCTGTGAAGTAGTCCGGACCAGCGGCGTTGATTGGAGGGCTGTGGAGGAAAGGAACGCCATTGACGCCCCATTGTGTCCCGTTCGAAGCCCTCCGGTCGTTCTGATTCTTGTTGTAGTGATTTCTGCCTCCCCGATGGCTGCCTCCGCCGCGTCCGCCTCGACGGGAGGGTGATGTGCTGTGAGTGAGGGTCGGCTTTGGTGCAGGCGGAGGTCTCTTGAATGTCGGCCTTTCCGTCTCCTGGGGATACTCAAACTGCTCGCAAGCCTTTTCGAGCTTCCCGCCATCAGCAAGGTAGTCAAAAGCCTGCCGTATCTCCAAGTGAATGCCTCGGAATGCATAGTCGTCGGCGGAATTGCCGAGATTCCTGGAAGTGTTGAATGGCTCCTCCACACAAAGGCGCCAGCGTCCCTCTTTGCTGCCGCCGGTGAATTCCCAGCCCTTCTCTTGCCGCGTGAGCAACCTTCCTTGTCGTACTGACACCACGGAAGCCTGGTAGTCCAACTCGTGACCGTAGCAGCGAAAAAAATGGAACAACAATTGACCAATGGATTCAGTGTTCGCCGAGCCAAACCCGCGTAATGCGTCTAAATCATCATAAAAATCGTATGCGGCATTCGCCTCGGTGGAGTCTTTCCGAGGAGACATTTCGTGGAGCGAGGGCAGGATGGGGGGATCCCGAGTCTGGAGAAAGTTCAAGACCATGCATATCCATGTGTAGGAACTCAGTGTGCCACCAAGTGCTGAAGAGGTCAGTGTAAGAAATCCGAGGGTACATGTATTCATAAAATAGCATACCGGCATCATTCAAGATCCTTTGTTTTGTCCAGTGTTTGACAATCATGGTCAGTGGCCTGACCCGCTCATCGATCTGAACATACGTCTTGATCATGCGGGTGTTATCCAATGCAAGCGTGTTGTTGACGTTGACATCGCAGGCCAGAACCAGCTCCGGATCCCAGAACTTGACGATCGGAACCTTGGCGGTCGCAACGCAGACAACCTTGCTCATACCACCTTCGAGAATGTCAGCAAGCGAGTCGTGGGGAATTCTAGGCGCGACGGGACCCACGTTTCGCCAGCAAATCGGCCAGCATGTGCACGCTTTCCAGCTGCCTCATCGGGGTTTGAATACAAATATCCACTGCAATCCCTGTTAGCGTCTCCTAATCGTCAACCGAGGCATAATCGCATACCGTCGGACTCTGTTGTGCACAGCAAGTTGCCGGAGGACCCAAAGACGTGGACTTTGAATTCATTCCCCGGCCACTGATCACGCAACAGCCGCTCCAGCTTCTCAACCAATTTCCGCCTCCTTTCCTCGCTCTCCTTTGACGGCAATATCCGGTCATAAAGCTCCCTCATATCTCCGCTCAACTTCTTGTCTTCGTGCGGGTCTAAGGAGACCTTTGGTTTTTCCGGGGCCGGCTCCAGCGCATCCGCGCTTTCGTACGGTATTCGCCGCCTGCCAAAAGCCTGCGCGGTCTCATACTTGCAGCGATAAGGCCGTAATGAAGGCAGGGCGCCGTTTGCCTCGGAAGACACAGAGCGTGGCGAATGACTCCCGAGTCCACCGTTTGGCGATGGCGTCCTCGACCGAAAAGTCAGGTCGCGCGGATGTTGGTGGGGTGTGGATGGCACAGAATGCGAATTCTGCGAGTTCATGGGCGGTCGAACAGGAAACGGCTGCTGGAACCGCTCGCTCCCCCTGCCGGACATGATGGCCTGGTTCGACGTCACCTGCAAAGAGCCGCTCTTGACAGTATGCGACGCGCTATGATTCCCATCGAGTTTCTGCTGCGTTTGGTGGCAATTTGACAGTATCTGTGAATCCTTTGTAGCAGAGGTCGAGGGCGGCGTGGAGGCCGTTGCCGAGGGGCGGTTTTCCTGAGACACGATGACGGCGGGTAGGGGGTGAGCGAGGGAGGTATTCTGTGGAGAGGGTTGGTGACTGCGGACTCGCGGGGTTTGTGTGAGGAGACGAGGCGCTCGTCGTTGCTTTGTCTCTTGTTGTGGGGAAATAATCGGCGGGGGGGAGGACTTCGGTGGACGCGCGTGTGCGGTAAAGGCTGGAGAAGTGTTTCCTGGCGAGGCGGCCGCTCGCTCCGCAGCGGAGCAATCGATATGCGATAAGGATAGGTCTTGGTTTGCTTGGACGAGTCGACAATCGGGTGCAAACTGAGGCCAAAGGAATCGGCGCTGACGGACGGGGCGGAGGATGGCGAGGGGATTTGTAGATGGCGAACCGGTCGCGAGCGATTTATAGACTCATACACGGCGTAGCAAGATCAGGTCGGCGGCGTAAGTGAAGCGTGAGTGAGAGAGCAGCGGATGCGGCGCCGTGGAAGTGCAAGGTGTTGCCCCTGCTGGCGGTGGGTGCAGAGCGTCGGGAGTGCACGCCCTGGTCGCTTGTGGAATGAGCGCTAGACTTAGCAGGCGATGCGGCTGAAGGGACGGCCGTCGTCAGTACAGAGTGAGTCTTCCGGCGGGCAGGGAGAGCAGGCAAGTGGTGGGTTGGTGGGAGCGAGTGGGTGGTGTCGGGGGTTGCGGTGGAGGTTTGCTGGAGAGCAGCACACTTGAGTCGCGAACTCTCGCTTCTTGCACAGGGCGGAATTATTGCAAGAGAATCATTACGATCACGCATAGGCCGGCACGGCACGCAAAAGCGCCTCTTTTGGCAGGTGCGCTGGTATAATCTCGGCCGACCAGTCAATGGACAATGGAGAATGGACACTCGAATAGGCTGGAATAATTATGCTGCTGGATCGAGGGTAAGTATTGGCCTGCGCAGTCAAAGGGCCTCCTAACGTGAAGTTATCTCCGTACTGACTTACAACGTCCTGGCCCTCCTCAACAACAACCACCCTCACCCTCACCCTCACCCTCCACTCAAGGTACATATTCTGCCGCCTCCTGCACTCAGCCAAAGACTCCAGGTCCAGGCTCAGACTCCTCACACCCAAGCTCAGGCTCTCTGCCGCCCGCAGCCTGACCGTCACCGTGCCTGCGCGGCGACTCTGGCGTATGGCGCTGCCCGTCACCCCGTCTCGCACTCCATCACCTTGCCCCTGCACGACATGCCGCCTGGCCATTGGTGAGGGTGAGAAGCCGCCAAGGCACCCGAGCCTGGCTCTCCTTGTCGCTGCGGCACAAAGGCCAGCGGGCTAGTTAGGGGGCAGCCATCTCACGACCGAGGGACGCTCACGGCTGAAAGAGCATCCAAGGTCGAGAGTCGGTCCACCGCAAGCCCGTTGCTGCTGAGCCAGACGCCGCCCGCGATGCCACTCTCATCACCGTCCTCCAATATACAGCAAACATGGGCGCGGGGAGGCACCGCCGGCACCGTCTCGCTCTGGCGGACCTGCCTCGGGTTCCACCAGAGGCGTTTCATCAGCTGGACTGGCGGAGGTTGGATGCTTATGCGCGTCTTGCCATGATGATGCCGCGAACTGCTAACCGTGCACGTGGGTGTAGGCAATGGTAGGCCTGCTGGTCAGCTTGTACTGTACCTCAGCAGCAAAGGACAAATAGGTACCCAGCAGCAAGTCCGGCCGCTTGTGCTGCTGCAATTAGAATCTGGGGAAGCCTGTCTCAGGCACGGTGCAAGCAGCTGTCTCGAGCATCTTGCAGCCGCGTCGACCATTCCAGCGCTGACAGGCTGGTCCGACTGAGTAGGACTTTGCTTCAGCCTTTTCGTATTCAAGAAATTGATCAACGTCTACTTCGAGTCAGTGAGCAGATAGAGTATCGGGTTGCCTCGTACCTTACGTGTAGCTATTCGTACATGAATTATGCGGTCCGGGCCACGCTTAAGTTAATCCACGAGCCTCGGACGCGGCACGTACATAACTACAGTACGTTACCCGAGGCTCAACACCACCACAATCCAACTCACGACTCCAACCTTAACTTTCTCCAGCCACCGCGATAGCCGCTCGAGCATGAACATTATGGCCACGTCAATGAGAAGGATTAGTGAGTCTGACCTGATCACATCGCGGCGCATCCAACACCCAGCGCTCTGACATGCTAAGCCAGAGAACCCCGCGCTGTTGTATGTCCGCCAACTTCACGTCGCCAAGACTCCGCCACGGATGCAGACTCACGAAGATGAAGCATCTGCGACTTGCAGGAGAAATTCCGGCCAGCCATCTATGAATACCCCAAGGTCATTGCGACGACTCAGAAGATGCTCAGGGCCAGTACGTGTAGAGTCCATTTGGCCGTGCCATTGAGATGCCCCCCACATTGGAACCACCATCGCCGGATTGGGCCCCATGCAAAGGACCAGAGCAAAACGACATAATCCCTTCCCAGAAGCATCCCGTAAACAACTAATTTGCTCCGCTCGAAGTCCAAACTGGCTTCCTAGACACCTGCCAGGGTCCAGCACCAGTCTTGGCATCCATCCAGACCTCACCCCCTCTCGCCCCTCCATCATTCCTTTTTCCCACCAGCCCGGCCACTCGTGACACCAAATCGCCACTGATCTGTCTAACTCGCCACTGACCACCCCCTCCACAGGCAAGATCCTAAACATCCCCGTCTTCGCAACGACGCAGAACCGCGCCCGCCTCGGCGAGACATGTCAGGAACTCGGCCTCGACAGCCCCGACGGCGTCGCCACAAAGGTGCACGCCGACAAGACGCTCTTCTCCATGTGGTAAGTAATCGTATGAGCGTCGAGCGCCCGAGTCTCTCGCCGCTCGCCACAGAGCAAAAAGAAAAGCGGTTGTGAAGATCAACCTACAGCCGCCTGGCCGGATTCCTGTCTCACTCCCCCTTTCCAACTTCCTCACGTGCTCCCCATCCCCATCCCTATCTCCACCCCTCACGCGCCCCAAACCCTCTCCACCACCACCACCCCTAACACTTCCCCCCACAGGACCCCCGAAGTCCAATCCGCCCTCACACAATCCAACCCATCCACCCTCGCCGCCCAGCAAAAGCACGACTGCGTCATCGTGGGCATCGAATCCCACATCTGCGTCACGCAGACCACGCTCGACCTGCTCCGCGAAGGGCACAAGGTGTACGTGCTCGCGGACGGGGTGAGCAGTTGTAACAAGGAGGAGGTGCCGATTGCGCTGGCGAGGTTGCGGCAAGAAGG
This sequence comes from Saccharata proteae CBS 121410, assembly GCA_010015785.1. Classification (NCBI taxonomy): domain Eukaryota; kingdom Fungi; phylum Ascomycota; class Dothideomycetes; order Botryosphaeriales; family Saccharataceae; genus Saccharata; species Saccharata proteae. Next base: position 341,475 of record ML978732.1, read on the forward strand.
GGCAGTGGTGACGACGAGTGAGAGTTGGATTTACGAGTGCATGGGCGATGCTGGGGCCGAGGAGTGAGTTGTTTTCCGATCCGTTCTGTCTATTTGCGAAACCGGACGAGCGTTTTCTTGGTGGTGATGCCCGCTCGTGGGAGCGATGGATGCTAATTGCACCCTAGGTTCAAAGCTATTGCGAAGTTGGTCAAGGAGACGAAGGAGAGCACGACTCAGTCTTTGCAGACTTTGTGCAAGATCTAGACCGTCACATCTGTTTACAGACAAGCCGGTTTCGCCCGGTGGTTGGTGTGGATGGGCACGTGATGGGCACGTGATGTGTATACGATGAGCCACAAATAAAGCACCTGCACGCTGCCACTTCCATCTTCTCCAGCAAGATCTAGTCTTTCGTTCCGACGTACGAACAGACGGTCGAAATCCGATTAATCATATCGTCTTTGTGGGAACTATCATCTGATTGATCCTCTGTCTCCACTCAACCACCCTTCATCGACGCTCCGGAAGTCGGAACGTCTAACCTGCACGATTCCAGTGTTTCCTACCACCGCACTACACCATGACCTTATCATCTTCATCACTATTACCGCCGCCACCACTAACTCATTAACACCACCTCAACGGCTTCGCAACGACTATCCGCATCATTAGTTCCTCGACACATTAATCCAGTAAGCGCTCCAAAGCTATACATAGTAGTACCTAGCGCTACAATCTCGGCGTGATCTTCCCTCACGACCACCGTAGTACTACGAAGTCAACTTGAATCTAATCAGGGAGGAACTAGTAGGCTAGTAGTCTGGCATATTGTAGAGCAACTGTAGTCAGCGGAGATAGGGTGTTTATATACCTATCTCCCCACCCCCTCCGCCCCGAAACAAGGTTCATCCGACGTACACTCGCTATCCTATTAGTGACTATTGCCATCCCCATCACCAGACCAGTATCGCAGCACCGCCGCCACCGCTCTATAAAGATACTCCGCACTACCAGTCCCACGACACATCAAGTCCACACCGCCACCACCGCATCCCGACAGCAGTGACAAAGACACACACACCTCCAATGACAATCCAGCCTCAGCTCCATCTCCATCTCCATCTCCATCTCCCACCCGCCCCCCGCAATAGCTGGGGTGGAAGCCAACACGTTTCCGCAGTCCAGCAATATGCAGCTTCCCTGCTTGGAGACTAGCGCGTGTCTTTAACCTTAACTTATGTACCCGCCATCTCTGCATCCCGGCGCTCGGACGGGCTGCTTTGAGCCCGGTACTCGGAAGCTGATTCGGCGCGTGGAACCCGACGTCGCTGCGCTCTGGGTGCTGGATAAGGTATGTGAGCTCTGGAAGCTGGTCTGGAGTCTTGTCTTTGTGCCTCCTACGCCCTGTTTCTCGTGAAGCGGACGAGACGAAGCGACGGCGTTGTGGCGGTGACGCGGTTGCGATCTGGGATTATTGTGGGAGTGCGAGTCGCTGCTGGGGATGTTACGGGATGGCTGTTGTGGGTTGGGTTGGGATCGGTTTTTGGTTGGGCTGGGGGTGGTGGTGCTGGGTGTTGTTGTGGCTGCGAATGGCGAAGGGGTTCGAGGGGAGGGGGATGGGGTGAGATGGTTTGTTGTTGTTGGTCGTGGAGGTAAGTGGTTGTTGTCGTTGTAAGCGTTTTTGGGTGGGGTGGGTGGAGAGTTTTGAGCGGGTAGGGAGGTAGCGCTGGGGAAAGCTGAAGGGAATGGTGGTGGCGTGGTTTGAGGTGGTCCTTCGGGTTCGGTTCGTTGATGCAAAGGTCTTGATAATGGTTATCGTCGATGTTATGAGGGGTACATGTAGTCAATGACATAGCAGAGCGGAAAGGCCTACAGCTAATGATGAGGTGTCCAAAGAAACTTGTCTTGTAAGCTGCGGACGAGGAAGTATTATTGCAATCGAAGCAGTCAAAAGGTCAAAATGGGTCCTTGTGAGGATTCATCAGTGGCTCCCACGGCTGTAAGTGTTTGTCAGTGGTCCTAGTGATTGGCAGTTGTAGTTCCTGGTCTGAACAACAGTCAATGGTATCCAGTGGTATCCAGTGGACGCAACACGCATAAGTGCAGCTCCATACTCTCCATCGGAGACCGCACATCCAATAGCTATTACCTTTCCGTCCGCGCGAACCACGAACATACCACGGGCCGACAGGAAAACACACTGTGTTCCTCTCAAAGAGCATCATCCAGGAAAGCGGACTTGACAGTCACCATCCAACCAGACCAGTAAACCCGTCGGGTCATCGCACATCCATACCTCAATCGCATTCTCCGAAGCGCCAAAGAGAACTTCAAGCCTGATGCGACGGCGGAGTAAGAGCGCATGTTGTTCGTTCTCGCAGTTCCTGATTGTAGTCTTGACGCGCCAGCGCCCAGTCGACCTTGTACTGCCTGGGGAGAGACCATACGGTTGGAAGGCGAGACTGCACGCGCCCCTCGCACAGGAATGACGTTCTGTAGCGAAGATGTCGAGCGTGATGGCCCCGTATGCCGTGTTTCATTCGTTATGGGCGAGGTTGTAGATGGCCTCGGGTAGGCGGTGGGGAGGGCAATTGGCTGGACGAGCGTATGACGTGCGAGGGCGGGCGGAGGGCTTGGGTGTGGGAGGAGTGTGAGTGGGAGTGGGCGGTGCAGGCGGATGTGTCGAGGTGGTTGTCGCAGGCGAGGGCTGGTGCTGAGATTCGTCTGGGGTGAGAGAGATAGAGCGTGGGTAGAGGAAGCGTAGGCCAGTAGAGATGAGGCTTCAGATTCCTGGGTTGCAAAGCATGAGTCTGCTGATTCTCCAGTTTGCGCTGCAGACGAAAGAGACAAACGTCGGGCCTGGCTTGCCACTGCGGCAAGCGGCGAACGCTGGTTGCGATTCTTGCTGTCCGTCTTTGAGCACATACTTGTTGCTCGCTTTACGTGCGTTTGTGGATGATACTTCAATGAGGATGTACAGGTGATGGAGCGAAGGAAAGGTGTACACAGAGCGCAGCCCGGAGCCCTCCATCCATTTCATGCTGACGGCGGTTCTTGTTTCGGAGGCTTTCCGCGCCATTGCCTATTTTTCCGTGTGCTGGAAGACGATTGCGTCGCTTGCTGTAAACTCCAATGTTTCAGCAAGAATCATGGCTGGAAGTTTTGAAGTGATGGGGATGCTGACAACATTGCTGTGCTGCCGAGCGAGACACCGCCAGGCAGAATAATTACAATAGCAGGTACCAAATCGATGGCATCGCTTGAGGGGATCTATATGACTTCGCTGGTCGTGTGTTCAAGCTGAGTTATGGTCAATGATCCGAATTTCGTCTTGTTGTTGTGGGGGATCGAAGTGATGCGATGCGATGTGAACGACCATCATCATTCATACCAACACCAAACAGCCATTACAGCTTCTCAAAGTCCTGGGCAGGAATTAAGAGGACGGTTCAATCGTGACGGAGTGAGGTGCAACGCAAGAAACAATGAGCGTGACCTACTCAGCGAGATCTGTCGCCGCCAGGGCGGCCAGGCCACCGAGGACAGTGGAGATGCGCAAGGCCATGTCACCTGTTGCTGATTGTCAGGCCTTAACTAAGCTTGCCTCGAGATCTTCGCAGTGAGTTATGTTTGACACCCAGTCCAGACTTTGACTGTGAGAAGGATCGCAGCGCAGTCCTCCGCCGGCATGAGCTGGTCGTGTTTGATCGATTGCTCTTTGTTGCATGCGATCGACAGTCGCAACAACAGGCAAGGGTCACAAAGAAGAGATAGACAAAGCAAATAAGTGGAAAGATTGATTCAAGATATCAAGAGAGCAAACTATGTAAAGTGGTGATGAGAGCACCAAGATGAAGAAGTGGAAAGATTGATTCATAATATTAAAAAGCAAACTATGTAAAGTGATGATGAGAGCACCAAGCTGAATAGCCGGTCGCAGCTCAATGTGGTATTATATGTTGCAAGTGCAGTCAAAGGAGAAGAGTGGCCATTGGGCATGGCGTACTTCATACCATTTGGCGTGAGCATGACGGAATGCGATATCATTATTCTCGGATGATCGAGTGGGAATCAAACAAGCATGACACTTGTGACGCGCTCACGACATAATAACCTGAAAAGAACTACAAAAATCGCTCGGGCTTCTGCCCCAAGGCATTCGCACGATTTGATGGAGAAGAAAAGAGAGGAAGAGAGGGAGGGCAGCGGACTACTTATAGTCGGAGAAGGCCAGGCCATGACTCAGCCGAGGGCTGCGCGAGGACGCCGCGAGGGCTCCCATTGGCTGTTGCCGGCAGAGGTTGGAAACGGGGTTGGCTAGGCGATGCTTCTGGAATATACGCGTGCTGCCTCCAGGTCGCGCGACTTGGTCTTGTTGTTTTGAGTCTCTGTCACCTGATGGATATGTCTTCCTGATGGCCTCAATTAAGATCCTTCATCCCTTGAGAAGATGATCCAACTTCTCTAGCAACGATGCCCACCATCCGCACTTACCAATTAAAGTCTTCCTCGACCTAACCTCGTACAATACACTTCTGGTATTTACGCGTGCTGCTTCCAGGTCTCGTGACTTGGTCTTGTTGCTTTGAGTCTCTGTCACATGATAGCAGCAATCAAGATCCTCCACCCATTACGAAGAAGACCTAACATCTCTCCCAAACGATGTCCGCCTTCCGCACTCGCCCACAAAACTCTCTGTCGCCCCGACCTCGCGCGACCTCCAAGACCAACGAGTTTTCCGAGAAGGGCTTTGTCTACAACACTCCAACAACATTCTCTTCTGCGTCCTACGCGCGCCCCGAGGGTGCTGACCCAGCCCATACACACAACGGCGGAGAGAGGACTCGCGCGGGGAGATTGGGCGTATCTCAGCTCTTCGAATGAGGACACGCGTGACATATCTTCGAAGACATCGCCATGGGCGCTGAGAGCTACCCGGACAGGCCACAGATGACTCAAAGACGAGTACAACACGCTCTCGCGATCGAAACTCCAGCGCCACAACAGTGACACCTATGTTGAATCAAACAAAGTACCGCAAACGGATACTCTTCGACTCTGTCAGATCGTGGAAGCTGGTGTACTCAAGCCAAAAGCAGGCGTCTCATCGGCGGGCTTGGACGCCAGGCTTTTCCGATACAGGCACAGACAGCGGCAAAGAGACAAATGATATACAGCACACCATCATCGTTATAAAGCTTGTCTACTCCTCATTCTTGGGCTTCTGCCTTGCTTTCCTTCACTGACTCGACCAGAACCGCCATGCCCGTTCCCGTACGCAAGACAAACGGAAGGATCGCGAAGGATGACGAAAGTGTGTATACGGGGCAGCAGAGGCAGTTGAGCACATCTCGAGCCTCGCGGTCAATGTGCGGACTGAGTCAGTCATTGTAAGTGGAGCTATTTGCTGCTTGCTTGCTTGCTTGCCGCTTGTTTATCCAGTGCGCTGTAGCAACAAGCCGGTATCTCATGCACGGACAAAGATTGTGGTAAAGATTACAGGCAGTCCCGTACAAGAGAATACACGAGACGAACGACAGTGCAATAAGTCCTCCGGCAAACCACCCAACACGCCCTGGGAAGCGAAAGTCCACGTAAAAATGTCAGTCAAGACCTCGTTCATCCCCAGGCCCTGACAATTGCCGTCACCTTTGAGATCGATATTGAAGAAGCGGCCTGGGTGGTCTTGATAAGGCCCATCACCTTGATTTCGAAACCGACCCCGACGCGGGTGGATAGGATTCAGCGTTTCGCTGTGTTTGCGCGTGGAATGCATGGACTCGGGGATTCCCTGCTGCCGTTTGGACAGTTTCTTGACGCATTGTGCCGCCGTGATGGATGACAAATGGGAGAAGCAGAGGAGTGGAGAACAAGAAAAGAGCGACAGTGGCCAGTTTCTGTAGATGAGCGGAAAAAGGCGGGGGCTGGGGACTGGAAATAGTTGATCAAGGCAGCGCGAGCCGGCCGTGTCGCACTGGATAAGTCAATGTATCCGCAGTTGACAAGACTCACACGGGTGTAACACGCATCATCCACCCATATCGAATCGGGAACAAAAAGCTCTCTGATCTTCCAATCGGTTATATCTGTAATTGAAACGAGGCTCGTCAACTATTTCCAGCGGGACAGAGACGAGCAAGGCGGTCCGACGATGATACTAAGCTCCACTGCTGCTATTTCGCTGTGACCGAGTGCCATGCAAACATTGTGAGGTGGGTTGCTTCTGCTTGGACAGTATTCCTGATCATTACTGCCACTGGCAGTACATGGAGAGACAGAGCTGACTGAATCTTGCGACCACTAGGCTGGAGAATAGGAGCATTGCGCAAAACAGGATAGTGAAGGCGAGGGGTTTGAGTATGCTTGTGCGAGGTAGAGGAATCAAAATGGAGAGAATGTGAGGTTTATATACCCGACTAGCGAAGGGATGGTCTTGTGATTAGGTCAGTCGGTGTCGAGCAGGCGCATCTTGTTGCACACTGACAACTGTCACATGACCTTCATACTTCCACCGGGACACCCAACACATCCACCCCACCTTCACCACCCAACACATCCACCTCTGATCTAGGCTTTGTCAAGGAGAGGAAGACCGGATCGACTGCTCCAGGCAGAAGTTATCTCAATTTGACATAAACTCGGAGCGGAGGCTGCTTGGTAAGACCAGTAAGGTTTCAGAAAGGGGATCTGAGTCCGTGGAGAAGCGTTGTGGGTTTGACTCAGAACAGCGACCGATGAAGGACGGCACGGTGGCGCGAAAAGCTTTCGTGCTCTTGGTCAGTCCAGTGGTGGGTTTGGAGGCGTGGTGGAGGGGGGCATGTGATCGGGATTCGTTACTTGGAAAATCGTGTACCGCTGTCGTCGAAGAAGGAAATACCACAGAAGACCCACCGCTCATACGCTTATTACCTCTGCATTTCCACTCTCACGCCTTCCCCTTCTCCCTCTCCTTCTCCCACTCCCCCAATCCCTCCACACAACCCCCCGCCATCTCCGCCTGCTCATCCGTCTTGACAACCAGCACCCTACACTTTGCGCCCTCCCCCCCTACATCCACCACCACCTCGTCTCCCTTTCCTGCATCTCCGTTCTTCCCCCCATCAACCACCACCCCCAAGCACCCCAGCGCCTTCCCCACCCTCTCCCTCAAGTACACCCCCTTCTCACCAATCCCGCCCGCAAAAACCAACGCATCCACCCTCCCCCCAAGCTTAACCCAGTAACCCGCCACAAACCCGACAACCCGATCGACGAAGATATCGAAAGCGAGCCTGCACATCTCATCGCCCGACTCGCCCCTTTCACACTTTTCCGCTTCGGCGGAGATATGCCCAAAGTCCGTCGTTCCCGTGAGCGCTTTCCAACCACTCTTTTTATTGAGAATCTCCTCCGCCTGCGTGATATGCATCTCCTTTGTGCTGCTCCGACTCAACATGCCCGCGTCGTGCGTGTAGTGGAACACGAGACTCGGATCCACGCTCCCGCTCCTCGTGGCGCCGGGGAGCCCGTCCAGAGGCGTCAAGCCCATGCTCGTGTCCCAGCTGCGGCCGTCCTTGATGCAACAGACTGAGGCGCCGGAGCCGAGGTGCAAGGCGATGATGTTGAGGGAGGGGCTGGGGGTGCCGAGGTGGGTGGATACGCGCCGGGTTATGAAGGAGTAGGAGAGGCCGTGGAAGCCGTATTTGCGGAGTTTGTTGTGGGTGGCGAGGGAGGGATCGATGGGGTAGGTGTAGGTGTGCCGGGGGAGTGTGGCGTGGAAGGATGTGTCGAAGAAGGCGATGTTGGTCGTGTGGGGGAGGGTGGTGTGGGTGGCGCGGATGATGGAGAGGGAGGAGGAGTTGTGGCTGGATGGAGAGTGGTTAGTCTTTTAGGTTTGGAGTAGAGGGAAAAAGAAAAAAGTAGAGCGCGACTAGGTGAGGATGAGCAGGGGAAAAAGCTTCGTGCAGGTCTGCAGGTTGGACGGGATGGTACCATCCAAACACCCGAACGGATAGGCGCAAAGTACATCAACCCAACTTACAGCGGCGCCAAATCACTCAACCTCTCAATACGCTCATAAGTCCTCCTATCAACCACCTTCGCCTTCCCGTAATCCCCTCCATGCACAACCCTATGACAAGCGAATTCCACATCCCCCTTCTCCTTCAACTCCGGCAATCCCTCATCCTCCAAAAGCTTCTCAACCAGATAATTGAACGCGTCCTCCTGCGACGTGATCTTCTTTTCCGTTATCTCTTGACCCTTGATTCTGTGGTCTCCGCGGGTGTATTTGAGTTTCGCGGGCGGCGCGGTCAGGCCTTCGATGGAGGCTTCGGCGAGTTGGTGGGGGGTGGAGGAGGCGGTGGTGAAGGTGTAGACGGAGAGTTTGACGGAGGAGGAACCAGCGTTGATGGAGAGGATTATGCGGGGCATTGTGGGCTGTGGTGGTGATGGTGGCTAGGAAACGGTATTAATGAAGTGTGGTGATGTTGTGAAGGTGGTGGGGGTGGCGTGATCGGCAGCTGGTGATGGTTCTGGCGGGGAGAGCTTGGTGTTGGGATTGCAGGCTGGCGGACAGGACACAGTCAAGTAGCAGACGCGTTACTCAGCTGCAGCGTGTGGCTGGCACGAATTACGCAGCTGTGATTCTCGGCTTCCGCGGCAGGTTTGGTGCAGGAATGGTGCTGCGCCGTTGCGGGGCTTGTTTGGCCAAGTGGGAGGAGAGCTCCGGGTGACGTTTGTGTTGGCTGGTAGGGGGCACGAATGTTCGAGCAGCTGGACACTTCTGAACATAGAAGATCAAGTACGGCAATGCTTCGAAATGAGCTTCATTGTTATCTGCAGCTTGAGAGATGGTGAAATATGGCAGACAGCAACGGATTCAGATGCAATGGTGTTGTAGCGATCAAATCGACGTCAGAGGGTCACCTCGGACTTATCGATCTTAAGCATCGACTGATCGTCTCGGCAAGTCGGCAAGTCGGCAATTGAACCTCCCAGCACCCTCAACCTCACCATCACCCGATTTTCCACCACCAGCCGCAGAGGGAGTTGCAAGACCTCCACCAAATTTTCGAAAGCCCTAATTTCCAGCTGCCCCAGCATTTCGATGTAGAGCTCATCGATAGCTCGGTGCACGCGATCACCAAATCCCTCCGACGAAAAACCCAACGCGAAACACTCCAGAAACCCGTGTCGACTGGAGAGCTGTCTATATCCCGCTCGAAAGAGCCGTCCAAACAAGAATCCAACTACGTCTTCACTAGAGGCGGAGTCAGTAATCCTGACACGGTCGGCATCATGCTTTACTCCCTGATTCGAAATTTGTCTGCGTCTTTAATCCTTACACCCATTGATATGATCATTCAAGCGTAGATGGAAATGTAGATAGACAATTCCCCCCGCAGTTGGAGAAATGTTAATATTAGGGATCCAAGAAGTACTACAGACTAATACCGTAGACGTGATTGCGCTCTCACCCTCCCATGACTCCCTCCTCGCCATTATCTATACTATGCCGGTACGGTCGGCGACCTGGACTCAGTACCGTTAGAAGAGTAAGCGAACCCCCTTCAACCCCTCTCCTCTTCAAAGCACGTGATCCATCCTCATCGCTCTAACTACATAAACTCTCCTCTTCCTTTTTTCCTCTTCTCTCACAACTACAGCTGTATGGACCTTGTCCAAGCCGCGCGGACTCAAAACGTCAATAGAGCCCAACGTGGGGATCATATTCATGTATAGCATCGTCCACGCGCGCCCTAGTTCCGAGGTATTCTTGCTGTTTGAAACGCTAACACTACTGATACGCTCTACTATCTTCATGACAATTTAGTGCAACACTTCATTACTTTCTCGGATTACGCGCATTTCCATCAAGATGCTTTGATACTAGTAAGCTAGTAGTGATCATGATCATCATCCACGAGAAATAGAACAGTGCAACCGCAGAGTAGCAGGACCGCATCCACAAGGCCAGTCTGTCTCTTATCAATGAGCAGGCTTAGTGGAAAACGGCCCTCATATCTTCCTGCTCACCACAATCGAATTCTGATTCAATCCTATCAGAAACCTTGGAGAGCAGAGTTCGACCAAAGAAGTTCAAGAGGGAAGGAGAGGGGTTTATATAATCTACAGGTCACCTCGACAGCCTCCCGTAACTTTTCAGGTAGTTGGAAGTCTTGCGCTCCACCTTAATCACTAGAACATATAACCCCCCGTTTTCTCCATCTTCCCTTGCCGTATACATCTACACCAATTAGGAATCCGTAGGACCTGCCTCGTTCCCAGGCGGATAATTCGCCGGACTTTAAACCGGAGTGGGCATTTACAGCTGCGCTTATCCTGAATCTATCCTTTACTACTTCCGACACATTTAACCCGCTAACAGTGATCTTCATCATCATCACTGTATCGAGATTCGAGACTTTGCTCTCTCCAATCACGCTAATCATATATACCATCACCACCCTACCGACAAACCAAATCCCAAGCAGCCAAACACGCGAGACACATTCAGGGAAACAGAACAGGCCAGTGGCCATAGCCACAATTTCCATTTCCTCTACTTACTATAGTAGGACCAGTTTCTCGCATCGATTGCAGTATAGCGAAAGAAAAAAGCAGAATCAGGCACTCGCCCCATCCCCGTCTTCTAGATCTCCCCCCAACCCACCCCTCCCCTCCCATACATATAACGACGTATACCCCCAAGCCCACGACTCCACCACCGCTCTACACCCCGCTGCAAACTCCCCACTCAGCGAAATCTCGCTCTTTCCGCTCCATCCTCTGTGCTCAGATCAAAGAACCAGAGACCACAACGCCAGACTGTGCCATCGTACGTAGCACGGCGCTCCCCATCATTGTCGCGGTTAGTCGCAAGGTAACGTTAACCGAAACCAGCGCTACCGCAACGACACCGTTTCCTTCGCAAAGCCACGCGACACCGTGATTTGCATTTACGTTTAGCGCCTACGACGGATACATAAACACGTCAACCCCGACCCCTTTCCTTCCTAGTCCGTGGAACTCTGGCGCGATAGTCTGAGCGACGCGTTACGTCCTCGGAAACCGGGCGTAGTTACTGTGGGCTTGCCAAGTTTCGGTACGCTACGTTACGGCTTCGATCAATTGTGCTGTGTTGTGTTGGGGAGATGGAGTTTGGCGATGCTGTTCGTCACGACTGGAAGTGATGTTGGTGCACGGGATCGGGGTCGGGATGCGAGGGAGCGAAGCGGTGGTGCTTGATGTAACGTTAGGGCGAAGGGCGGGGAAGAAGTAGAGGAATCGGGCCATGAAATTACGGGATGGACTTGCTGTGGTTGATGGGGACCGGACGATTTTTATGGGTCCTGAACGCATGCCGTGCTAGACGTCCAGAGGCAAGATTGGAGGGTAGTAGGATTCTCGCAAAGACTGATTGCACCTATACGTAGACCGCGGTGGAGCACGGCCTGGCTACAGTACCGGAGCAATCGGCCAAAAGCATAGTGCTGGTTTCTTGAACGAGCAAACAAGCAAAATGCGGAAGTACTCCAAACCCAATCAGCCTCTCCCCACATCTCCGCCACAACTCCCCCAACAACCAGACGATTCCGACCACCTCAAACTACTTCCGTCCCCACACCTCAGACAGTAAAATTCCCTACCAACCTCAAATCCCTCGAGCTGCCCCCGACCCAAACATCGTACGTGCCATCGTCAAGCACCCACGACTGGCTGCCCACATCCCAGTAACACGCATCCTTCCTCCTGACACTGAAGCTCACCTCACCGCTCTCCCCTTTATCGAGGAAGATCTTGTCGAAGCCGCGGAGTTGGCGCAGCGGGGAGTCGGGGGCGGAGCTGGGGAGGCCGATGTAGAGCTGTGCGACCTCGGCGCCGGGGACGGAGCCGGAGTTTGTGATTGTGGCGGAGATGTTGAGGAGGGGGGCGTAGAGGTTTGTGGAGGGGGAAGGGGTGCTGAGGGTGAGGGAGGAGTAGTCGAAGGTGGTGTATGCTGGGGGTTGGATTAGTGGGGAGACGGATGTACTCTGGGGTTTGAGGGAGTGGATTGGGGATGAGGGTGGGGGAGGGAGAGGACGTACATAAACCGTAGCCAAACTCATAACGAGGCTCTATGCCTGCTTTGTCAAAGTGGCGGTAATCGATGTACAGACCTTCGGCGTAATCGTCATCCCCAGATTGAACAGCGGTTCCGTAATCACTCGTCTGCTTGGCAATCGTATATGGTAGCTTCCCACCCGGATTGGTATCACCGTACAGCACATCGACGAGCCCATTCCCGCTTTCCTGGCCAGGAACACCCGCCCACACAATCGCCATGACGTTCTGGTTTCCCAGGATACTCTCGAGGATGAGTGGTCCGACAGAGTGGATAACGACGATGACGGGTTTTCCGACGGCCGCGACGGCCGCGACGAGGCCGTTGCCGTCGTGCCATGGGTCGAGGTTGTTGCGGTCGCCGGCGTTGCCTTCGACGGTGATGTAGCTTTCGCCGCTGTCGGAGTTGATGAAGACGAGGGAGATGTCGGCGGCAGAGGCGGCGGAGGCGCCGTCGGTTTGATTGTCGGATGTTGAGGTTGTGAGGGTTGTGCCGTCGGCTGACGCGCGGGTTTGTATGGCGTCGAGGGGGGCGACGAGGTACTGTGGTGGTTTTCAGCAAAAGCATCTGCATGTGATGGCTGTGTAAACAACTCACAGGGAAGTCTGCTGTTCCTGAACCCCATCCAATGGCCATGGTACCGTTGTCACATCCACGATCTGTGCACGCGTTTGGACCGTCCGGGTTGACAATGGAATCGTAACCAATGATTGCGAGACTCGACGGCTTGTTCAATGGAAGAGTGTCATCATCATTCTTTAGCAGCACAATCCCGTCACGAGCAATGGCTCTGGCGACGTCTTTGTGATCATCCTGTACATTTGGTCCGCCAGTACCTCCGGTCCAGGAGCTCCATGTCACAGCGGGATAGCCCTGGTCTTGGCCAAGCAGGTACCAGGAAGCCAGGATCCTGCGCACCATGTCATCCAGCCGAGTCTGCGGTACGGAACCGTTGTTGACGGCGGTGATAAGATTCTGTCCCCAGTAGATGCTGCCGCCGCTAAAGTCCGTCCCAGGCATAGTCATGTCAAGGCCAGCATTTGCGCTGGCCACAGTGGAGTGCTGGGCATTCCAGTCACTTACGATGTATCCCTTGAAGTCGAGTTCATCTTTCAGCAGTCCGTTCATGACATGGTCGTTCTCGCAAGACCAGGTCTCGTTGTTCTTATTGTAGGAACACATGACGGACGCGACATTGGCATTGACCGCATCGGCAAATGGCCACAGATACAGTTCGTGTACGACCCGATCCGCGATGTTTGCGCTCATGGTCTCGCGGTTCAATTCTTGCTCGTTGCCGATGAAGTGCTTCGCGCAGGCTTGAACGCCAGAGCTCTGCATCCCGGTTATGGTAGCCTGCATGGACAGACCGCATAGGTACGGATCGTTCGAGAAGCCTTCCCAGCCTCTTCCGCCTTCGGGTATCTACAAAGCTCCTCAGCATATGATTTCAGTACGATTGATCAAGCTGACCTTTCCGAGCGGACCAGCCACCGGTCCGAGTTGCACGTTGACACCCAAAGCCTTTGATTCGGCCCCAAGGGCGGCGCCTCTCTCTTGCATCAAGGTCAGGTTCCATGTCGATGCCGCCTGGACACCAGCCGGGAAGACGGTGACATTCTGGACATATCTCACTCCAAGCGGACTGTCTTGGAGACAAAGGGACGGATAGCCAATGGAGGATACGGGGGAGGTATTGCCCACACAAGGGCCATCCTGCCATCCGACGCCCGTGACGATCCCAGCCTTATCTTCCTGTGTGAGCTGGGCCAGGGCTGCATTAGCTTTGCTATACGCCGTCGCCCAATCTGAGACCTGAGCTCCACCCGCAGCCACAGAAGCAAGGACCACTAGACACGAGGACTTCATCCTGAAACTGGTAAAGACGAAGAGGAGGAAGAGATAAGGAAGAAGCTGCGGGGAGATGGAAAACCAAATAGCCTTATGATTAGGCTCTATTCCTACTTATACTTCTCCCCGGTTCCGCTCCGCAGGGTTGCCTCAGCTCCGATCAAGGTGACCACGCAAGCTTATGAGCAACATGCTCAACAGCAGCAGCAGCAGCAGCAGCATATCCAGCCGGAGACCTCGTAACAGCAGCAGCAGCAGCCACGACGAGCCATGGCATCGTGAGTGAACAACGCATGGCCGAGGGCTGGGCGAGCGCAGTCCCCCTCTCGGCTATGGCGCTGACCAGTAGACTGAACTTATTATTGGACGGATGAAGTGCTGGCGCGGTGTTCAGCCAGCGATTTCAAGCACCGAGTAGGCTGAACCCCGCAAACGCTGACGGAAGAGGCTTCGGTGGCGATGCAGCAGCAGCCACGGTGCCTTACTCTCCGCAACAACAACCTCCGCATGATCGCCTTTGTGCGTTCTGGAAGGGCTGGTCATAGGGTTCTTTGCAGCTTGGAGCTGGGAGATGGAGGGGTGGCACAGCGAATTTGTTGGACGAGCGGTTTGGGCACGAGGAAAACGAAATACCGAGGGCTGACGGAGGCTGCGGAAAGTGACTGATTCGGACTGATGAGCTTGCTAGGAGAGTGCGGACTAAAGGAGACGGCTGCGGATGAAAATGGAGAGTCATGGACCTGTCTGCGCGACGGCGTTGATTGGAAGATGTGGATGAGGAAAAGGTTGAATGCTGACGGCGGAGGGAGAGGTTGACTCGAGACAGGCGGGACCTGTGCTGTCGTCTACACACGGCCGTGATGGAGGCTTCGTAGGCCTGTCCTTCTCGTGAGCAAAACCTTCCACAACCTCGAACAGCGCAGGCATCGCACTTACGGTCGACAGAGGTCGCAGGACGGCGTTCGGCTGAGAACATGAGCAGCGGTGAGAGAGATAACGTTAAGCGTCTGAGGACGACGTCGTCGGCAGTGTCACGATCGGAGCTACTCCCCCGTCCTTTAAACCATCGCATTTCGTCAAAAAGGCGTCGCATCTCCTGCACCACCGACGGAGCCGCAGCTGATACGTGTCTCGCAGCAGTATGCGTCGTCCATGGGGCCAGATATCTTGTGATATCGCACCTGCACATCCAGCAAAATGACCCGGACCAGACAGCAAAGACGACACAACCACCACATAGTCGAAATGACCAAAACATCATGATCCCCAATTGCCTATGACCAGGCTCAACTCATTGGTACCCTACTCATCCACCATCTTCCTCTCTCTCCATCTTCCTCTCTCTCTCCATCTCTCTCTCACTCCGTCAAGTCCACAACACTCCCTCCACCCCACAACGCCCCCCTCCCCCTGCACACCGTACCCCAACCCTCCACCATCCCCATCATCCACCACCACACGCCCTCCCTCCCTCCCTATATCTGCATGTCTCACCTGCACCACACCCACACTCCCACTCCAACCCCGGTAACCGGAACATTCCCACCGCCCGCATAATCTCCATCACGCACCGGGCACAAACACACATAAACCTCATCCCCCTCCGCCAGATCTGGAGCAACGTAACGCAACGCGCGCACGCAAAGCAGCCCGTCGCACAACCTCCTCGCCCATCCCAGGTTCTCACATACGAGTTGTGCGTGTGTGGTCCGCCGCCGTCGCACACAAAGGAGCCAAGCCATCCAACCGCGCACCCACACCTCCTCTCGCCACCAGCACACAAGACCATCAAGAACCCAAACACCCGCATCCCACCCGAATCTCTCCCACCAACCCATCCAGATGCCCAGCGCATACGAACCGAGCAAAGCCGAGATCCGGTGCAGCGTACTTGTATCTACCACGCACACACACACGCCACCAACCACGCACCCACTCGACCCATCAATCAACACTCGACCGCCACCCCGCCGTGTGCGTTCGACGCTCCTGTAGCTTTTCTCGATGCAGAGCCTGCATGCCTAACTTTCTCGTCTCCCATCCCGCGCCCTCTCAGTACACCCCCCCTCCCCCTCTCAGTACATCCGTCCCTTCGTCCCAGCTCGTCAGCCACAAATGCCACTACGCCGCCGCCGTCAGACACGGACGAGTGGCAAAGCGTGAGATAGGTGCGGACGAGTTGGCGAGAAAGCAAGAAAACAAGCTGTCGATAGCCTTGCAGCGCGCCACAATGCCTCGAGTGGGTGCGGCGTTTGGGGTTGTGGGTTGTGGGTTGTGGGTGGCAGGGAGGGTTGGAGCGTCGCGGGGCGGACATGGCATCGTAGGGAGTGAGGAGAAGGGCGGGTGGATTTACGGTGGTGCTGGAAGAGAGGGTGTGAGGGTGTGAGGGTATGATGTGGCGGGGTGGGTGGGTGGATAGGGTGGGTCTGTTGCGCACGTCTATGGCTACGGCTATATCTATATGTTTTTGCTTTGAGGACAGACGACGACGCGGTCTAGTCGTCTTTTTGAAAATCATTGGCTCGTGTTTGCATAATCATCTCCAGCCTTACCTCCTGCCACACACACATACACACCCGCTCCCCTTCCCAAGATCCAGTCTCCCCAGCCCCATCTCCCTCCCCGTCAACCCGCCGCTGTCACACGTTTCACACCAAGCATCAGCGACCCATCCGTGCTACCAATAAAGCTCGAGGCGTTTGTCGCAAGCCGGGTATGCGGACGGAGAGGCGGATGGGAGGATGGGTGCGAGGACGGGAGGACGGGAGGACGGGAGGATGGGAGGATGGCAGGACGGGAGGAACGGGGGATGGGAGGACAGGAGGACGGGTGGACGGGAGGACGGGAGGACGGGAGGATGAGAGGATGGGAGGACAGGCGATGGGGTAGAAGACGTGTTTGCGAATGGAGAGGCGAATGGGAAGCCTGATTTGTAGGGTGCGTGGGTGTACGGGTGTTGGATGGAGGTACGAAGGCATCGAAGGTGTGGAAGGTGTGTACGATCGAGGGTTATTGTGGCGTGGAGTGGATGCTATCAAGACGGATAGAAGATAGGGATTAGAAATAATGATAGCGGCTACAGGCAGTTTCTTTATCAAGCAGGCGGGCTTTTTCCAGAGATGGATTCGAAGGTATTCGCGCAGGGTGATGGATGGGAGTGGGGAGTGGGGAGTTTGATGTGTGGGGTTGGTGGTGGGAGTTTGTCTGGTTGCTACGCGTTCGCAGGCACATATCTGCGAAGCAACTGCCATTTCTTGAGTGCTGGGGGATTGACTTCGGAGTGGAACGGGCAAGACGATAGGAACGGATCTGGCTGTGCATTTGCCATGCATTCCGCGTGCTTCGCAAAGTAAGTGTTGGAAGAGATGTGGCGGATGTGGTGGCGTGAAATCTGTCAGTTTCCGGCCTGCTCGCATCGCGACGACCAATACGACCGCACAGGTCGAGACGGCTGAACGACCTCGACCAGCGAGGGAATGTTTGCGAGTCCTCCACACCGAAGCCATGTACTTGTCATCGATGCAGAGACGCCGGTGAGGAAGTCTTAACCCGAACCTCGCCTCTCCACATCATGGTGATTCATGGGTCATAGAAAGTGAGCCTCAACAGCTCAGCCGTCTCGATCAACCTGAGGGAACCAGGAAAATTGGACAAGTTCAGAGGTACCATCGAAGCAGCCTCAGAACGTACCGAGAAGGAAAGACTGCGCGCCCCGCTAAGAATAGCATTGCAGGAGCACGTGAGGAGCCAAGGAAGAAGCCAAAAAGGGCTGAAGTATCTGCAGCTGTCACGAAAAAGAAAGAAATGCGCATGACGAACGGATGGCGACGTGCCTGTACCTACATGTTTGATCATCCGGGATCCTGCATTTCCATGCAGAGCACTAACGCCCTACAAGTCGAACCTACCGGAGACACAGGCATATCCGCAGGCCATCTCGGTTCAGAGCCGAAAGACGGTATTCCACTGCAGCCCGGATTGTTTCCTTCCGATGTCCCACGTTCGTTGCAAGCCACAGAGGCGTTGAACCAGCCAGTTCAAAAGCCAATCCATTCCCTATGGGAGCCAGCAGGTCTGCCGAGAGAACAGTACGTAGCAAGAAAAGCAAGGAAATAGAGATGGATGCTAGGAGGTACATGAGGCGGAGGAGAGTGGGGACATGTGGGGTCGGTGTTTGAAGAAGAGAAGGTTGAGTCAAGCAAGGCATAGGCCCAAAGCATGAACGTGATCTGCTCAAGGTGGATATGAGAAGGACGGGGCAAGTACCAGGGCGCTGGGAGAGGGGAAAGGAGATAGGCGCGAGGTTTATGAATCGAGAGAGGCCGAAACGGCATTGCGTGCCCAAACAGTACTCCATTGCCAGGGAGGACCGAGGGAATCAGCCGAGCAAGAGCCTGGTGCGGACCGTCTTCCTCCGCTCTTGAGTTGCCAGGAAAGAGATGCCGAGTCAAGCCTTGGAGCAAGGCCAGCCAACTAACGATGCGTTTAACCAGCGGCGGCAGCGGTAGTCTAACAGAACGGCTGAAACAAAGGACAGCGGCCTGGTCCGGCAGCACGGGTTCGGAGAAAAGAAAAGAGAAGCGGGAAGCGTGGGTTGACCTGTCAGCGCGCGAGACTGAGCAAAGTTTACTCCGTAATGAGCTGGCAGTCTGTCGACGACGGTGCCGAAGTGTCGAGCGGGCATGCAGTCCGTGCGCAGAAACGGCGGGCGATCTTCGTTCCCGGATCCACGTCGCTTAGGCTGGCTGTGGCTCAGTTCGTTCGCCATCGTTCGCGGTCGTCTTGGGCCCAATGTTAAGCAGCAACGTATCCGCAGTAGCCAAAGCCTGTCGTGACTGAGCTCCGTCAATATCCCGAAATGCGAGGAGATGGTGGCTTGTTTCAAAGCGAGGCGTCTTGGTAAACAGCAGTGTTGGATGATTCCAGGGTACGGCGTGCCTTGCGATTAGTGCCGTGGACATCGAGGTCTGGACCATCTGTAGGTAGATCATGCTTGCGACTATCATCTCTCTAAACGGGTCATGGTCGCGGTCCGGGATGGGTAAAACATCGTGAGCACTGCTTATCTCTTCGAGTTCCGGTGGCATGAATCGCTGCCGACTCGGTAGTCGAACTTTATGAGTCGAGATGCGTTCCGTGTACCAATGAGTGTGGCACATAAGGAAGCGATGGGTGAGAATGGCAGCGCGCTGTGCCTGGCGATGAGGTTACACTTACATTTGCGTCCACGATCGGATACTTCCTCACCTTCGATTAATCGCTAAGGTTCTCCATGGTGATCTGTCCGCGATGCTTGTTTTCTCCGCGTGACATGCAGGCAGGCGTAAACGGCGCGCGCCACGAGGCCGCGAAGCATGCGCAAACGGCGACTTAGCATGAAAGCTTGTCCGCTGCGACCTGCAGAGGGACATGGACCGGGGATTGAGGCGACCAGTAACTTACCGAACCTTATCGTGGAGCTCGCTTTGTGGCGGTTTTGGCTGTTTCAGGTGGAAAAGAAAGCCTGGTTCTGGTCTGCGAAGTAAGGATGCGGAACCGCACTTCAGGAGCGGGATCTGATGTTTGCTTGGCAGATCGTTCGCAGCGGGGTTGTCCGTATCAAAGTTGGAGTGTTGCTGTTGGCATGTATTGGATCGTCGAATCAACTGCATTCAGGTGGACGATGATGTTGCCATGCTGCGGCCGTGTGGGTGAGCGGTATGTATACCTAGCAATGGCGACTTCTCCGCATGTGACCGTCGAATGCTTGATTAACTTTTCGACGGCTGCCGCTGCAAGAGCGTTGTGATCCCGGATTCAGCCGATCCACGGGAGTTTTCACCGAAGCTCATAGCTGGCAGCGCTGACCATCTGCGCTGGATGTCCAGCACAGAACTCGGAAATTCACGATAGACTGCAGTCTCGGCAGACGTCTGTTGAGACGATCAAGCGAGCCAAAAACACGGCCGGCTGAAAACTCGGTCAAGAGTTCCGGTCGAGTAGCCGCTCTTTAGCCTTGTCCTTGGTATGTGAGTGTTTCTCTCACCAGAATAGCATGCTGGCAAGATTCTGATGCCGTCGTCTCATCTCACTCATTGTCCATGAAGTTGCTCGGCAGCGTTGCAGGCATCCTCCAGGTAACGGACTGGAAGTCATGCCATTCTGAGGTACCTTTTGCGAGCATGGCGTTGGAGGCCGAGATGCGACCACATGGGTAATGATCGCCCTAAAACTTCCAAGAGCGGAACAGTAGCGCAGAGGGCAGCGCAGGTTTCCGTCATGACGAAAGGCGGAGCGCGGGTCCTTTGGCCTAGAGATGCCAGCAATGGCGGCCTCTGAGGTGCAGTCACGAGAAGCAGTCAAGCAGGCCAGCCTGACCAGCCGTCTCATAAAGGGTTCAGCCGACCACCCCTTGGAGATAGTGGAAGCGAGGCTTGAAGGGCATTTCCCGGCCGATATCGACTCCCGTGACGGCAGCTGCTTTGGAGTTGAGCGCTAAATCAAAGTCAAGTAGAGATCTGCCGTCGCAAAACAGAACTATGAACGGCTAGCAGGGTACTCGACAGCCACGCTGCCTGTGTCGCACCCATAAGCCAAGGCGATCTTGAACGGGAGGAAGGCCGGAACAGTCGTGTTCAGAAGATCAAGTGTCGCATCGCGAGGGAGGGGCGGCTGGCGGGAGGGAAGGACGGTGATTGGTGCTTGGTGGTCTGCGGATGGATGTGAGCGACGTTTTCCAGCATTTGTCCCGGTTGCCGGCTTCAGCCCAGCGAGGCGCGCAGGCTGGTGCAGCGCGAGTTGGCAATTGGAACACACGATGCGTCGCACACGCAGCTGGTCAAGCTGGGCCTGGTATCCTCGCCTGGGCGAAGTGGTCGGAGGCACGGATGATCGAGGGAGGTGTCGCTAAAGCTGGGAGGCCAGCAAGAAGGGAGTGCCCGTCAAGCTCTCAACCGCAGCAAGACCGGAGCATCTCGCAGAGGAGGTGAAGCAACAAGCCAGGATGCATGGGACCATGACTCTGATGGCCAGCCAAAATCGTAGATCGGACGCGGGCCAGGTCCCCAGGTTGGCGCAGGCGCAGGATCAATGTGCGGCGGTGTGTGGATCCCAGGTTAAGCACTGAGACAGAGAACCAGACGGACGGCTTGGACGGGGGAGTGCAGAGATGCAGAGACATGAGTGCAGAGTGCAGAAGAGACACGAGTGCAGAGACATCCGTCTCGGCAAGCGACTTGACGAGAGAGAGCGGTCAGCGGCGGTGGAGGTGTGCGGACGGCGGCGGGCGGAGATGGTGTGCGAAACGGTCTTGCGCTCTTCACTGTGTGTGTGGGATCCAGGGATCGAGAAACGGGGAGCCTGAGGCGACTCGGAAGGGCGGCGGCCCGGCCAAAGACCCTAAACCTCCAGCAAGCCAGAAAGCCAGAAAGCCAGCAACCTAGAGTCACCATCCAGATACGAGTGCCCCCCGGCAGCAAGACCACGACTCGGCCGGCTCGCGAGACATGGGCGCCTTCGTCCCGAGCCGTTCCCTCTTCCACTTCCGTCCGCCGTTTGATCAGCTCCCTCCTCCGCGCAGGCCCAGGCGACGTCGCACAGGCGCTATCGAATCAACGCTCCCTAGGCCGAATGGACGGCGGGCTGCGTCCGTACACCCCCCTCGTCCTGGCTATCGGACTGGCGACGGTGGCCAGCAGCCTGCCACAAGCTTCACGCAGCAGTCAAGTCCCTATCCAGCTGGCCATTTCCCGACCTTCCACTGCTCGCGTGGCCGACGTCTCCCCTTTGAGGAGATGGGCTCCAGGTATGTGAAACGGGTCGCTCGAAGGGGATGCAAGGCCGGCTGCACTTGACTGACACCAGCCGATTAAGCTTTCTGGATTCCTCGCTGCCGCTGATGCGCAGACCCTCGCGAGCCCAGGTCCGGTACATGGACGGTCGTCACCTTGGTCCATGAGCATTGACGGCACATTGCACATTGCACACTGCACATTGCACATTGCACATTGCACCTCGCGCCTCGCACTGCCGCACCTCCCTCGTGCCGGGGGCCCTTTAGCGCCGGCCGCCATGGTGCAGCAGACAGCGCGGAGCCTATTGGCTGGTCACGGCCGACGAGACATGGAGCCATGTTGGCACCGCAGACCCAGGACGCACCGGCTGAGAGAGAAGAGAGAGAGAGAGAGCAGTCCGGTTGCCCGCGCGGCTTGGTGTGGCTTGGCCTGGCTGCGGGGACGCCATGTCGCCGCCCTGAGTCGCACAGCCAGCGGAGGGCTGAGAGGCGGCGGCCAGATCTGAGCGTGTCGTCCAGTGAAACGGGCTGTCAACGGCAGCTAGGGGACCGCCACACCAAGCGCGCCGTTGGCAGATGGAGCGTTTCCTGGTTGCAATGCCTCGCTGCTGCAGGCGCCGTTGCACCAGCGCACCGAGCCCGGCCGTGTGTTGACCTTTTTCACATTCCACTTTCCTCACTGGGCCTCCTTGCTACCTGCCACCTGCTAGCCTGCTGGGCCCCTTTGCCGCGCATGTCTTGCTGCTTGCTGGCCGGCCTGTGGCTTCTCTGTCCATTCTATTTTCCATTTTATTCTTTATCTTCCTTCCTGGCAGCGGATCTTGGCGGGCGGCGGCGCACAGGGTATGACATGGTGTACTGGCCGCAGCCCTGAGCCGAGACAGGTCGGCGACGACGGCTGTTTGTGTGCGGTCGGTTTTGATGCGCGACGAAAAGCGTCTGCATGGCCATCAGCTGCCACTAGCCATGGCGGCCAGCAGACGAGTGCGAGTCTCGCAGGTACGCTCCTTGCGCATCAGGCTAGCACGGTGTGTGGTGCGAGTATAAACCCTGACCCTCGCACCGGAATCTCTGCCCACCACCGCCTGTCGCCTGTCGCCTGTCGCCTGTCGCCTGTCCGCCGTCCGCTGTCCGCTGTCCGCTGTCCGTTGGCCGTTGTCCGTCTGCCCGTCGTCCGCCGTCCTGCTGCTGCTGCTGCTGCTGCTGCTGCTGCATCCACTCGCCGACGCCGCCCAGCACCACCCGCCCAGTACACCCACCACACACCCACCACACACCCACCACACACC
>ML978732.1:367335-410271 GCA_010015785.1 Saccharata proteae CBS 121410
GTGCGCTGTATACGACTAGATGATGGTGAGAATCTTATCAATATTCTCGGCCTTTGGGTGCTGGTGCTGGTGCTGGTGCGGATGTGGATGGGGATGGGGATGTGGATGTGGATGCTGCTGTTGGTGCTGTTGGTGCTGCTGCTGGTGCTGCTGGTGCTGCTGTTGGTGCTGTTGGTGCTGCTGGTGCTGTTGGTGCTGTTGGTGCTGTTGGTGCTGTTGGTGCTGCTGCTGGTGGTGCTGGTGGTGCTGGTGCTGCTGCTGGTGCTGCTGCTGGTGCTGTTGGTGCTGGTGGTGCTGTTGGTGCTGCCGGTGCTGCTGTCGCCGTCGCCGTGGCTGCGTGGTTCTCGGCGCGTGGACGCGTCCGCCTGTGTACGGATCGTTACCGGTAACTGATGTGAGCTGTCAGATCACGCAAGGTCGGTGAGAATCGGCCGCAGCGACAGTGATAGGGATAGTAGGGGACAGGGACAGGGACAGGGACAGTAGGGGACAGTAGGGGACAGGGACAGTGACAGTGACACCGACACCGACACCGATAGTAGTAGGTTGACAGCACCAGCAGCAGGGCAGGAGCAGGAGCAGCAGCGGGTTGACAGCACCAGCAGGAGCAGCAGCAGGTTGACAGCAGGTTGACAGCACCAGCAGCAGGTTGACAGCACCAGCAGCAGCAGGAGCACCAGCAGTAGTCGTGCTTGCAGCAGCAGAAACTCTATCCCTTCCGCAAGCAGAACACATCGCAGGCCAAGTCTCACCCCCCTCCCCCCCAAACAGCGACCAGCTAGAGTGGTCGTGGTAACGTGGGCTAGGCTAGCAGTCAGGTGCGCGGTGAGGCGAGTGACGGTGGAAATGTTGCTGTGCTGCGCTGCGGGTGTCGGGTGTCGGGTGTCGGATGTTGGGTGTTCGGGGAGTGAGACGCAAGGTAGGCTGTGGGCTGTGTGCTGTGTGGGATGTGTGGGCTGTGGGCTGTGGGCTGGTCCCAATAAGGTTTTGCTGGCGGGCGTGCTGTGATGGCGGGATGTCGGAGTGTAGGTGAGGCCTCAGCCCTACACACGACCGCCCGTGAACCAGGTGGTGAGCCACAAGTGCGCCACGAATGCGCCACACTATCGCCACAAGTGCGCCACAAGTGGCATCCCCGCCGCGCGCAAGCCACAGTGCCCTCGGTGGTCGGATCGACAAAAAATTGAACACCAAGCCACAGCAGCCGACTTTCTTTCTTTCCCTTCCCCCCCGGCATATACGCCAGGAACGGCACCACCACCACGTCGACCCGCTTCTCGACACCGTCCGCTACTCCCGACGCGCCGTGTCGCACGTTTTGCCGCAAGATGAAGTACGTTCTCGTCTCCGGAGGCGTGATTAGTGGCGTGGGCAAGGTACGTGTGCCCCAGAGGTTCCGCTGGTTTTGCGCGCGAACGCGTGAACGGCCGTAAATGGAAATGGGAGTCGGGTTGCGACGCTTGAAGCTGACGGGGTTGCGCGCAGGGCATTATCGGTATGGGACGAATGCGCGGAGCTGGGGAGTTTGAAGCTGATTAGACGCGTCGTGAAGCCTCGTCCACGGGATTGTTGCTCAAGACTTATGGACTCAAGGTATGTGGACGTGTCTGGAGTGGTGGAGGTGCTGGAGTGCTTCGCTGATCATGGTATCGCGCCGCGACACAGGTCTCGAGTATCAAGATCGATCCCTACCTCAATGTCGACGCGGGGACCATGAACCCGAAGGAGTGCGCATATTCCCCGCTGCCCCATCCGCGCGGCAAAACCCAGACGGAATGACGGGCTAAGCAATCGACTTCTCTCGCAGGCACGGTGAAGTCTTCGTTCTGAACGACGGCGGCGAGGTCGACCTCGACCTGGGCAACTACGAGCGCTACCTCAACATCACCCTCACCCGCGAGAACAACATCACGACGGGCAAGATATACCAGCATGTGATTGAAAAAGAGCGCAGAGGCGACTACCTGGGCAAGACGGTTCAGGTCGTGCCGCACATCACCGATGCCATTCAGGCGTGGATCGAGCGCGTGTCGAGGATACCGGTCGACGACACCAACGAAGAGCCGGACGTGTGTATCGTGGAGCTGGGTGGTACGGTTGGAGATATTGAGAGCGCGCCGTTCGTGGAAGCGTTGACGCAGCTCAGGAGGAGGGCGGGCAAGAACAACTTTTTGCAGATTCACGTGTCGTATATTCCGGTCATTCATGGCGAACAGAAGACCAAGCCTACACAGCACGCTGTCAAGGCCGTGCGGAGTGCTGGTTTGGTGCCGGATCTGGTAAGCATTTCCTGTCCCTGGAGTGAGTTTGTTGCTCAATGGCGTCCAGATTGCCTGCCGCTGTGAAAAGCCCCTCGAGCAGTCGACCGTCGAGAAGATCGCGCACCATTGCCAAGTCGAAGTCCAACAAGTCGTCGTGGTGCGCGACATGCCCACCATTTACCAAGTCCCGCTCCTCCTCGAAGAACAAGGCCTGATCCCCCTCCTTGAAGAAGTCCTCAACCTTCGCGCCATGTCGCTCTCTCCAGCTCAAACCAAGAAAGGCGCCGCCATCTGGTCATCTTGGAAAGCGCTCACCGGAACCCAAGACCACTACTACGAAACCGTCAACATCGCCCTCGTCGGCAAATACATCGAACTCCAAGACTCGTACCTCTCGGTCATCAAATCCCTCGAACACAGCGCCATGCGCTGCCGCCGCAAACTCCACCTCACCTGGGTCGACGCCGAGCACCTCGAGCCCGCCCTCCGCGAGCGCGACCCCGCCGCCTTCCACAAAGCCTGGCACGCCGTCTGCACCGCCCAAGGCATCCTCGTCCCCGGCGGCTTCGGCCAACGCGGCACCGAAGGCATGATGGCCGCCGCCAAATGGGCCCGCGACAACAAGACTCCCTACCTGGGCGTCTGCCTCGGCATGCAAGTCGCCGTCATCGAGTACGCGCGCACCATCTGCGGCATCGAGTCGGCCACGTCGGAAGAATTCGACGCCTCAGCCTCAAACGCCGACTCGCGCGTCATCGTCTTCATGCCCGAAATCGACAAGGCGAACCTCGGCGGCACCATGCGCCTCGGGCTCCGCCCCACCGTCTTCCAACCCGGGTCCGAGTCCTGGTCCAAGATACGCGCTCTGTACTCGGGCAGCAACGAGGTGCTCGAGAGGCATCGCCACAGGTACGAGGTCAACCCGGCCTTCATCGAACGTCTGGAGAAGGGCGGGCTCGAGTTCGTCGGCAAGGACGAGAAGGGCGAGCGGATGGAGATTATCGAACTCAGGGGCCATCCCTGGTTCGTCGGCGTCCAGTACCATCCGGAGTACTTGTCCAGGGTCTTGGAGCCGAGCAGGCCGTATCTGGGCTTCGTGGCCGCGAGCGCGGGCGTTTTGGACAGTGTTACGAGGGGCGTGGCGGGGAAGGGGGACGAGGGCGCTTTTTAGACTCCGCAGCGGCGGCGGGTGGAATGGATATGGATATGGAAATTCGAACGTACGGGTTCTTGGTTCGGTTGCTCGGCTGGCTCGCGCTGTTGGTGTCGTGGCTGGTGTTGGTTCCGTTGGCGTCGGCTGCATCATATCGATCAGGCTCCGGCACGAACAACGCGTTAAAAAAAACATTAAAGGGCGTTTGAAGGCGTCGGTTCGTCTGACATTATCTCTCGATGCGTCCCGTCTCCGGTCTCGGCTGCCCGTGGCGTGGGGCGTCGAATCGTAAATCTTGGAAGGCAGCACTTCCGGTTTCTCGCGACTCGAGTTATAGATACGGTTTAGATCTTTAAGTCACAACAGCGTAGAGTTGCGTTCGTCGATTGTGGGGATGAGGCTGTGGGGGGTGGAGCTGTGGGTTTCCGCTCCGTGTGTGTTGGAATCGGAAATCAACTACCTAGTAACTTACTTAGCATAACTTTTCCTGCGGAAGCGGGTTGTGGTGTTGTTACTTGGTACTGCGGATGTTTTTCGTTTCTGATTGGTCGCTGGTGGCGCGGACGACGGAGACGACGACGACGATGATGTCTAGCCTAAGTTTTATACTGGTAGAGGGACTGCGATGATGTGCCAGTCTTTCTTTGACGTGTTTTGCCTACGTACTCGTTAAGTCAACGTTATCAGTATCCCGCGAACCGTTAAGATGCCGAGCCGCATGCGTGACTCTCTTCCAAACACCTTCCAAACACCTTCCAAACGGTTCAGTGTCAGTGTCGGCGTCGATGCAGGGCCAATCACACTAACTTAGACACGCCTTTTCCTGGACCCTGCGTTTTTGCCTGTGCTCGGGTGGGTGCGTACTTCGCTTGTGTCCGCGAGGGTTGGTCGGGAGGGGGACGGGGTTGTTTGCGGTTCACACGTTTTCGATGTGGGTTTGGCGGGGGGCTGGGGGTGGGCTGGTGTGTTTTGGCGGGAGGTTTGCGGTTGGTGGGGCTTGAGGGTTTGTGGGGCTGGGGGGTTTGGTTTGTGCGCTTTGGGGTTTTTGGGGTTTTTGGGTTGGTGGGCTTGAGGGATGGGGGTGGGTGGGGGGTTTGGAGTGGTGGTTGATGTTTTTGTTGATGTTTTGCTGTGGATTATCGGGGCGAACTTGCGAGATGGAAGATTTAATAGGGTAGGGTGGGTGTAGTAGTAACTGATGTGTTTGTTAACGTTTTGCAGTAGTGCCGGCTATTGTGATTTAGTGCTAAAGAGGTTGGTCTATTGGGGACGAACCAAATGCGGAATATGGCGGGAGACATGTTTTCTTGTGTCTTTTATTTGCTAGGGGCAAGGAGAATGGGTTAGATATGAAAATAGTTACAGGGCTAGTGGGTAGACCAGATATCGTGTCTTATTGTATAAAGGCATAATAAGTGTACAGGGTGTTTCTACTTATTTCCGGTCTAGCTGTTGTTTTATCACGAGATTAACTTAGGGATATTAAGAAGAGTGTGTAAGCAATGTTACCGGCTCGGAATTGTTCTAATATCCTTTCAGACTAAGATCTACCATCAGCATGGGAGCATTTTTGCTAGTAGTTGGAAGAGGTCTCATCCCGTAGTTATAGGCAGCGATTCTATGTATATTTGACATAAGTATCTAGGGAAATCTTTGTTTGATACTGATAGTAGTATTGAACTGTCCAGGCTCCATTAGAGAAGACTGCCGCAAGTCTTAGTGGTGGTTAGTGACATTTTCAAGTCGGCTCTCGAACTTATGAGTACTACACTCCTACAGAAGAGAATAGAATAACTTACCTCTGTTTTTTTTGGAATGATGTCGAGGCTTTAGGGCTGGGCCGCCAACATCTCCAACTCTTTTGGGCTAAGCGTCTTTTTTACGTCATTCGACGCTAACGTTAACGGCCCGGGCCCCTCAGGATCCTCCCGACTCTTTCGGATCTCTTCATCTTTACTACATCCACAAGACGAGGGTACATGCGCCGTTCCAACCCTTCTCTCGAACAACTGCGATTGTCGTTCAGTTCCACGGAGCGAGCACTGGGCTGACGAGCACGGGCTCTCGAGCACATCATCACCGGATTGCGATCACCTCAAGAGACGCATCGCGCTGGAAGACCTCTCCATCCATCATGCCGTGCGCGTAGGCTTCTCCAACAAGTCTCAGCCCGCCATTGCTCTGCGGACGAAGAATATGCGGAATGCTTGCTCCGTCCAGAATGCACAGAATATCCCCAGGCTCCATGTCGCCAGGCCCCACTCCAAAATGGCCCTTCGCCGTACCGAACGGTCTTCTTCCGTGGGCCGTCTCTTGCATTTGGTAGAGGTAATCTCTCGATCCGGACGAAACGAAGTTTTCTGTGGTCACCGCACCAAGTTCCATGTTTTGCAGCAGGTCATATGTCTTTTCGAGTCGATCTTCAGTTAACCTAGGCTTGTCGTTTGCTTGTCTGACTTCTTGATCTGCAACTACAGCCCGGAGGATTGCCTTCAAAGGGACAAGTTCGACGGCTTTATCCGACAGCGACATATCCCTCATATCTTGAAGCCATCTCCCAACAGAACCAGACTCCCACGGAGTGCCCACTCTATCGACTTTATCTACCAGCTTTGCGTAAAGTATCAAGGATGGTGAAGCTTCCTCCAGGTTGCAAAAGACGCGCACATGAGTCTTGTTTTCAGAGGCAGTAAAATTGGGTTGTAGAATGCTTGGTATTGCTGATTCCCCTCCACTCATCCGCCTTTCGCGTAGAAGCGCCCGGTTTATTGCTCTTTGTTGCAGAGGAAATGAATATCTCGATCGAGTGAAATCGGGAACCCAAGAGGGAAGATTCGGTACTTTCTTTCGAGTTTCGGAGAGCGTCAAGATATCAAAATACCCGTGTCTGATCAACGACGCAGTGGCTTTGACGTAGACTTCGTTGATTGTCTTCTGGTAGTCTGGACTTAGATCTAGAGCTACTGCGTCGGAGGCAAAGCTGAGGAGTGCAAATATCTTATCCCGCGGATCGGTGGCTCGACAGAATTTAAGGGTTCGGATCAGGTGTATCAGTGGAAATGGACCTGCAGCTCTTCGGATCTTCAGGAGACTGATGGCATTCCGCGTACTGAAGCTGGCCACGGCGGCATTCGAGCTAATCGAGCGGGGTTGATGCGCTTCCTTGATATACTGGTAATCCGCGAAGTTTCTCAACAGTCTTAGCGCATGGTGCAGAACTTCTTCGGACACATTTTCCTTGCCGCATACAAACTCGACGGCTTTGGCGTGGGCCAGTTCTTGCACTACCCAGACCCGGCTCCAGTAAGGTCGTTTGAAGAACTCTCTTACGGCGACGATAACATCGTCGCTCTCACTGACACCTGGCGTCAATCGCGATGAGACGTCCCGGAGGAATTCTCGGAGTCCCTCATCTTCGATGCTCTCCTCCGTCGCTTCGAAATCTTGCAGGAGCCGGCCAAGCCTCAATTCCGGTCTCGACCCAAGAGCGAATTTGTAAGACAGGGCTCCGTGCCGCTGAATCCAGTGCATTACCGCATCGCTTTCTTTTGTTCCCGGACCGAGCCAGGTAATCACCGAGTTCGCACGCCGATATATCTGCTCCATTTGTCGAACTTGCTCGGTCTTCTCGATTTCATCGTCCTGGTCAATACAGAGAGCGTCAATCCAAAGAGTCAGAGGCTGGTCGCACATCAGTTGACGAAGTGCGATCTCAAGACTCTTCCGGACTTGGAAAGAATCTCCGTCAACTGTGATGGAACCAACATCGTTCGGGTCACCCCACGTGTACGAGAGAGCCCGATAGTCGGGTGGCTGATCGAGGGAGGCATGGGACAGTGTACATGACACTTTGCTGTCTTGGTGGAGTTCTGCCTCCTGTGAAAGCGGTTCATTGGAGTTCTCTCCGGGGGAATCGGACCTTTGAGGAAGAAGATGGACAAGACGGATCCGCCTTTGGTCAGGAGTCAGTGCTCGATACACGAAGAACGACATCAGGGTAAAGCGGGGCGACGTTGTGGGACAAAGATGTGGGACGATCGACGACCCTAAAGACGTCCAATACTCTCTTATGAGTGCATGGTTGCTCAGCCCGACGCCTGGGCAGGGTTATTTCGAACATGGACGCCTTCTTACGGTGCCCCAATTCGCGAGCGACACGGGAAGGTAAGTTCAAGTATGCGGGTGACAAGCCACGACGGTAAGCTGCAGGTCATTCGCTGTTCTTATATCACAGCCTTAGGGAGAACGCCCCGTTGCGCAGCTTTGCGGTGCAATTGCACTCTCGAGTATGAGCCGCCGTCTAATCGGAAGCCCCTGTAAGCGCCGGGAAAACATCTGTGTACGGAATAAGCGATACTATATACGGTCTGTTTTCCGATGCATCCCTCCTAACATGTCGACAGAACTGACCAACCGGCGAGATGATTGAGAGCAATCA
This sequence comes from Saccharata proteae CBS 121410, assembly GCA_010015785.1. Lineage (NCBI taxonomy): Eukaryota > Fungi > Ascomycota > Dothideomycetes > Botryosphaeriales > Saccharataceae > Saccharata > Saccharata proteae. Next base: position 375,188 of record ML978732.1, read on the forward strand.
CTAAATCCCCAGTTTTGAGTCCCCAGTGCCGGCATTACCTCGCACCCAGATACCAGCCTCGCCAAGGCTTATGCAATCCAAGACTCAGCCAATCGGCAGACTATGTTACACAGAGCGGCTTCAGACATGTGGCTCTCATCCTGCCAGGAGTCGCTCGGCGGTGATGACTTATTGGGGCTGAGAGCCGTGCGGTCGCAACCTGGTTTTCTACTGTACTTCACTTGGCTCAAGGCGAACAACACCATGCCTTCACTTGCAGTTGAAAGCAACAATACAGTGCAAGCGATGAACACAGTAATGCGGTCGTGTTCGGTCGACAGAAGCTACAAGGTAAATTCGACGGCCAAATGTCCGGCGTAGGTCTCTGACGCAAGATAGCGCGCCGTCGAGATTCTGTGCAGCAGGAGGCGGCCAAAGAGACCTACTTTAGGCCCTGCAGAGAACATGCCGGGGTTGACTCGCATTCCCGATGCAAAAGATAAACCTGATCTGAAAGGAGTCCCGAGTATTGTCGGAATGAAGCAGTGGCTTGGTCAAATCGGTCACACAGTAAGCTCCAGAGAGCAACATCTGGAAGTGGCTAACAGAGAAAGACTACGGATCTCGATCGTCTCAATATCATCCATGTTGCTGGTACCAAAGGCAAAGGCAGCACTTCTGCGTTCATGGAATCTTTCCTCAGGACAGCCGGCAAGAGGACAAACTTCCCGCGCAAGACGGGCCTCTACACATCACCACACCTGATTTTTCCTGAGGAGAGGATTCGCATCAATTTCGAGCCGCTTGCCAGAGACCTGTTTGCAGAGTACTTCTTCGAAGTGTGGGACGCCTTGTCAGTCGGTGAGGAGCCTTCACGGCTCATGCCTCGCTATCTCCAATTGCTAGCTCTTGTCGGGTTCCACGCCTTCATCAAGGAAGGAGTGGACGCTGCCATTATCGAGTGCCATCATGGGGGAGAATACGACGCTACCAACATCATCGAGCACCCGGTTGCAGCCGTCATCACTCCGCTTGGAATAGACCACATCAAGCAACTAGGTCCAAACTTCGAGAACATCGCCTGGCACAAGGCAGGCATTTTCAAACCAGGCACATGGGCATTTTCCGCTCCACAAAACGATCCAGCCCCCAAGGTTCTCCGCAAGCGCGCAGAAGAGAAAGGGATAGGCGTCGAATTTGTCGGGGACGATCCGTCCCTGCCGTCAGATTCCTTGCAGCTGAAACCAGATGTTCAGCACAAAAACTGTTCACTAGCTCTCGCCGCAGTCCGACGCTTCTTACTGGAAAAGTCACCGGAGAGGGATCCTTCGCTTTCCAAAGAGGACATTGCACAGGCTGTGGGTCAGTTCTTCTGGCCCGGAAGATTCCAGCTCGTGGTCGAGGAGTCAAATCACTGGTTCCTAGACGGCGCACACAACGAAATGAGTGTCTCGAAAGCCGCGCAATGGTTTATTGAAAGCTCGGCAGCATTGAAGTGTGTACTTCCATGGCCCAACGGCCTGACTTCCAGCTGACACATGCCAGCGCGCCTACAACCCGAATCCTAATCTTCAGCCAAATCTCCGACCAACGAGACTCAACCCTCGTTCTCGAATGCCTCGCCCGCGCCCTCGGCAACGTCGACATCCACCACGTCATCTTCACCCTCTACACCAGCGGCCAAGACTTTGAATCCGAATCCCAAACAGGCGAGTAGGACCCATACACTCCAACGATACCGATCCCACGTCCACTGACCCATCATACATAGCTCCGGTATCACAAGTAGCAGACGCCCCGCACGCAGTGTACCGCAAGATCTGGAAAATGACCCACGACGAGTCCATCATCTCCTTCGCGCCAAATGCGCAAGAAGCCCTGGCGTCTGCCAGGGAGATCGGCGCCGCGAATGGAGGTATGTCGACTCTGATCACGGGGAGCCAGCATTTGGTCGGCGGTGCTTTGTTCCATTTGAACTGCTGCGATTATCTGAGGGGCGCGGAACGGGGCGCTGGACGGGAGACTGAAGAGGGTGTCGAACGGGAGGCTGAAGAGCGTTGTGAACGGGACCCTGAAGCGGGCACTGAATGGGACGATAAAGAGGAAGCTAAGAGGTCTAGTTAGGTGGTGCGGTTTCTGCTACGAGCTTGAATTAGAATTTTGATCGCCATCATTGAATTGTTTAAATTTGCGGTTCTTGGGGTTGTTTTTGACGGGATTCGTGTAGTTTACGACAATTCTCTACGGTCTTGGAGTCTTTGGTTAGACTCCTGTTTTCTGTGGTATTCCAAAATGCTCAATCTTACCCAAAGCGGAGTCTGTCTAAGTCTTACTCATAAGGACTAGAGGAAGCCTGTTTTAGTGGTTTGGACTCCATTTTGAGTGTAGGATGGATTATCAACGACTGAAATATCAGTCGGTAGTTACCGGAAGAGATAGCATTTGGGTTCCATCAAGTCTTGTGAACTGATCTCTGGTCATCCCAGAGACCTTAGTAGGGGTATTGAGTATAAATGTGTATACCACATAAGGGTTAGATCTAGTACCTAGGCCCTCTTTTTGCTTGTAAATTACGCATTTCATCGCGCCGTAGAGAACCTAGTTCAGCTACAAGCAGACTCGGTGTTGCAGAAGCCTCGTAGTTGACAACGAATTTTATCTACATGGCTGCACCTGTCCCTCACAAAGACGAGACTTCGCTGTGTCTGCTCTGCAGTGTCATGTGTTATGACGAGAACCTTAATTGTGTCTTAACACAGGCGATCGACATCATCAATTTTATGAATGATGAAATTCTTCATGAAAAGATGTTTCCCCATAGATTATTGAAATACTTACTTCATTGGGTTAACTTTTTCACGGACTCGAAAAGATCTAATCTCTTCGAAATTCTGGCCCTTAGTCCTTAGGCAACATGTAGCTCCCATTACGACGTTGAATTAGTGTAAAGAATCGAGAAGTTTATATAGCTCTTCCTCTCCCCTTCTCCATCCCCTTCAAGAGCCTTTGCAAGACGATCCAGGAACACACAGAACGCGATTGGATTCAATAAGACTGTCAAAGGGCCATATCACGTACATTGCTACCGCAACCTACCTCCTCGCACGTGTTAAAACGAAAAGGAAAATTCGGATCTTATCTTCTATCTTGAACCTAAGCATTTGCGCGATGATACCTGCCACTACGCCCCTATAAAGCTGCTGTTTAGTACCTTTGGCCGAACCAATGGAGATAGAAAGTACTGGCATCAAGGAATGCTTCCAAGAGCTTGAGTTCGTCGGTACCCAGAGGTAGGCCATCCAAATATTTGATAAAGTCCGCATTTGAGCGAAGAGAAAATCCCAGGATATCTGACATCTGTAGATGATCTGTCCGTAAGTGATTGAAGTCCAGGAAGCATAGTGGATAACTTATATACCTCACTGAGCGCGAAAGAAGAGTCGACGCGCTTGAAAAGATCCACATGACCCGAGTAAGTCAGATGACAAGTCGTAGAGAGACTAGATCGTCCTCTCAGCTCGCTACTTTACCTGATAAAAACTGATTGCCCCCCCATAAAGCTACCTGACATCTTCAAGCAAATTGTTAATGGAGACCATCATTATAGCTAGGAATATATCACAAGTCAAACAGACTGCTTCCAGATTGAATTTCACAGCAGGCATCCAAGAAGACAGGAAAACTGTATTCAAGCGCAGCTACAGCCGGCCTGAGTAGATACAATTCGCGTATCTGTACCACTCCTGTCTTGACTGCCCGCAAGTTGTTGAAGTTTCAAGAAGCGTTAGGTGGGGAGGGCGTTCTTATATACCTCCCTAAGACGCGGAGGAATAGTCGGCGCGTGATAGTAGCGATACCTAGGAGACGTTACTTATCCAAAGCAAGTTAGTAGATAGATTAGCTACAGGGATATGTTTATAATACTATATCCTTCTCTAATCCTAATCTCTACTACTAATCCTCATCCTTACTGATGATGAGGACCATGATCATCACCCGCACTAGACACTCCTTCTACAATCGCCATCTCTTCCACCTCAGACGTAGGTCATCCGTGAATCGAGCGGGACGAACGTAGTTCCACAGATAGAAGACAAAACCAAGGTCTACCCGCTCCTACGCGGTTTTCATTCTCTCAGCAAATCAACGAGGATTCTAAGAAGCGGGAGGGTGTTCTTATATACCCTTCGAAGTGACCACGAGATAGCCAGCGCAACACAGCCACCCCATCTAATCTCCATAGCCCAACCAAACCAGCAAACAGCCCATCTACAACGCCCTCCTCCCCCACCACTCTTTACCAATCAAGCATATCATCCACCACCCCGAGACCACCAGCCCAAAACATTATAACGGAGTGTTTTGATCCGAGGTACGCCATCCCAAACAAACGGATCTACGTCGAAAAGTAAATAATCCCGTGCTTCGCTCTCGCAAGAACAATCCCAACAGTAGTATCCACAACACCGTTTTCCAGGATAGAGAGCGCGCGTTTATATACCCCTCCCCCCTCCAAAATAAGGGCGAATGGTCGGTGCGGTGTGGTCAAAGGTGTCAGTGTCCGAGGCGCGTGATCTGGGCAGTTCCGTAGCCACCGCGCCCCATCAGCATCACGCACAAACCGACAAGCGCCGTCCACAGCACCTCCCCAGCACAGCTCTCGCACGTCTACAGACACGGTACGGTGATCTGAGTAGAGCTGGTCAGTAGCCATCGCAGCCCCACCACCATCACCCACAAACCAACGCACGCCATCCACACACCTCTCTCGCAGCTCCGTAGCCCCAACACAACACAACACGCGTAACCGCAGAGCCCTCCCTACACACACGCACCCACAAAATCCGTCAAGAAAACTGGGTGTCGATGGCTCGGGCCCATCTAGCTTACGCAAACCCCGGGTTCCGGAACGCACGAAGACGCCGACATTTTGCGCGGCGATGGCGGAGAAGGGAGAAAGGGGGGGGGGGGGAAGGGAGGAAGGAAGGAAATGAAGCAAAGCAGTGAAAGCGGTATGGAAGGGTACAGACTTACTGGGAAGGCGACGGGATGCCGACGAGCAGGACAGCGGAAGAGGGTAAGCGGATTAGGTGCGAGCACGGCGTGGGAAGAATGCGCAACTGCAGCACGTGGAGGACGATTCCGGAAAAAAGAGTATGTGGGACGGACTTGGGCAACTCTCAAACCAACAGCTCTGGCAGTCGAAGTGGGAATCTTTGGCTCGACTACCGCAAAGTCCAACTACAAATGGTGGTGGTGGTGGTGGGGGGAGAGATAATCAAAGAAGATGACTCCATTCCCGTCTATCCATGCAACGCTCACTTACACGCACAGCCGATATCTCAGCCTGCCTTCCTCAAGCACCACTAAATACTCCTGCCCTCATCCACGCTGACAGAGGCTTAGGTCCTGGCAACAGGCGTCTTCTGCGCCTCATCTGGCACACCGGACTCCTGGTAGTAAAAGTTCTCCTCCGGAACCCTTCCCCTCAAAAACGCGGGCTCGGAGCCACGGACGTAGATGTCCTCGTACAGGATCTTAGGCGTGGCGTCAGGAGGAGCCATCTGCTCGGCCTCGGCGACTTCGGCGTCGACGTTGGAGCGGGCCTCCTTGTCGATGGCCTTGAGCTCGTCCTCGGAGGTGACGCTCCAGTCGAGGAGCTTCTGCTTGAGACCGGCGATAGGGTCGTTGGTGCTACGCATACGCTGGATTTCCTCACGGGTCTGAAGGGTGGATTAGCTTTGGGGGAGCAGTTTAGGGGTTGGGGTGGGGAGACGCACTCTGTAGGTGGTGCCGGGGTCGGACATGGAGTGGCCGCCGTATCTGTAGGTGACGAACTCGTAGACGAGGGGACCCTTGTCGGCGGCGCACCATTCCTTGCCGTACTGGACGGCGGCCTTGACGGCGAGAACGTCCATGCCGTTGATCTTGAGACCGGGGATGTATTGGCCGCGCTTGTAGTAGTCGGTCAGGGCGGAGGAGCGGTTGGCCGAAGTACCCATGCCGTACTTGTTGTCTGGGATCGTCAGTTATTGCACTGTAAGCACTCAGGGACAATGGACGTACTCTCGCAGCCGAAGATGACGGGCAGACCCCACAGCTTGGCCATGTTGAAAGCCTCAAAGACCTGACCCTGGTTGGAGGCACCGTCACCGTACAGCGAGAGCGTCACGCTCTTCTTGCCGCTGTACTTCTCGGCGAAAGCGATACCGGCGCCGACGGGCACCTGAGCACCGACGATACCGTTGCCACCGTAGAAGCCCGGAGCGAACATGTGCATGGAACCGCCCTTTCCGTAGGCGATACCCTCTCTCCTGCCCAGCAGCTCTCCGATGATGGACTTGACGGTACCGCCGCGCATCATGGCGAAACCGTGGCAACGGTAGGCAGTGATGATGTGGTCGGCCCTGTCGATAGCGTGCTCAATACCGACGGCGACGGCTTCCTGGCCAGTCGACAAGTGGCAGAAACCCCGGATCTTCTTCTCCTTGTACAGGCGGTCGGCGGCCATCTCCATGCGGCTGGAAGCTCGAATTAGCACTCCGGAGCGTCCGGATGAGGGTTACGGAGTCCAATTGATGCGTACCGGACAGCGACCATGTCGTAGTACATCTGCTTCAGCTCCCGCTTGGTGGTGTCGAGTGTGTACGACGGCGGGTCAAACTCATAAGTCTCGAAGCTCTCGTCGGAGAGACGGACTTTGAAGGGCTTGTCATCCTCCTACTGACCGTTAGCTCTGGAGTCGTGACCGGAGCTGCCGCTAAGCTTCCAATGCACGTACGGATGGGACGTTCTCAGCGTGCGCCGAAGCCGCGTCGGTGGTGACGGAGCGGCGGACAATGGGCGCTGTGTAGATGCGCCTGAGCGGCGTGGCGGCGCTCGCCCTGAGAGTCCGGGAGAGCATGGCGGAGGTGGAGAGGAGGGGGTTGACGGCGTGGTGGTGTTAGGATTGGAAAACTTGCGATGTTGGGCTTGAGCCTCGTTGAGTTCCCGTCGCGCGCACGGCCCCACCACTTCCGGCGGAGTGAGAAGCCTATCAATTTGGGGCCTTTACCAACCCAACAACCTCACCTCTCACTGCAATTAGGTCGGGATGATATAGGAGAGTGGTCTTTGAGACCTCAAGTTCTTCGAATTGTCAGCTCTTCAAATTGCATTTCTCTGGATCTAGTATTTCGCTATCTTGCAATGCTGTCCTCGCCGGCTCCTTCGGAAACCCCCAGACAAGGACCGAGTGAGCTGCTGACCCCAAACGTGACACCAACAAAGACGGGGACGCTGCTTGAAGGTACCGTGGTGCCATGTCTTCTGGAGAAAGATGCTCATTGATGCATGCTCTACCGGAACAGACTTGTGCCATCGGACAAGTTGCTTGAGCTTTGGGGTGGTTGACAGCCTTATCTATTGCTTTGTTTACACTTTGGGTATTCACCATTGCTCGTTGTCTAGGACATCAGCAAGGGTAAGATATCGTGTGCTTGGGGTAAGCCAGGTGATGGCTAGTCTACATCATACGAGCATGGGATATTTCGATGCAGCATGACCAGATCATCTTTTCCGTCAAGCACAGTCGAACCAAGCTCAGGATTTCTTTTTGGGAAGTTGATAAGTCATCGCAAAACAGGACGACATTCTCCATGTTCCCATTGTGGCATCCATCAAACTCGGTGTCCTTTCCCCTATCATCCAGGAGCTCTACACCTCATCTTCCTGTGGAAAAGCGTTCTTGCTCGGTCTGAAGGTTTGAGGCTACCAGAGATTGCTTGGGCTATGCGCTATATGTCACGAGTAGGTAAAGTAGGTAGTCCGGGAGTTCCAATCTGGTTCACAACACAGGAAGTGGTTTTGAATGCATCCTTGACCTACCATATACTCGATCCGACCCGGCTCAAATTACCAATCTCCATCCGCCAGTGCTTTCGGAACAGGCCTCAGCCTGCACACTGTATTGGACAGGCAGACCCTCGGACCGTCTGCTGCCAACGTGACATCACCATCACGGCATCGGGGTGGTGACCAGGGTCGGCAGCGGGATGACAGCGATGAGGCGACAGACAGCGATGAGGCTACAAACAGCGGGCGGCACCCACGTGTAGAGCAGTTGTGGCGGAAGGGTGGTTCCTTGGGACAGCGAGCCGTGGCACCTGAGCAACTCGTACCTGCGCTAGAGGCGGTGAGGGTTGCACTTGATCTGAATCTGGGAGAGCGGCAGCCGGACGCAATGGAGGCCGAGAGTCTGCGAGAGGATGACAGGATGCGCTGCAGGATGAGTATGTTGTTGTATCCGACGCTGGAATGTCAGATCAGCCGCAGATGTTGAGTGACAGTATAGGTGGTTGGGTGTGTGCGGAGTGATGATTTGGAGTGGTGGTGGTGGTGGTGGTGGTGGTGTTGATGGTGGTGGTGATGGTGGTGATGGGTGGTGATGGGTGGTGATGGGTGGTGATGGTGATGGTGCCAGTGGTGTCTGCAGACAGATGATCGTCTCGCTTGGCAAAGGCCTGAAGCCGCTCATCGCCCCGACCTTTGAACCGTCACTGTCAGTGTCCAACGCCTGCCAGTGCAGCTGCGAATGCCCGCCTCCCCCCGTCCCCAGTCCCAGATATCACAAAAGCGCCTTTCCTCGAGAGCGGCGGACCGTCCCCGGCGGACGAGCCTACGACCAACAAAGTATAACACGAACGGTTGCTCTGGACTGCCAACGCTCGGGCGTGCGAGGCAACTCCTGACCATCTTACACCACCACTCTCAAACGCTAGCGCAACCTCCTCTCGCTGTCGAGCCGCGAGAGTCTGCACTGTAGTCTGTCCAAAGGCCTCACTGCACACTGCACACTGCACACTGCACAACCTGCGACACGACTCTTGCAGCACCACCCCCCCGCGAGCCCCAACCTGCCGAAACACCAGCCCGCCCGCTCGCTCGCTACTGTACCGTCTTGTCTCAACGCCCTACTGTACCTCAGTACCTCAGTACCTCGTACACCCTGCAAACCCCACCACCACAACACACCCTCGCTCGAGCAGTCCCGTCCCATCCGCCGCCATGGAGGACGACTACATTCGCGCCGTCGAAGACGAAACTTCCGACACCGACATGCAGCTGGGCGCCGACGACGAGAGCCAGATGTCGCCGAAGCGGCTGTCGGGGCCAACCACCATATTCACATCCCCTACTTCGCGAAGTAGCAGAAAACGAGGCATGATGGCGCGCTCGCAGCCGCGTCCAATCCACACCCCCACCAGTCCCTTGTCCTCGACCATACCGCACAACCTCCTCCCCTCGGCGCCAGCATCACCCCCGACCCCCGCACCGAGTCCAACCCCGAACCAGCGCGCTCCCGACTGGAGCACCGCCGCCGAGCATGAGGACAACCAGGTCAGAGACATCAGGGCGCTGTTCAGCGACATGAACGATGGGGAGAAGCAGCGGCTGCTGGGCGAGCTGCTCAACATGTGCAATAGCCACCAGCTGAGCTTCGTGCATGACTTTGTGAGCCCGCGGCTGAAAAAGGACCCGTTTACGTGTCTGCCGAACGAGCTATGTCTGCGAGTAAGCACTAGGTACCGTGCGGGGAATGCGTGGGTAAATGGACTGACAAGGCTGCCTAGATTCTCACCTTCATCGACGACCCTACTACCCTCGCTCGTTCTTCACAGGTCTCCAAACGCTGGCGTGAGCTCGTCAGCGACGACATGGCGTGGAAGTCCCTCTGCGAGAAACACGCTTATCGCCGCCTCTCCGACGAAGGGCCTCAATCAGCACCTCTTGCCAGCTCCTTGACTCCTGGCGGGTCTCCTTCATATCCGAGTCTGTGGCAATCCGGCCGCAACACGGTACACGCCGGTGCAGTGACCGGATCCTCGAACAGCGCGCCGGATCTTCGGACGCAGAGTCTGGATCGCGCCGGTGGTTCCTCTTCAAGAGGGATAAAACGGCTTCACAAACAGATGACATATCGAAGTCATTTCAAACAGCGATACATGGTCGAAACGGCATGGAGATCGGGAGGAAAAGTCGACTCGAGACAAATCCAGCCCGATCAAGGTGTTGTAACCAGTCTACATCTGACTGACAAGTATATCGTTGTTGCGCTGGATAACGCGAAGATTCACGTATTCGATGTTGAAGGGCAGCATCAACGGACGCTGCAAGGCCATGTGATGGGCGTCTGGGCCATGGTACCTTGGGATGACATCCTCGTCAGTGGTGGATGCGATCGCGACGTGCGAGTCTGGAATATGGCTACCGGGTAAGTCCTTCGCATTCCCTCAACCAAAACAGCATTAACCATCCCCCAGCGCATCCGTCCACACCCTCCGCGGCCATACCAGCACCGTCCGCTGCCTAAAAATGTCCGACGCCGACACGGCCATCTCCGGCTCTCGCGACACCACCCTCCGCATCTGGGATCTTCCCCGCGGCATCTGCAAACACGTCCTCGTCGGCCACCAAGCCTCAGTCCGCTGTCTCGCCATCCACGGCGACCTCGTCGTCTCCGGCTCCTACGACACGACCGCGCGCATCTGGTCCATCAGCGAAGGCCGCTGTCTCCGTACCCTCCAGGGCCACTTCAGCCAGATCTACGCCATCGCGTTCGATGGAAAGAGAGTCGCGACAGGGAGTTTGGACACAAGTGTCCGGATTTGGGATCCGGTTGACGGGCGGTGTTTGGGGTTGCTGCAGGGCCACACGAGTTTGGTGGGACAATTGCAAATGCGGGGCGATGTGTTGGTGACCGGAGGTTCGGACGGCAGTGTGCGCGTTTGGAGCCTCACGGAGTATCAGCCTATTCATCGTCTTGCGGCGCATGATAACAGCGTTACGAGTTTGCAGTTTGACGATACGAGAATCGTGTCCGGGGGCTCGGATGGCAGGGTTAAGGTCTGGGATCTTAAGAAGGGCGTACTGGTGAGGGAACTCAGCCAGCCTGCCGAGGCGGTGTGGCGGGTCGTCTTTGAAGAGGAAAAGGCGGTTATCATGGCGAGCAGGGGCGGGAAGACGGTCATGGAGGTATGTCTGGACCACTCGTGGAGGGCGATCGCTCAAATCGCCCCCCAGAGTAGAAAATGGAAGAACGAATTGCACAATGAGCTAACTTGTGGCAGGTGTGGTCGTTTTCCCCTCCCGAAGATGAGACGCAGATGGAGGGGTATAGGTCGAGCAGTCCGCTCAGTCTAAGGGATTACCACGAGGCGCCCGCGCAGTTGGAACAGCCTGAGGATCAGGATGCCGCGATGGCCGATGAAGTGTTTGAGGCGCCGAATGCTGTGGCGGCGGAGGGGGGGAGGGGGGATTGAGGTGCAGTGCGGTTTTCGGAAAGAGCTGGATCAGCGTTGTGGCATCTGGCAAGATTCACTGCATCTGGTTCAACACGATATATCCTCCGCCACTCGTCACCCGCAACATCGACACCGACCTCCACCCACCTCGACCAAACGACCGTACCAAACACCCACCCCCCTCATACTAATTCTCCAATCCAGCGCAACTCTTTTCTTTCTCCTGTCTTCTATTTTCTGTTTCAAACGGTGTTTACCCGGGAAAGGGTATGGCACGGTTCGGGCTCGGTGGTCGGCTACTCAGCATTTCTTGGACGGCGCGCGTGGTTTAAGTATTTTGTCCGATTTTTGTCCATGTTGAAGAAGGGGAAAATGTAGGTGTGGTGTGGTAGGGAGAGGGGAAAAGCTGTGGGGAGGGGAAAGGGTTGGGGATGTGTTGGAGATGTGTGTGCTGTGGGATACATGTGTAGAGGTGGGTGTGTGTGTTGGCACACACACACGCACAGAGAGAGAGAGAGAGAGAAGGAGTTGAAGAACAAGACCCCATTTTTGATCGATTGATTACTCACGGCACGAACACGAAACGCCCTACAGACAGAGAGGCGAAAAGAAGGGGGAACTAATCCCGACGTGTCCGAGCAGTCTTTTGCTTTCCTTTCCTCATCTTCCCATTATTCCCCCATGAATGTTTCCGTTTTGCGTTTTTCTGTAAGGGCGTTTTCGAGAGTTAAGCCGTTTCTTGTACATGGATGATTGGTGGGTTTGAGGTGGGATGTTGGGGTTGATGGGGATGGGATGAGTTAGTTGATGGAGAGAATTGGGGGGCGTAGGGATGGGCATGGGCATGGGCATATGTAGATGGAGAGGTCAAAGGAATATTTTGGTAGCACCATGCTACTCTTTGTGTGGGACTCGAATATGGGTCTCTTTCAAAAGATACTGTTTACATGTCGGTGTGGAAGTGCACTCGTGTACATTCGTACCGTGTTGTTGATGTCTCGTGCCGGCAGATCCGCGTTATCGCGATAAAGCAGGGCTCCCGGCGGCCGAAGCTCGCATCTCGCACTTACGTCACCGGATGCAGACGGATCAGTGGGAATCCTGGCTAACATATAAACAAGCACAACCTTATTCCACCTACTCACCAAACGTTGCTTGATCTCGTGCACCTGTCCTTCAGCTCCCGCGTGCCTGCCTACTCTCCACTCCACTCCACTCCACTCACACCTCATACCTTATACCTGGGCCACAAGTGGTTTCGCACAAGGCCAATTGCTTCACCGGACCAGTTGCCCTTTGTTTGTTTGATTACATCACTTGAAGCTTCCAGGGCCATTGAGAGCACTACTGCTTCCTACATTACTTGAACCGGATATACCAGGTCGAGATGTCGAACCTCAAAGACGCAGTTTCGCCGCAGAGGAAGATCGAGCTCTTCTCTGGCACCTACTTTGGCGCATGCACTCTGGGCGGCATCATCGGTGAGTCCTCCCAGGAACCACAAGTCTGCCATGAACAGCCACTAACCCTCCCACCCTCCCAGCATGCGGTCCCACCCACACCTCCGTAACCCCCCTGGACCTCGTAAAATGCCGGCGCCAAGTCGACCCCAAAATCTACACCTCGAACCTCTCAGCCTGGCGCAGCATCATCTCCAAGGAAGGCGTACGCGGCGTCTTCTTCGGCTGGGCCCCCACCTTCATCGGCTACTCGTTCCAGGGCGCGGGCAAATACGGGCTCTACGAAGTGTTCAAGTACTACTACGGCGAGAAGCTGTTCCCGTCGGCCAACAAAACGGTCGTGTATCTGGGCGCGTCGGCGAGCGCCGAGTTCTTTGCCGACATGGCCTTGTGTCCGTTTGAGGCGGTCAAGGTGCGCATGCAGACGACGCTGCCGCCGTATGCGAAAAACCTGCGCGAGGGGATGAGCAAGGTTATCCAGCAGGAGGGGTACGCGGGCTTGTATAAGGGGTTGGCGCCGCTGTGGGGACGCCAGATCCCGTACACGATGGTCAAGTTTGCGACGTTTGAGAGTGCGGTGGCGCAGATTTATAAGACGCTGGGGAAGCCAAAGGAGAGCTACAATACGTTGCAGCAGACGGGGGTTTCGTTCTTGGGTGGTTATATTGCGGGTGTGGGATGTGCGGTTGTGTCGCATCCGGCTGGTGAGTCTTTCCCTTCCACTTGTGGTCTCACTTGTGGTCTCACTTGCAATCTCACTTGCAATCTCACTTGCGGTCTCACTTGCGGTCCACCGCTTGCGGTCCCATCACTTGTGGCACCGCCAACCCTCCATTACCATCTCACTCAACTAACACATCCCCCTCCCAGATGTCATGGTCTCCAAACTCAACTCGGACCGCAAAGCCGGCGAGTCCGCCGGCGCAGCCATGTCGCGTATCTACGGCAACATCGGCTTCCGCGGCCTGTGGAACGGGCTGCCCGTCCGCATCGTCATGATCGGCACGTTGACGGCCTTCCAGTGGTTGATCTACGACAGCTTCAAGGTCTATCTGGGGCTGCCTACGACGGGAGGACACTGAGGTGTCTTTGTCGCGAATGGTGCTGGGTTTCTAGCGAGCGAGCGTTTCTCTTCTGTTTGTCTGGCCGGTGACAGCGTGTGCTTTTTCCAGTTCTTTGGCGGGGTGTGGTGGGGAAGGGTTGAGGCCGTAATGCTTAATCCAAATCACCTTTCTGCCTTCCGACCCGCCTACCTGTGAAGTACTCAATAACAAGAACATTTTTTCCAACGCAGGGAAGCGCGGGAAGGTGGAGAAGAGGCTTCTTGGCCTACCTACTCATCTTTCCGCCATCCAATCGCGTTCAAGCTTCCGAGTCGCTGTCAACGTGCACTAATAGTCTATAAAGCCTTTCACAAAACCAGGCTCCAATCACGACTCCTCCACCGCCGCCGACTTTCCCCGGGGTGTACGTATACAAGACTTCCAGACCCAGCACTTTGCATCCCTCAAATCCTGCCACCACGACATCGCCGCAGCTAGTTACCCAGTGCCTATCCCAGCGTCCAGCGTCCACACCTCAACCCCAAGCGCCCCTCAGCGAGAAAAATCTCCGATTCCGGTTCCCAAGATCATCATCACCAACCCACGATATCGGGGACCAAGTCAGCGAGTCGGGGTCGTGGTGTCGCGCGCTATCATCGCGAACCCAGATCTGCGCTTCAATCGTCGTTGGAGTAGCAGCGATGGCAACAGAACAGGACGGAGAGCGTGGTTTGGATTGTTGCATGTAATCGGGTCATCCTCCGGGCTATCTTTGCGGTGGACGCGGTTGGATGGCTGAGGCAGGGTTTTGGAGGCGTGTGTGAGGTTGGGGGTGCATGTTTATATAGACGCTTGATTGGCGCTGTGGGGCTGTTGTGGTGGTGGGATTGGGGTCATGCGTACCATGGCTGAAAGTGCGCTTGGTATGCATGCATCAAAGGAAGGGGCGCGGATGTACCGGTAGGCATTGGGAAAACGTGGAATGTAGGTGCAGCGAAGACGAGTCCGTTAGGTTCGTGTGCGGAGGGACGTTGCGGTCTTGAGGTAGGGACGGCGATGGATGTTTGTACTCGAGCCACGAGCGCTGGCTTCGGAATAGGGTGCGAGAAGTATGGATTCTTACCGGTTCCGTGCAAGCCTCCCTCTGTTAACTACTTGAGTTCGGCGATACCAGGCTTGTTGTTGTGGCTGATGACTTTCTGGAGCACGGGGAGTCTGGATTACTGGGGACTTGTCGAGTAGTAAGATTAGATGATTAGGAAGTCACTATTATCGTCGCTACATGTTTCCACTAGTGCCTAGTAATGTAATCTTTTCTGACGATACTCATCATCACTGTTATATCCCCTTATCCACCCCAAGATAGTGACATGTCTGTAATTCCAAGTCCTTTAAATGCTTTGGAACTTTATGTCGATCTGATAAGCATTTCCGTATTAAAACCCCTTACTTATCCGTGTCTTAAGCACCCGCACTTGTTTATGTAGTGTAGAACTAACGACAGCTAAAGTCCAGCAACTTATACATAACAGTAACAGATTTCGGGGGTAGGTTTATCCGGAAATAGGGCCGGTTTAGTATTTAACGCAAGGTTAGGAAGAGTGTCAAAGGACTACCGGAATACCAAGACGTACGTTTGCAAACGCAGGACAACGGATACAAATTCTAGACATTCTGTTCGGAACTGTACTTCTCTTGCCCCTTATTTACTTCATTTTCTTCTGTTGCGGTGTGTTTGGTCAGAGTCTGTGCTTTTTTTGCTGCGTGGCAACGATGGCGGGTGACGATGTTCTCTGTCTTTGTCTTTGGGTGTTGGTGGTTCGCATCATCGAACTTGGTGGATGGAATGGGCGATGGCGAGGTGGAATCGGGCGGAGACGTGGTCTTACGGGAATATGGGTCTGACACTCCTGTCGCGTTGGATGCTTGTTCAAGACTAGTACTGCAGATAGTGATAACTTCAAAGCGATTATGGAGGTGGGTGGGTATGCTGTATATATACACGCCGAGTCTGCGACCACGGGAGATTTGCCTCTTAGATTGCGTATGTGACGTCCTGCTGCGGATTGGAATAGCATATTGTTGACGTCGATTGGGATTGAGATTGTCTCGAGTCGTAGTGCAGCAAGATTGTGTTGCCGATTCAGCGATGATCTGAAAGAAGCGTTGGCCAGAGGCTGTAATGCGTTTCGGAGTCGTGTTGTATGAATGGGAATGCGGAGCGTAAAGTGAGCATGGTGAATATCGTTGATGGCGGGTTGCGCGGTCAGGTTAGACGACCCAAAGGAGGAAGATTCGTGTTGCTGTTAATGATATGCGTATTTCAAGAGCGTGAGCTGCGAATTCAACTAAGAGTAGAGGCGGAAGGGAGGATTATTTGGATCAATCAACGGGATTTGCAGATCAACGTCCACCTTGTAATACAACGACTACACCACCAGCCCCACATCTCTGCTCAAGACCAGGGGACCCAGTTGCACAGTAGTGCTCCGTTTCTTGAGAGATGGGCAATTGCGCTGGAAGCGCTGGTCCGTCATCCCATGAAGCCGCAACGGTTGGGAAGACTTGGTTTTCGGAGCGGACGATCAGGAGCGAGGTTGTCTTGAAAGATGTCCCTTTGTCGAAAGTTCTGTGGGTGAGAACAAGAGGTTGGTCGGCACTTGCAGCCTGCTCCCATGGTATCAAGGGGAACAGCAAGACGTCGAGACAGTGAAATGGTCTCACCGATTCGGATTTGCTTGGAGCGTTCGCGACTCTAGACACCACAGTCCGAGTAGGGCTCCCGTGTCGAAAGAGAGCCACCCTCTTCACCCTACACTCTATCACAATTAGTCCCCGTCACGGCAGTACTAGCCCTGCACACTCAAAGTCATTCCACGCTGACTGGCAATCATCCGTGGTCGGCGAAACAGGGGCACAAGCATAAGGTCGGCGACCTCGACCATGATCGTCAAGTCCGGCCGGTGCCAAATCACGCCACTGCCGCACCAACCTCGCCGTAATTGTCGGAGCACAGAGAGGATATACACGGGGTTTGATTCGACTCGAAAGAGCGGAGGAAAGCTAACAGCATTGCGATTGAGGAAACTCACAGACTTTACGATGAGGGAGTAGAAAAAGTCAGTAGCATAATGGTCCAAAAAATACACTGATTCGGAGCCACGGTCTTCTTCATCACGGTACACGGGGAGTTCCGATTTCGATGTACCAGACGCATGATTGTTATGACTGCTATGCTGGGATATATGGATGGAGAAGAAGATGTATCATCTCCACAATCTCCACAGAATCTGATTGGCCAACGTGGTCCTTGGCGAAGCAAGTTAGATAAACGGCCAAGTGGATGGACAGTCGGCGACATCTAGCCTCCTAGTCGGCGAGGTGGACACGCCGTACACAGTGGTCGGCGAAGTTGTGAGACGGCGCAGAGCTCTACCCGCATGTGGTACGTGCAACGGGCTTTGTATCAAAAGGTCGGCGACGACAACGGGTATCAAGAACTTGGCGGAGAAAACGCCGAATGGGGAGACTCGAGGATGCGGGAGAGATATGGAGATGAGAAAGATGAGGAGAAGAGCCCGGTCAGTGGAGTCTGCATGAACATGCAGCAGGCAGATGGTGTTTTCGCTGGCAGACTAAGTTACTGCCAATGATGTTCACCCAGCGACACACACGAGCTGCGCCGTTGAGCCGCCAGCAGCACCTGAAACTCCCCAGAGACCCGGCGACCGAGGCATTGGCGGTGGTGTTGCACACGAAGAAGCCCGAGTCGCAGCTGTCTTGGGGATGCTGACGGGCTGGAGCGGTGGAGAAGCTCACGCTGTGTGGGCGAGATGCTGGCAGACACGGGGCCCTGCAGGATGATCTGCGGCGAGGTCAGCAGAGACCCTGGTACGTCGCACACCATTCTTTGCTTTTTCTTCCACGCTTGCTTTCTCGTCACCGTGATCGTGCACGCGATGGAGGTGTTGACAACGACACGATGATGGAGAGGTGAGGTTGACAACAGCGCGACGGACGGCGAATGCGATGGAGCGGCCATCGGATGAGCGACGATCCGGGCCGAGTGGTTGGCTGCCCTGGATTGAGTAAGCAGGTCAGGTCCCGCGGCGGCCATGGGACAACCACCTCGCCGACCGAACCTCCCCGAAGACTTAAGAAAGCTGGTCGAAGCTACAATCACTGCTCAATTGACCGCTCTCCGAACTCCGACCTCACTCACACACTTTCCTCGAGTCAATCGATCAGCTTTCCAGTTCAATCAACACCACAACAAACAACAAACAACAAACACCAAGACAACTATCAAAATGTCTTTGATCACTCTTCAGGTCCCCCAGGAGTACGGGTAAGTTGCCTTTTGCTATCCACCTCCCAAACACTACCCTCACTAACCCTCACATCCAGCTACGTCCTCCTGGCCGCCAGCTCCACCCTCTTCGTCAACCTGTGGCACGCCTTCCGCGTCTCCCCCTTCCGCCGCGCCGCCGGCGTCCCCTACCCGTACCAATACGCCTCCGCCGAACAGATCGCCGCCACCGACGACGCCGGCAAGAAGTCGGCTCTCCACCTCTTCAACTGCGCCCAGCGCGCCCACTACAACTTCCTCGAGGCGCACCCGACCGCCGTCATCGCGATGCTGATTTCCGGTCTTCGGTACCCGACCGCGAGTGCGGTCATGGGTGGTCTGTGGGCTGTCGGACGCGTCATGTATGCGATGGGATACACGAGGCCGGGTGTGGAGAACGGGAAGGGCAGGTTGGTGGGCAGTTGGGCGAGCTTGGTGCAGATTGGTCTGATGGGCATGGCGGCGTGGACGTCGTGGAAGATGATTGCTTAGGCGGGCTGAGTGAGTGACCGGGGGACTGATGGGGGTTCTGTATCATATTAGACGGCTATGACTTGCATCAATCGGAGTGCGGCGGCGTCTGCTTGGAATCTGGCTCGTTGAGATATTGGCTGCGTGATGGGACGGAGTTTGCGCTTATGTCCGCGGTCCCCTGCACAGTATTCTGTACTCCTGGGCTTATAAACACAGGCCCCCTTGGCCGCAGCTTGCAACTCTGTCCAGCCATGAAAGCATGCTTTGCCTCCAGCTTATATTCATGACATGACATTAATCTGTCTGTGCAATATCTGATCTGAAAGACCGAGGCACTTGATCTCATTGCCACTCTAACTTCCAACCCGCTCCATAATGCATCCCAACACCACCACCACCCAACACCCAACCTCATCAACAACACATCAAAGCGATAAACACCACCAACTTTACCCCCCGTTAGTACCAATCTGTCGGATCTTCCCGCGACCACGACACCAAAGTGAAATCCAGCAAACTCAACAGCAGTGACATGCCAAATGGTATTAGTCGCGATTGTAGACCCCTCAAGATCCCCCCTGCCCCAGATTAAAGAGCGCAGCCAAAGCCTCCATCCAGACAGCTCTATATACATACCCTCTCCCTCTCAGTTCTCGAAGCCGAATACCGTGCACGTGACAAATCCCCACCCACGAGTCACCGAGTACAGAGACAAAGCTCGACATCGCCGACACGACAGTATCCACGCTAGACACTGTTTTAGCACTCGCGTTCCGGGCCGCTGTGGTGGTCGTGATGATGTCGCGGGTGTCGCGCCGGCCTACCAGGGTGCTGAGTTGCTTGGGAAGCTTGTGCACGTAACGTTAGCATGACCTAGCTAAGGCATTGATGGAGGAGTGTACCATCGCCATCTTCCCTCGAGAATTACAGTTGTCATCTCCAATTAGAGCTGAGAAACATCATCGAGACCTGCATTTCTGGCTGCGAGAGTGGGATGTCAGGGAGATCGTCTGGTGTTTGTTCTCTCTCTCCAGCCGTGGTAAAGTAGCGCGTCCTGGCGACTACGTAGGAGATGCGCCGGTCTTCTACCGCAGTCCGAAGATCCCTGACTCCTTGCGGTGGCAAAGTTGAGCGTTGTTGGCCGCTGACCACAAGACAGTCCAGACGCTCGGACCACCACTCTTCTTGATATAAATACCCCATCTTTGCTTTCTTGACTTTTCGCATCTGTATCCAGGTCTGTGATGTGGTGGCTTCTGAATACACCGGGAGCTAATGCCATTCAGGGGCTACTAAGGTAACAACAAAGAAGAATTGTGGTCTTTTGCGAGCGGCGAAAGATTTGGCGGGTTTGGGTGACGGTAGACGTCGCGGTTCGGGGATGAGGATGATGGTTGCCATGGAGGACTGGTGCTATTCGTAATCGTTATGGTTGGAAAGTCGATCTGATAGAGTCTCGAGCAGCTGGTTGGGAGAACCAAGGAAGCGCTACCAAAGAATGGAGTAAGCGTTTGCCGCAGAGAAGATAAGTATGGTGGACAGATCTGTGTCTTGCAGGATTACTGTTGAAGCAGCATCTCTTGATATCCAAACTCATTGGCGGTTGACCAACCAGATCAACCACGACGCACGAAGCCCTCAGCCATCCCCACCCCTAACAGCCCTATCCGCCAACCTTTCAATCCGCTCCTTATACAAGCCCATGAGATGATAGACCGGATCCCCAAACACGACGCCCCTCAACATCTCGTCCTCAATCGTGTACGCCTCGACCTCACCCCTACCACCAGTCCCACCCTCTCCACTTCCTCCAATCCCACCTCTCCCCCCACCGCCCGCCCCCTCCCTCAACAACACCAACCTCCCCGCACAACTCAACACCCCCGGCGGAATCGGCCATCGTGGTCCCGGGCCCGACCAAGAAGCTGTTTTCCCATGCGGCTGTAGTCTCTCTTTACTTCGTTTCCTCCCGTCCCTCCCATCCGAAAGGTCCAACCGACTCGTACTCCCGACCAACCCCTGAACGCCAAACCCACCCCCACCAACACCCGCCGCCCCCGCACTCGGCGCCGCCGTCGCCCACAACCGGACCAAACTCTTCAACACCTCCTTATCCGCCCTGACAACGGGGTCGCCCTCATTGACGAAGCCGAAGAACAGACTCTTCTTACAGCGCTCGCCGTCCGGTTTCCCCAACGGCAGCAGACTGACCGGCGGCGCGCCAAACGTCACGCAATGCACGCGTCTGAACGCCGGCGCCAGGGCCGAGAGCGCGGACGCGACGTCCGGGCTCGAGCTCAGCATGTGTGCGTACAGCAGCGCTGCCACCGCGCCGCCGGCACTGTGGCCCGTGAGGAGGAGACTGTACGCCCTGTCGCCGCGCTGCGCTTTCTCGTCGACTAGTTTGCGGAGCCGCTTCGCCACGACGGCGACCATGCCCCTGGCGACGCCTAGGAAGCCGGCGTGGCAGAGGTTGCCGGGGTCGTCGAGGAAGCCGGTTGGCGGCGCGGGTTGCGGACGGAAGTTGACGGCCCAGTCGGCGAAGGATTGGGAGCCGCGGATGGCGAGGACGATGGTGTGGGAGGAGTCTAGGGGGACGGATTTGAGGACCATGGCTTTGTTGGAGGAGAGGAGGGAGGGGGGGATGTGTTCGGTTGTTGTGGAGGGGGTGCGGTTGGGGAGGGGGGAGGTGGGGGCGGGGGCGTAGGCGGCGAGGGAGTATTGGGCCGCGAGGTTGAGGAGGGGGTAGGTGGGTATGTAGCTGGAAAGTTGTTTAGTGCAAGGTCGTCGACGTGTTTGACGGAAGGCGAGGACGTACACTTTGAGCGGTGGAAGATGAGGCGGGAGACGCGAGTTGGAGTACAACCACACTTTCGAGAAGTGATTGCTACTGCTTGAAGTCGGGGCCGAGGGACCCAGATATGAGCCTTTGTGTTCCTCACCCGTCTGCAGCTGCGTGGACAGATGGTGTGGATTCTCGTATATGACTGCTCTCTCGTCAGCACATCCTCCAAGCAAAATCACCGCATTCACATAACCCAATTCTACGAGCAGAAAAACTTACGCAACTCCTTCTCGCCCCCAAATACCTCCCCATCAATGGCCGTGATTACAGCATCAACCTTCTTGTCAATGGCTTCACACAGCGCAGCCCCCTGCTGCAGATACCGTGTCACCTTGTCACAACCTTTACATTGGCCACTCCACTTCGCGCAGCCTTGATGCAGGGTATCGCTCAGATCGGTGAAGGATGTAGAAGCCAATTTACCCAGACGGGAGGACGGCCTTTGCGGTGGAGACACTGGATGGCTGTGCGGATGATAGGGGCATTCTAGGTTTGGAGTTGACGAGCTGTGTTGATGGGAGGATTGGGTCGGCAGCGGGGGTAGGCCGAAGGGCTCTCCTGGTAGTAGTGGTGATGTATCTGGAGAGTATTGCGGTGGATGGAAAGGTGTAGATGAGGCAGCGGGACGGGGTTGGTCGAATGGACCGAGTGGGTAGGGTGGGAACCATACTGGACCCGAAGTTGGGTGTTCAAGCAATGGTGGATCTGGTAGGCCCAGGGGTAGTGACGAAGCTGGCGGGGAAGTAGAAGTCGGCGGAGGTGCGGGAGAAAGTGTGACTTTGGGCGGAGGAGACGGTGGAGATGGAGAGAGCTTCTCGTTTACGGGCGGAGGTCTTGGAGGCGAAGGTCCCGGTGGCGGAGCATGTGCATGAGGTTTGGGAGGAGGCTTCCCGACAGGAGGTTTCCCATTTGGAGCTTTACCGGCCGGCGAAGGATGTGAAGCCGGAGAAAGTGTGTCTTTGGGCGGAGGAGATGGTGGAGATGGAGAGAGCTTCCCGTTTACGGGCGGAGGTCTTGGAGGCGAAGGTCCCGGTGGCGGAGCATGTCCATGAGGTTTGAGAGGAGGCTTCCCGACAGGAGGTTTCCCATTTGGAGCTTTGCCGGGCGGCGGAGGATGTGAAGCCGGATTCGAGTCAGGCGGAGGCCTCCCACCCGGCCAGCCCGGCGCATGAGCGGGCTCCTTATGCCGCCTTCTGCTGATGCTGAAGATGGTCATTTTGGAGGAGGTGTGTGGGCGATGAGGTGAGATTGAGTCCTTGGCCTGTTTCCGTCCAATGTTGCGCGTCGTCCAGCAACTTTCTTGCCGGAGGTCTCTCAGCCGCGACAAGGCTGTCTTCTCCGCAACAGTGTCGTCCGCGCTCTTTCTGTGCTTCCTGCACCGGACTCAATTCCAAGATCGAACTGAAGCAGCGCGACGTTCTCCAATCCTGCCACCGGAACTCTCGTAACCTTCACAAGGCTGAGCCGCTGGATCGTTGATAACCCACGTCCTCGCTCTTTCTCTACCCTCCGTACCAGGTACGCTTCTCTTCCCAAACCCCTCCTCAACCCTCTCTTCCGCAGTTCAATCCCGTACGGCAGTCGTCGTCTCCGAGATCCCGTCCCGATTTTACTCTCCCCTATCCCGTCAACGCAACGCTCCACCCGCCACTCTCCTCACAACGTACAACCGACGTCCCAGCAATGCCAACACTCGCCACCGCGCGCAGATCCCTCTCACCAATCGCAATCCAATCCAGTCCAAAATCCAAACCGTCTTGTAAACGACAAAACACCCACGAGAAGTTCCTCGAGTCGCACTTGTAAGGAAGTTATCTGCACTGTACAGTACAGTACAGTACCTGACTCTCCCGCTCCATCGTCATAGCCTGCCCTTGCCAAGCCCGCCTGACTCGGCCCCAGAACGTTAACTACTGCTGGTCAGCCACACCGCCTCCTCCGCGGGCAGCGCCGCCACCACAACCACCAGCCGTTCACTCCGTCATCAATCGGCCAGTTGGCAGCGCACAGCCACATATGTTTTGACAGCAAGAAACGCGTCCCCCATCACCACCACGTACTGTACAAACAGCAGTTGGCCGCGCCAAAAAGCAGTGTAATTCACCTGAGCATTCAGTAGTAAATATCAGTTCGGTAGGATTTCCATCGGCTACTACGAACTACAACCACAACAACCACAACAACCACAACAACCACAACAACCACAACAACCACAACAACCACAACAACCACAGTCATGCATTGACCAACCAATCGATACTTATTCTCCACGCCGCCGCCGTCGTAACCGCTGCCAAGTATCCAGCGTACAGCAAGTACACCACCACCATCACAACCACCCCCTCAAACCCACCAACCACCACCTCCCTCAAACCCACCACCACCCCCACCACCACCACCACAACCACCACCCCCCCCCCCCCCCCCCCCCCCCCCCCCCCCCCCCCCCCCCTCAAACCCACCCACCACTCCCCCTCAAACCCACCCCCCTCAACCCCACCACCATCCGACAAAGCAAAAAAGGTGAAAGAGACCGGAGACAGCAATACCACGACGGCAGGAAACGCGTCCCCCATCAACACCACCTAAGTTACAAACAGCAGTTAGCCGCGGCAAAAACCCCATAATTCAACTGAGAATTCGGTGGTGTTAGGTAGGTAGGATTTTTATCGTCGACTACGACTACGACTACGACTACGACGAACTACGACCACAACAACCACAGGCAGGCATTGATCGATCGATCGATTGATTGATTGATTGATACGTCGTCGCCGCCGCAACCGCTGCCAAGTATCCAACGTACAGTACACTGCCGACCCGTCCATCTGCCACCACCACTAACCACCACTGACCACCACCACCACGCACCACTCCCACTACCACGCACTCCCACCACCACCCACCCCCCCTCAAACCACTACCACCACCCCCCTCAAACCCACCATCTCCCAACACAAAGAAAAAGGCAAAAAAGTCCAGGTGATGATGAAGTGGTTGGTTAGCAGGCAGCGCGACAAAAACCAAGACCCAGCCAGCCAGCCAGCCGTCCGCGCGTTCCTGTCGCCGTCGCCTTTCCCTGCGAAGGAGAGAAACTCCGCATGCAGTCGAGCGATCAAGTGTAGAAGCAGGGCAAGACGCCGCGTCTTTGGTTTTGTGAGTACAAACTAGAGGATGGATGGATGGAGGGATGGATGGAGGGATGGATGGAGGGATGGATGGATGGAGGCTTGAGAAAAAAAAAATGATGCTTTTGCTATTCGATTCGATGCGACGCGATTCGATTCCGTGTGGTGGAGCGGTGCCGTCGATTGCGTTTGTGTGGTGATGAGATGGGTCGATTCGAATCCACGCCGCGCGCACCATGAAGTAGAAAGAAAACAAAACAAGTCCGAGGGGAAGCGAGAAACTGAGAGAGCTAACCGGCGCGGCCCTGTCCGATGAGGACGCCCGTGTCGTCGTTGTACAGCGCCTGGAGAACGATGAGGACGTTCTCGCGCGTTAGAGGCGCCAACGGCCGAGAGCGAGCGCGGTTCGGGCGACGCCCCTGCGAGACGAAAACAGCCACGGAGTTGTTCCCGTGCGTCATGCGCACCACTGGACGGGGACGTGGAGGGCGGCGGACTTGCTCAGAATTCGGTGAAGAGGCGGCCGTGTCTGCGTCTCTGTTAATCGTCATAGCCGTCGTGGAAAAGGATGGAATCGGGTGTGAAGCTCGAGGTTGGAGGGGACTGGGGAAAAGGCAGTACGTACGGATCATCTCCCACCCCGCCATACGCCTCCGTTTCCTCCGGATACTTGTCAAACTGGCTCGCGTCACCCGCGCCCGCTCTTACCGGCGGCACGTACGGCGCGTCGATGTCCTTCTTGGCGAGGCGCTCCCATGTCACCTCCGCGAACCAGGGGTGGTTCATGACGTCCTTTGAGCCGCCGTGCAGGTTGCCGAGGCGCTTGGTGAGGTCGTGCGTGATGAGTTTCTGGAGCAGATCCTGCGCGTCCGGGTGCACGTACGGCGGGTACTTGACGCGGCCCTTGAGGATGTTCTCGTAGATGCGCATCGGGGAGCCCGAGTCCCAGAAGGGGGTGAAACCACATAGCATCTCGAAGATCAGGATGCCGAGGGACCACCTGGAAGGGTGAGCGAGGTGAATTGGATCGAGGATGACACGAGGACTTACCAGTCGACGGATTTGTTGTAGCCTTTGGAGGCGACGACTTCCGGGGCGAGGTAGTCGGGCGTGC
This sequence comes from Saccharata proteae CBS 121410, assembly GCA_010015785.1. Lineage (NCBI taxonomy): Eukaryota > Fungi > Ascomycota > Dothideomycetes > Botryosphaeriales > Saccharataceae > Saccharata > Saccharata proteae. The sequence goes on from ML978732.1 coordinate 400,861, forward strand.
CGCACAGCGTCCATGTAATGTCCGGCACCTCCTTGGCGAAACCGAAGTCGGTGATCTTGAGATGACCATGGCGGTCAAGCAGCAAGTTCTCGGGCTTCAAGTCGCGGTATATGATGTCGAGAGAATGTAGGTAGTCGAGGGCGAGCGTGACTTCGGCGGCGTAGAACTTGGCGACCGGGTTGGGAAAGCGCTGTTTGACCAATCAGCAACGGGACGAGTCAAGAGGGAATAGTCATGGTGACACACCTGCGATTTGCGCAACAAGCTAAACAGCTCACCACCCTCGACGAAATCCATGACCATGTACAGGTTCTTCGAGTCCTGAAAGGTGCCCCACAGGGTGATGAGGAAGGGGTGCTTGACCTTCTGCAGCATCCGGCGCTCGTCGTTTGTGTGCTCGACCTGCTTCATCTTGACCACCTGCGCCTTCTTCAGCACCTTGACGGCGTAGAAGCGGTTGTTGTGTTTCGACTGCACGAGATGCACCCTGCCGAAGCTGCCAGTGCCAAGTGTCCTCTGGATCGTGAAGTCGCTGAGCGTGTATTTGCCCTTTGTCGTGCGCACCTGGGGCGTCGGCGTGGGCGTCGGCGTGGGCTTCAGGCCGCCGCCGTTCTGGGCCATTGCGGCCATGCTGTTCGTCTGAGGCAGCGCATTGGGGGTGTTGAGGGCGGGGCCGGGCGACTGCGAGGCGGAGAGGGCCGGGGTGGGGTTGATGAGGTTCTGTATGCTGGGCAGGTTGTGGCTCTGCTGCGAGGGCTGCTGGTTGTGGATGAAGGACGGCGGGCTCTGTGTTTGGGTTGATTGCGGGGTCGAGTACTGGCTGTGGGGGAAGGCGGAGGAGTTCATGTGTTCGGCGGGCAGGGAGTTGTGAACGGGGTGGGCGGGATCTTGGGTCGTCGGCTGGGGCGCGGAGAGCGAGGTCGCCAAGGCGTCGGAGTTGGGATGGGCGGACTGGCTGTGGTTGGAGTGGTGGTGGTGTTGTTGTTGTTGTTGGTGGTGGTGCTGGGGGTTGCTGGTGCTGGCGTGGGAAGCAGTGCTCCCAAAGGGCTGGTCTTTGACGGGGGAGGCGGGCGAGTTTGAGCTGTCAAAGTCGCGGGAGCCGGACGAGTCCTTGGTCCGCTTCTTCTTGAGGAATCCGAGGGTCGGCATAGGTGTTGGTGGTTTGTGGTGTCGAGTGCAGGGCAGCTGGAATCTACCCTGCCCAGGCGTCGGGGCCTGGGTGGTGCCGCAATACCTACTAACCCAACTTCCTGCACGGTGGATCTGCCGCCGATCCTGGACGCAATCGGAACGGACGGCTGCGGGGGGGGCAGCCGAGTATAAAGAGACGAGACGAGACTGTCCAGGAAGCAGGAAGCAGGTGAAGCAACCGGTCGGCCCGGCTGCGAGAGTGCGAAGCAGCAAGCAAGCCCAGCGCGAGATGGTCACTGGACCGACTCCGACCGACGACGACGACGACCTTGGACCAAAGGGACGAAGGGACGAAAGGACGAAGGGACGGACAGCGGCGGACAAGGGCGGCTTGGGCGGAGGCCGGCGGGACAGTCAATGGCTGGTGGCAGGGCGGACGCAGCGAGCCTGAGCAGCGAGCCTGAGCAGCGAGCCTGAGAGGGCAGCTGGAGCGACGGACACGGGACGGCAGCTTGTAGCGGCAAAAGGTGAAAGGATGATGGAGGGGAGGAGGATGAAAGCACAGGAAGCGAGGCCGGGGATGGATGGAGATGGCAGCGGAGGAGGTCAGGCTTGCGATCAGATAGATGGGGCGGAGAAGGGAGTGGAAGTGGTAGTGGGAGGGGGAGGGGGAGGAAAGCGGGAGAGGCTGGCACTGGTCTGGGTGCTTGTGTGTGAGAGAGGGAGGGAGAGAGAGAGAGTAGAGCCTCTGCACTCTGCACTCTGCACCTCTGCTTCCTCTGCTGCTACTGCTGCTACTGCTACTGCTGCTGCTGCTGCTGCGGCTGTTTGGGCAACGGGGCTCCGGGCATGAATTCAATTCAATTCAATTCAAGATGCAGGCACCCCATCCCCCTCCCCCTCCCCTCCCCGTCCATGCCCCCCGTCCAGACCGATGCGGACCTGACTGCTAGCCTCGATGGGGGCACGATGAATCCATCCCCCATCCCCCATCCCCCATCCCACCGAGCGAGGAGCGAGAAGCGAAGAGGAGCCTCCAGGGAGATCTCCACCACCCTAAAGCGATCGTCTTTTGACCACAACACGCGACATCCGCCATCAGCTTCTGCAAATAACTATATCACGATCCCGGCCGACGACTCGCCCTCGCCCTCGCTCTCGCTCTCCCTCCCTCCCTCCCTGCTTGCTTGCCTGCCTCCACGTCGACATTCCTCACCGCGCCCGCCAAGCTCGGCTGTTCTCGTCTGCCGTAACGGATCCGCCCCGTCCTCCCGTCCAACAAGCCTGAAACAAAACACCGCGCCGGAGTCGCCAGCCAGCTCCTCAGGCCCGCCGCCCGCCGCCCGCCGCCGTACGTGAATGTATCCCGCCACGAAAGGAGACGCATCGCGCCCATCGTCACGTCCGAGTCATGACGCGATGGTGAAGTAAGCAAAACGTCCCGCCGTGGAGCGATCCAGTCTGCGTTCCGTTTCCCGTTTCCCTCGCTCTGCCTGCGTGTGTGTGCATCAATCAATGGCTCTGTCTCTGGGCGCCGGCGGTGGTGTTACGACATGCAAACGCGCGCCAGTTTTGCATCATACGCGGGTCTCAGAACCCCGCTAGATGTCCCGATGCCCGTCACTCGTGTCTCAGTGGAAGAGAGGTAGGTGGGTGGTAGCTACCAGTACGCACCGCCGTCGCCGCACACACACACATGCCACCACCATCACCACCACCACCAGCAAGCAAGGCGCACGTACAGTACACACAACGCCTCCACGATCAGCAACCCCCCCAGTCGCAAAAGCTTCAACCATCCACCCCGCCCGCTCGCCCCGGATATAAAACCCCGGACAAGACTTCAGATGCAAGCGGACTAGCCGCGGCCCGGTCTCTCGCTTCAAGCCCTCGTCATCGCGCCAACTCGGCCTTGTTTGCCCGTCTGTTTGTTCCTTCTCCCCCGCCGTCCCGCCTGCGATCGTTGATGCGTGACATCCCATCCGAAAGGGCCGAGGCTGCTTGCGGTCCGAGGGAGTCCGTGTTTTGCCGTTGGAAAGTCTGTCCGCCAAGCTGGCTGCCTGCCTGCCTGCACCGAGGGGTTCGGGAGTGCTTGTGTGGTGTCCGTCTTGCGTTGGCAGCCAGCCAGCTATTTATATGTGACATTGAAGAAGACCGTTGATCGCCTTTTTTTTTTATGGCTGGTACCGCGACGACAGTAATGGCGACTGGCAGCCATGCGACAAGTCTGTCTTGACGGATCGCCATGGCATTTTGCTTTTGCTTTTCCTCCGTTTTCGCTTCGGTGCTGCGTCTGCTGCATCGTCGTTCTTCGGCTGAGGTGTGCGATTAAGGTTGGGTGGAGGCGTGACATCCAGGGTCCCTGGGTCCCTCGGTTCCTCGTCTGCCGATGGCGAGCTTTCCAGATCCGAACACCTGCGTCGCGGGCTATCCGGGTATTTGTACAGGTATGTATGCTGTCGTCGTCGTCGTCGACCGACACAGTGCCGTAAGTGTCATCTACATCCAGGCGTCCATTCCTGCGGCGATACCTATTCGACTCCGATTCCGTTATCATCAACGTCATACAAACCCGTCCTATGCCTTCCCATCTACCTGTCCAAGAACCCCACCTATACACAACCCCCAAAACGCCATCAAACACCCCCACAGACACACCCTCTACAGCTCCTCCCCTCCCCCTCCTCTCGCAGGAACCCACCCCACCAAATCCAACCGACACACCCCCAACCTCCCCTCCCTGAACCGCTCGTACAGCTTCTCCCACGCCCACCTCTCCTCGCTCCCCTCTGGCCTCAACCGCACCATCTCGTCGTACGGGATATCGTATTCGGGGCCCGCAAGCTCGGGGTCAGAGAAGGTGATGTAGGCGGTTGTGGCGAGGAAAGCGGTGCTGTTGAACGGGTCGGATTCTGTGGGATGGGGATGGCGCAGGGCGGAGGTGGATGTGAGGAGGGTTGTTGGGTCGTTTGCGAGGGGGGTGAGGGTGGTCGGGGTGTGGGGGATGGAGGCGGGGTTGCTGGTGTAGTGGGGGGACGGTTCGAGGAGGATGAGGGAGGGGCCGGGGTTGTTGGACATGTTGTCGTTTGGAGATGGGAGGGCGGCGAAGGGGGTTGGTGGCGCGAAGGCGAGGAGGGAGTCTAGGGAGAGGGCGTCGAGGAGGATGCCTGGGCCGGAGAGGTAAAGGAGGCGGGTGTAGGACGTGTAGGTGAAGAGCGAAGATATCGAAAACGCCGCGTCTAGCACACACAACGAACACGTAAGTAAAGGTACGAGCTCAAAGTGCCGCAACCAAGGTCCCACTCACCATCATCCCCATCCACCGGCCTCAGCACAACCCCATACCTCCTAACCGCCACCCGCAACAACCTCCTCCTCGTCTCCGCATACACATCCACCTCCCCACCACCCTCCCCATCCCCCACCCACCCCCGCGGAAACACCAACACCCGCCCCGCCGGACTCCTCTCCCTCGCCAACTCCGCAAACACCATCACAGCCGCACACAACCCATCCACCTCCCGCGCCATCTGCACGTACCCCAACCCCTTCCACTCCACCCTCAACCCCTCCATCTCCCTCTCCACAGCCGCCAAATCCGCCGAGATCGACTGGTCGCGCAGCCCAGCCCGCCGCGCCAGTCGCGCGTTCGGGTTTGCCACCATGCTGGGCTGTCTCGGTGGGGGCAGGGGTTTGGGCAGCCGCGGCCGGATCGCGGTTTGCATGGCCTGCACGGTGCGTTGTTGGAGGGTGTAGCCGGCGAGGAAGAGCAGGAGCGTGAAGAATAGAACTGGCATGCGTCAGTTGCGGCGCTGCATGTGCGGGCGTGCGCCGCTGGACGTACCGACGGCCGAGGACAGCGCCATGGAGACTTGCCCGCCTGTTAGGAGCATTGTTGTTGCGGGTTCGGTCGCATGTGAGGTGCGGATGCGGTGCTGGATCTGCGGATCGGGTTTCTGGCGAGTGTGGCTGCGCTGCGTTGTTGATGCGCTGATGTCGCGTCGCGTGCTGGTTCAGCTCGGTGCCGTGTTTACAAGCAGTGCGTTGCGGGGAGCAACGGCGTTGGCGCGGGGGAGGGTCCGATTAGCCATCGTCGTATGGTTTTGTCGCCCGACGCTCCTTCGCGGATGAAGAGTATTGGATGGTTTGGGGGGTGAGTTGTTCGGCAGAGTCGAAGGGATGAGGTTGTTCGTCGTCTGTTGTTGCGGGCGACGTTGGTGTGCGTACGTACGCAAGCTCGGGGAGATCTGGGGATCAAAGTGGTTTGGCGGACTCCACATCTCCACAGTCAACGCGACGGAAGTTTTCTGACACACAGGCATCTGGTGGTTCTTGATTGGACTCGTCTATAATGTCTCTATGTCGTTGAGAGGTATCTATATCGTCTCTGTCATTGACATGCATCTATATCTTCGCTATGTCATTGACCTGCATCTATATCGTCTCTATGTCATTGACATGCATCTATATCGTCTCTATGTCATTGACCTGCATCTATAACGTCGCTCACAATGCAGGAAACCGCACTCCGAATCAACTCTCCTCCACTTTCTGCGGCTGTCGAAGCATGGCCTAACACTTCGTTAACTCGTCTCAGATGACCAGGGTAGGAACGAGATACTTACGGCAAAGCAGTCAACACCCTTCCCTCCATACTTCTCCAGGTCGTACGGCAGCTCCTTCACAACCTCGAAGCCAACGCGTTCGTACAGCGGCCGCGCCACCTGCGATGCCTCGAGAAAAGTCTCCAGACCTTTGGCATCCGCCTGCCGCAAGATCCATTTAAGCAGCAAAGAGCCAGCACCGCGACGCTGATGCCGAGGATCCGTAACAAGCAGAGATACATCTGCCCCGTCATCAGAACCTCGCCCACCCGATCCACAAAACGGGCACGAATTAACAGAACCAGCAAAACTCACAACAGTGCCTCCGCCCCCCCATCACCTCCCTCGTCGCCCCGTAAACAATCTCGTAAAACGCCCTCTCCGCCTCCGCATTCATGTCAGGCACCGGCTCCGGCACGCTCAACCCCTCCTCCACCTCCCCGTTGCTCCTCTCCCGCTCGTGCAGCTTCCACCGCGCGTACGCGAGCAGCTCGTTGGTGTCGCTGTCGACGACTTTGTCCACGCGGGTGGAGGGGTCGGCGAGCGCGCGCTCCCAGCGCCGAGTCAAGATGGCGATGCTGGCGGGGGTGGGGGCGCGGACGTAGATGACGCTGAAGACGCCGGGGAGGAAGGCTTCGTAGCCGATGCGGATGAGGGTGGGGATGTCGGAGGGGAGGACGGGGGTTGTTTTCAGAGGCATGATGGCGGATGATGGTAGTTGGGGTGGTCATTGGTGGGTTGGTGCTGTTTTGTTTATATGGAGGGGATGAGTCATGATGGTGGTTGGGTATGATTCAGAGATGCGGATTCTGTCAAACGATGGGCGCGGGTGATCTACACCAGGAATTGTGAGTTACATGTGATGCTGTAGCGATACCTCCGTGCTCTGGAACTGCTGCCGCTTATTGGCTTTCTGCACTTACTGTAGAGCCGCAATCTCGATATCAATGCACTTTGATTCTGACGATCAGATGGATGAGCCCGTCGAGCTACGCATGTGTAGACAGAGCTGGATGAAGCGTATAAGATTGCGTTACATGTCTAGATACCGGTACTCAAGGCTTAATCAAGATGTTTAGCTTCCAGGTTAACGTTGCCCTGAGTCGTGATGTATGATGTAATTCTCTTCGCCCACCGCCCTCAGCTAAGTTAACTTAGTGGGCTGCATCGCAACCTTAATTCCTTATTCTTTCATACTACAAACACTGCACTCAACTATTCCAACACTAGATAGTCCAACACATGTTGTTCTTCGGATCTGCTTAAGCTCTTCGTATAGCTGTGTTGAACCGCTAAACAGAGCATCCCTGAATCGCATGTGATGCTGTAGCGATGCCTCCATGCTCTAGGATTGCTAACGCTTATTGGCTTTTTGCATCTACTGCAGAGCCGCAATTTCGCTATGGAGTTTCCGAAGACCGCCGCTGATATAAGTCTCGCAATGCATTTGTGAATTCGTGGTTCGGTCAAGATGTCGGCGTTTGGAGTCACATAGTTACTATCCCCGGCGATGTAACTTATGACGTACCCAGTTAACTTAGGTCTTTTCGCTAACCTCGACGCAACCTCAACCTTCATACCTCACTACACGGATACTGCGCTAGACATGTTGACACGCGCGAAAGGAATAAGTCCATTGTTGAATTGATGCGAGCATTCTGCGAGGTTTTGTAGTGCCGCTGGTTTGGCTATCGCTGACAGTCAACAGGGCCCCTAGTCAGCTGCAGGCGGACTATCCGCTGATACGACCGGTTCGAGGCGGGCAGTGCATGATGCAGCTGAATCTTTCTGTCCTCCTTGCCAGCGGCAAACAAGGCTGAGCTGAATGAGCTGGTAAATATGGCAGTCGCACAGCTTTGTCTCGCGCCCGTAGTCTCGTTCTTCACCCTCTCACTCCCCATACCTTCTCTCCCGTCTCGCATCTATCGAACTTTACTTTAGTACTTGAGCTTTTTGATCGATGAACTGCAGCTACTGAGACCTACTGTGAATGATTGTGGTCTCAAGGCCGTCGAAGTCGGCCAGAACTGTATGTCTCTTTGATTGAGATCAAGTCTCATTGAGACCTGAGATCATCGAAGCAAATCTACACCGCGTGTCAGGAAATCAAATCGGTCCGGCCTATATATTCAAGGGATATCGAAGTATTTCCGCAGAACGGGCAAAGTCACCGAAGTGAGTCTGCAACGCTTATGATAAAATAGAAGCCGGGCCTAACCCATATACTCATAGAAGAGTCGAAGAAAGCCCCCACAACAGTCAGTCATCACCAAAAGCACTTCGAAGCGATTCGAAAGTAAGTCCTTGCCCTAAAGAAGGTCATCTCCGAAAGTGTAAAGTCATCGAAGTAAGTCTAGAACGCTTGTGAGAAGATGGAAGCAGGCCTGATTATTTGGTGAAGAGAGGTCTAAGCAGATCCGCACAACAGCTACCAAGGAGGTTAAAGCGACCCTGACCACAAATAATCGCATCAATCCCCATCCCATGGATCCAGTATCTGCTATTGGCCTTGCCGGCAACATCTTCCAATTCATCGACTTCGCCGCGAAACTTTTCTCAGAAGCGCAAAACATCTATGAATCAGTGACAGGACTTCCGGACGAGCACCAAGAGCTCAAGATCATCGCTCATCGTCTCGAAAGCATCAGTCGAGACCTTGGGAGCTCGGCAAAACCAGGTCCACTAACAGCTTCAACAGCCGCCGTTTAACCGGTTGACGCTAGCCTATCTTAAGTAGTAACACTATGCGAGTTAATATCTACGGAACTACTATCGATAATTAAGACTATAATGCGGAAGAAAGCGCCTAGTACCCGATTCAATAGCTTTCGCTAGGCCCTAATTTCTGTTTAGAAGAAGGATAAGATTAATAGCTTATAGGCACGTTTAGATAATACTAGGGCCTAAATGAATCTATAGCTATTAGTCCTCGCTAGGAATAACTAGGGCGATATATACTTAATGTTCTTATAGTCTATTATTACATAATTGCTAAAGTATATAAGTTAGGTAGCGTACTTTCTTCTAAAGCACGAGTTATGTATTAGATTACCTTATGTTTCTCGTAGTAACCTAAATAGCTATAAATCTAGTAATCTTTATTATCTAGTTATAAGTATCACGGAGTAACACTAATGTAGACGTTATAAACGAGTTAGGCAAGGACGCTACGGACGTTAAGAGCGAGTTAGGTAGAGATTAGATTAGATTATTAGCTAGCCGAGGTAGTCTATACGCATAGTATATATAACCTTCTATCGCGCGTAGCCTCCTATAAGGTTCTATAGCTAGAACCTCGTTATTAATCCGATCCTTTTACTCTATCCTACCCTATCTACTCGTTTAGTAGTTAGGGATCCTCTCCGCCGTAATAGTAGGTTCTAGCTACTTAAGTCCTCGAATCCGATCGTCGTATAAGAGCTAGAGTTAGCTCGTAGACGATCCCTCCCGATCTAGTACGACCGTCTACTAAAACCCTTACTTACGATCTACTACTACTCGCTACCGATTCGACTAAACAACCGAGTAACCGGCTAAACAATAGAGGGTAACGAGTAGAATAACGTGCGCCCTCGCTATCCCGAGATTATAGATTCGCCCTAGTAGTTTAGTAACGCTATAGAGCTTAGAACGGCTATCGCGAACGACCTAGCTTAGATATTCGCCTAGATTAGCG
>ML978732.1:416826-427705 GCA_010015785.1 Saccharata proteae CBS 121410
CCCTAGGAGATTCGAGTTATCGATAGACGCTCGATATCCTTAGGTACTATTACCTACCGTGTTTTTGTATCCCTGTCTATTAGTAACTATTTCGAGAAGAATGTTACCTTCTACGTTACCTCGCTAGGTGGATATTCCGTTATCCTTGGCCTCCTATAGATAAGGCGTTATTAAGTATAGTTTAACTAGTAGAATAACTCGTTACGATTCGCCGAGTATTACGCTAGAAACTATACTAATAGTACTCCTATTACTTTAGTTCTAGCCGTCGACCCGCGTACCGCGTCCGAACTAACCTCGATCGTTCGGAACGTTCTATCTAAACTACCTCCGACCTTGTTAGTAATGTCTCTCGCGCCGTTTTCGCGCCTTCTTAAATAACAAGATACTTAAGTATTCGTAGTATCTCTACGCGATATCGAGAAAGCGTTATCTACTAAGCCGAAAACGGATCCTACTACTAAGCTCCCTACTAAGTACTATAAGTTTCTAGATGTCTTTTCCCGTTAGGAATCTAATAAACTACCTCCGCACCGAGCTTACGACTATTCTATTCCTTTAGAATCGGGTAAATAACCTCCGTTTAGACTACTCTACGGTATAAGCTAAGACGAGCTATAGGTCTTGAAAAAGTACCTAGAAGAGAACCTATTAAAGGGGTTTATCCGAGCTAGTAGCTCCCTAGCTGCGGCACCCGTCCTTTTCGTTAAAAAGCTAGGAGGTAGTTTACGCTTCTACGTAGACTACCGTAGTTTAAATGCTATTACTATTAAGAACCGCTACCCCTTACCTCTAATCCGCGAAACCCTTAATCGTCTAGGCCACGCTAAAATCTTCTCCAAAATCGATATTATTACTGCTTTTAATAAACTCCGTATAAAAGAAGGAGAAGAATAGAAAACAGTATTTCGGACACGATACGGCTTATTTAAGTCCCTAGTGATGAACTTTAGCTTATATAATACACCTAGGTTATTCTAATACTATATTAACGACGTTTTACGCCTATACCTTAATATCTTCTATACCGCCTACGTCGACGATATCCTTATTTACTTAGATAACATAGAATAGTATAAAGAGTATATTACTATAGTTTTACAAAAACTACGCGAAGTAGGCCTACAAGCGGATATTAACAAGAGCGAATTCTATACTACCGAGGTGAAATACCTAGGTCTAGTAATATTAACAAGAGGTATCTATATAGACCCTACAAAAGTCTTAGCTATTAAGGAATAGAAACCTCCTATAAACGTTAAAGATATATAAAGCTTCCTCGGATTTACGAACTTCTACCGGCGCTTTATCCAAGATTTTAGTAAGATTACTACTCTATTAACCCATCTTACTCGAAAGGATACACCCTAGTGTTAGTCCTAAGATTACTAGCAAGTATTCGATACCTTACGTGATTAATTTAACAAAGAAACAATACTTATATATTTTAATCCAGATAAAGAAATTAAGCTTAAGACGGACGCGTCTAATTATATAAGCGCAGGAGTACTCTCTTAACGCGATAAGGCGAATATTCTACGACCCGTAGTATTCTTCTCCAAGAAATACTTAAAGGAAGAATATAACTACGAGATTTACGACAAGGAGCTTTTAGCTATTATCCGATGTTTCGAAGAATAGCGAGCCGAGCTTAAAGGAGCTACCCTACCGATTAAAGTTATTATAGACTATAAGAACCTAGAGTATTTTACTACTACTAAGTAGCTTATAAGACGTTAAATACGCTAGAGTATCTTCCTTTCACGATTTAATTTCAAAATCACGTACCGCCTAGGACGCTTAGGAGGAAAACTAGATAGTCTTACTAGAAGATTAGGAGATCTACCTTAGGAGGGGGGGGGTAAAATCGACGAACGCGTCGCTTATTAAAACTAGGTATTACTAAAACCTTATTATTTTAAACTTATAACCGCTTAGCTTACTCCTATAACGCTACTTACTCCGATAACGCTACCCCCTAACGACTAGGAACTACTTCTAGACGATTAAGAACTACAAAAACTCTTCGACTAAGCCTATAATTCAGACGAAAAAGTAAAGGAATACATTTACCTTATCTAATCGGGAGCCTAGCGCTTAAAACAGATCTCGCTCGCGGATTATTCAGTTCAGAATAATCGCCTGTTCTTCGGAAAACGTCTTTTTGTCCCGGATTCTAATTAGCTTCGTCTCTTCTTAATTAAACGCTACCACGATAATCCGCTAGTAGGCTACCCGGGTAGAGAAAAAACTACGTTACTCCTTTTACGAGATTACTACTAGGTCGGTGCATATTATATAATTACTAGATACGTGCGAAACTACGACGTTTACTAGCGCGTAAAAGCGTCTCGAGATAAATACTACGGCCAAATCAAAATAATACTAGCTCTAGAGTATAGATAGAAAGATATCGCTATGGATTTCGTTGGAGAACTACCCGAAAGTAGTGGTTTTAACGCTATTTTAGTAGTTACTAACTGTCACGGAGTAATACCGAGTTAGGAGGACGAGCAAGCAAGTAGACAAACGACGTCCGCACGAGTCGTGTAGATCCCTAACGATCTAATTCAGTTAAGCTAAGCGAGAAGGCCTATGCGCGCATAAAGCGATACTTACTACTCGCTAGCGCCTCTTGTTATTCTATACCTAGACCTCTTCGTTAAATCTAGTCTTCTACTTCGTGTTATTTGTTTTATGCCTCGAGGCCTCGTGATATTAGGTCTAGGTCTCTAACCGTTACAAGCGATCGTCTGTAAGCTAGAGTCGGCTTATAGGCACCTTATAACTCCCGACCCTCTACCGATCGACTCACGATACGATATGTCGAATAATAACGGACCCACGGGTAGAGCCGCTAGCGTAGCTCTCCACCCTAATACCCCTGTACTACCGGTCGGGTTCGATAACGAACAGAGCTTCCGCTATACGCTCGAAATAGATATCTCCGGAACCTTTAGTTAGATTACGGCCCTAGCTAATAAAGCTAATCAAGACGCGTATACCCTCGAGATAGCTAGGCGAGAGGTTATAGCCGCCTATACCTAGCGGGAAGCCGATCTAGGCCGTATCTAGGTCCTCGAAGCAGGCGATACCCTAACCGAGCTGCAACGCCGTATCCAAGAGCTCTAGGTAGGCAATAGGGCCCTGTCCGAACTAGTCGACCGAGGCGTTACTAACTACGGCTCGATAGGAGGCCGCGATAGGATTAAACTAGATAGCTTTAACGGTAAGAAAACTAGCTACCGTGCTTTTCGAAACAAGATTCTGATGAAGTTCGACCTTAAGCCAGACATCTACTACACTGAACGGCTTAAGGTAGGCTACGTAGTTAGTAAGCTAGACGATTAGGCGTACGAGTAGATAGCTCCGTACCTTAAGAATAGTATTTCGTCCTTCGCTAAGCTAGACGATCTACTAGCTATCCTTAACTAGGCCTACGAGGATCCTTAGCGTGTCTAGAACGCTATCCGTGAGCTTACTAGCCTTAAGCAAAGGAACCGCCCTTTCGCCGAGTATATTATAGACTTCCGTCGCTTACAGGGCGAGACGGGTTTCAACGACGTGGCGCTTATAGTAACACTCTAGAATAGTGTTTCGAACGAGATCTAGGGCCTACTCCTTACGTTCGTTAACCTACCTACCGAGCTAAACGAGTTCGTGGACCTACTCGCCGCCTTAGACGCGAAACTTCGTGCGTATAGCTAGACATACCGCACGGTTAATATCCCGGGACGCCTACCTACTCGTTAGTATTTAGCGCCTACTATTACCTAACCGGCGATTACGCCTACTCCCGCCGCTCCTACCCCGGCGCCGGTAACGAACCCCGACGCTATAGATCTCTCTACTATCCGCCGGGGACCCTTAACACCTACTAAGCGCAAGTATAGACTCGATAACCGTCTGTGCTTATACTACGGTAAGCCGGGCTATATCTCCCTACACTACCCTAATAACTATAACACGCGTATCTCTACCGCTATAGTTGTTCCCGTACCTACTCTAGCTACTCCTACGCTAGCTCCAGCTACTCCTGTCCCTAGTAACTAGGGAAACTAGATACTCCTGTCCAACGTCGCGGCTAGGAGTCTTCGGCACTATCACTCTCTGTCTTAGTACTTAGCCCTACTCCTACTACTAAAGACGAGCACTTCACCCTACCCTATACCTTAGGTAGATAAATTAATACGAAGTTACTTGTTAATAGTAGTACTACGGGCTATGCCTTTATTAATACTAAATTCGCGTAAAACTATAACCTACCCACGTGTCTATTAGACGTTCCTTAGGAAATTCGAGTTATCGATAGACGCTCGATATCCTTAGGAGCTATCACCTATTTAGTTTCCCTACCCTTATCCGTTAGTAACTATTTTGAATACCGCGTTCCGTTCTACGTTACCTCGCTAGGTGGATATTCCATTATAGTAGGCCTCCTATAGATAAGACGCTACTAAGTATAGTTCGATTAGTAAAATAACTCGTTACGCTTCGCCGAGTTATACTCTAAAAGCTATATAGGCAACGCCCCGATCGCCTCTGTCCTAGCTTTAAAACCCTATACTACTACGAGTACCTATGCCCTATTAACCTCGCCTAGGCTCGACGCCTTAGCCATAACCCTCGCTCCGTTCACACGACTTTTAAAACAACCGAATATCTACATGTTCGTAATATCCCTACGCGATATTAAGAAGGCGTTATCTACTAAGCCGACTACCGATCCGTCCACTAAGCTTCCGTCCTAATACTACGAGTTCCTCGACGTTTTCTCCAGGTCCGATTCGGATAAACTCCTACCCTATAGACTATACGATTACACTATCCTATTGTAGCTAGATATACAGCCACCCTTTGGACTACTATACGGTATAAGCTAAGATGAACTAAAAGTACTTAAAAAGTACTTAGAAGATAACCTCGCAAAAGGATTTATCCGGGCAAGTAGCTCCCCCGCAGCGGCGCCCGTCCTCTTCGTCAAAAAGCTAGGCGGAGGCTTACGCTTCTACGTAGACTACCGCGGACTAAACGCTATTACCATTAAAAACCGCTACCCGCTACCCCTAATCCGCGAGATACTCGATCGTCTAGGATATACTAAGATCTTCTCCAAAATCGATATCATCGCCGCCTTCAACAAGCTACGTATAAAGGAAGGAGAAGAATGGAAAACAGCTTTCCGCACACGCTACGGGCTCTTTAAATCACTAGTTATGAACTTCGGCTTATATAACGCCCCTGGATCGTTTCAGAACTACATTAACGACGTCCTACGCCCTTACCTCGACGTTTTTTGCATAGTATACGTGGACGACATCCTTATCTACTTAGATAACTAGGAAGACTATATAAAACATGTCGTAGTAGTACTCTCCAAGCTCCGTGAAGTAGGGTTGCAAGCTAATATCGACAAAAGCGAATTCCACGTCAGCGAAGTCAAATACCTAGGACTAATTATCTCTACACGAGGAATCTATATGGACCCAGCAAAGGTATCGGCCATAAGGTAATAGGCTACGCCCGCTAATGTCAAAGACGTACAAAGCTTCCTCGGATTCGTAAACTTCTACCGCCGTTTTATCCACGATTTTAGCGAGATCGCCGCGCTATTAACACGCCTGACCCGAAAAGAAACACCTTAGGATTAGTCCGCTAATTACTAACACGCCTTTAACACACTCCGTAAGTAATTCAACGAAACAGTAATACTAGTACATTTTAACCTAGTAAAACCCGTCGAGCTCGAGACCAACGCCTTAGATTACGTTAGTACAGGTGTACTATCCCAGCGCGATTCCGATAATATCCTACGCCTAGTAGTATTCTTTTCCAAAAAATATTCGAAAGAGGAGTATAATTACGAAATCTATAATAAAGAACTCCTCGCAATTATCAGATACTTCGAAGAATAGTAACTAGAGCTTAAGGGCGTATCTTTCCCTATTAAGGTAATCACTAACTATAAAAACCTAGAATATTTTACATCCACAAAGCAATTAACGCGACGCTAAATAAGATAGAGTATCTTCCTATCGCGCTTTAACTTTAAAATCACGTATAGACTAGGCCGCCTAGGCACGAAACCCGATAGCCTCACCCGTCGATCAGGAGATCTACCTATAGAAGGGGGGGATAAGACCGATAAACGCATCGCTTACTAGAACTAAGTACTACTAAAACCTTACTATTTCGACCTCGCCTACCTTGCAACGGACGAAGCTACTATAACGGACGAAGCTGCTATAGACGATTAAGAACTATAAAGACTCTTTAACGAAGCTTACGAGGTAGACGGGAACGTAAAAGAGTATATCCGTCTTATCCAATTAGGCGCCTAACGTTCAAAGGAAATATTACTTATAGACTACTTAGTACAAGATAACCGCCTGTTCTTCGGAGAACGCATCTTCGTACCTAGCTATAATCCGCTCCGTTTGTTTCTAATTAAACGTTACCACGACGACCCGCTCGTAGGGCACCTAGGCAAAGAGAAAACTATAACGTTACTCCTACGCGATTACTACTAGGTGGGCGTATACTAAACTATAGCCAAATACGTGCGGAACTACGACGTTTACTAGCGCGCTAAGGCGTCTCGAGATAAGTACTACGGCCAAATCAAGATAATACCCGCTCCCGAACACAGGTAGAAAGATATAGCTATGGACTTCGTAGGAGAACTTCTAGAAAGTAACGGTTTTAACGCGGTTTTAGTAGTTACTAATCGATTATCAAAGATGAGGTATTTAGTACCCTACCGTACTACTACCTTAGTAATAGCTCTAGCCAAACTTTTCGTCGCTAATATGTTCAAACTACACGGGCTACTAGATACTATCATTAGCGATCGAGGTACTTAATTTATAGCCGACTTCTGGAAAGCCCTTTACTAGCGCCTAGGAGTAACCCCGAAGCTATCCACAGCCTACTACCTAGAAACAGACGGTTAGATAGAACGGTTTAACGGCGTTATAGAGTAATACCTACGGAACTACATTAACTATCGTTAAGACGATTAGGTAGATTAGCTACTACTAGCGGAATTCTTAGCTAATCTACACGATTTAGTAACTACTAACTTATCACCGTTCGCCGCTAACTACGGATTTAACCCACGATTTACTATTTCGCCCCTAGTAGTAGCTAGAGAAGGTTCCATACCTAATAGTCGGGCCTAGTTATAACTCTCGGATAACTTCGTGTAGTAAATGGAATAGATCGATAGTTACCTCGGCGAACATATAACGTATGTATAATAAGTCTACGCCGAACAAGCTAACCGAGCACGAGCTCTAGCTCCGAGATATAACGTAGGGGACGAGGTCTTCCTGCTTACTACTAATATCTAGATAGACCGGGCTTCGAAAAAGCTCGATTAGAAGAAGCTAGGCCGTTTTAAAATCCTTACTAAGATCTTACCTTAGGTATATCGTCTAGACCTTCCTTACACTATGAAAATCTACCCCGTCTTTCACACCTCTTTGCTCCGCCCTACGGGCACGGATCCTCTGCCGGGCCAGCTATAACACCCCCCGCTACTAGTGCTTATCGACGATGAGGAGGAATTCGACGTCGAAAACATAGTGGGTATACGTTTTAACAAGAGCAAAAAACGTTTTAAGTATAAAGTATAATAGGTAGGATACGACCGAGTAACCTAGGAGCCTTTTGAAAACCTTACTAACTCCCGAGCTCTTGTTAACAAGTTCTACACCGCCTACCCGGACGAACCTATACTAGATGAAGTTACTACGGAGTAGCGCCTTAGGGGGGGGTAGTGTTACGGAGTAACACCGAGTTACAGCAACCTCCGGAAAGTCTGGGGCAGGGTAGTTCGTGCGCACCACATCAACTTTTACTACCCACCACCCAACTATCAACACTGGTACTATAGGCCTAAAAATAGAGCTGTAGGCTTGAAATTGACGTAGGTTTATGTAGATACATGCTTAGACTGATCAAAATCGCGTGTGCCATCCATTTGCCTTAATCACTGCATCCATCCGCTTTTTCATACTATCCAGAACACTATCAAATATATCCTGAGAGACGTTATCCCAGCTCTCGCGTAATGCATCCTATAGCTTCTCTATAATATCAACTTTACCGCCAGCTATAGTGGTGAGCTCTGGGTGCAGCTTTAGCACTCCATTTTTGAGGTGGAACCAGATGTGTTTAATCGGGTTAAGATCCGGGGAATAGGCCGGCCATTAGATGGGCACTACTCCCTAAGTAGCCATCCAATCGCGCACCGCATAGGCTTTATGGATAGGCGCATTGTCCTGCATGAAGAGCATACCAGGCTAATAGGCTATCTCGAGGTTGGTCTCCAGTACTTTGATGTAGGAGGCTGCTGAGTAGCCATTCTTCTTTACGTTTAGGTCCCTCTCCATTACGTGTAGTAGACACCTCCCCAGGGCTCCAGAGAAGGCCCCCCATACCATCACGCATATATCCTTGCCTGTTTTATATGGGGTGATCATCTCTTTCTTCCATTTCTGCGTGGGGGTCCTGAAACACCATTCTCTCTTGCGGCCTTTGCCGCGCTCTGCTGAGCATTCATCACTCCACACTACCTAGCGCTATTGATCCTTTGTCCAGTTGACATAGGCCAAAGCAAACTACAAGCGAGTATCTGCATGCTTTTATATAAGCGCAGGACGTCCTGCGCAGCGCTATTTCTTGATATTGTACTTCTTGAGTATCTTTCTATAGGTAGTGTTGCTAAAGTAACATCCGGTCGCAATTTTGGTCTCCTTATAGGTAGCCTTCGGATTGGCAATTATCTCGCGCATAATCTTGCGCTTATCCCTCGGGGTAACTACCTTAGGTCGGCCGCTGCGAGGTTTACTAACGTAGTGGTTGCGAGTAGTAGCTCGAGAGATAGTGGATTAGACGGTCGACGCGGGTATTTTTAGGCGCTTGGCTATATCGGCATGGGAGCCCCCCATCTCGTGCATTCCATATATTGTTGCGCGCTGCGTTGGAGAGAGCTCCTTCCCAGCTATAGTCTGGCCAAAGATAGAGCGCAAAGGAGTGCGTGGTTGCTTCATAGTATAGTGGTGAAGTGGGAGGGTTGGAAAGGTTAACGCGTCTGATCCGCGATTTCGGCCGAACCGCGGTAGACTTAGCGCGTAGTACTGTAGGAGGACGAGTAAGTAAGTAGATAAACGACGTCCGCACGAGTCGTATAGATCCCTAACGATCTAATTTAGTTAAGCTAAGCGAGAAGGCCTATACGCGTACAAAGCGATACTTACTACTCGCTAGCGCCTCTTGTTATTCTGTACCTAGACCTCTTCGTCAAATCTAGTCTTCTACTCCGTGTTGTTTGTTTTGTGCCTCGAGGCCTCGTGACACTAACCGATTATCGAAGATAAGGCATTTAATACCTTACCGCATAACGATATTAGTAATAACATTAGTAAAACTCTTCTTTTCTAATGTTTTCAAGCTATACGGACTACTAGATATAATTATCAGCGACAGAGGCACTTAATTTATGTTAGATTTCTGGAAATACCTCTACTAACGTCTAGGAATCTTACTAAAGTTATCCATAGCTTACTACCCTAAGACGGACGGGCAAACAGAACGTTTCAACGGCGTTATAGAATAATACCTTCGAAACTACGTTAATTACCGGTAAGATAATTAGGCTAAGTAGTTACCTATAGTAGAATTTATAGTAAATTAGCTCGATTTAGCTACTACTAACCTATTACCTTTTATAGTAAACTATAGGTTTAACCCACGGTTTATAGTCTTACCCCTAGAAGTAGTAACTACGGAACTTTTAACTCCTAATAGTCGAGCTTAATTATAACTTTCAGATAACTTTATATATTAGATGGAAGCGATTAACGAATACCTTAGCGAATACATAACCTATACTTAGTAAATCTACGCTAAGTAGGCTAATCGGGACCGCGCCCTAGTACCTAGATATAAAGTAGGAGACGAAGTCTTTTTGCTTACTACTAACATTTAGACGGACCGTACCTCGAAAAAGCTAGACTAGAAGAAACTAGGCCGGTTTAAAATCCTAGCTAAGGTATTACCGCAAGTATACCGTCTAGACCTACTATCTATAATAAAAATCTATCTAGTCTTCTATACCTTACTACTTCGGCTAGTCACCACGGACCCGTTACCCGGCTAATAATAACCTCTACCCCCTCCTATCATTATAAATAGAGAAGAGGAGTACGTTATAGAGAAGATAGTCAGATCACGATATAATAAGAGCAAAAAAAGATTTAAGTATAAAGTATAATAGATAGGCTATAATCGCGCTAATTAGGAGCCGATTAACTACCTATCTAACTTACGCGCTTTAGTTAACGAATACTACGATAAGTATCTAGACGAACTAGTACTAGACGAAATAGCGGCTAAACGCCGCCTTAGAGGGGGGGTAGTGTTACGGAGTAATACTAATAGAGTTATTATAAGCGAGTTAGGCGAGGATACCGCGGACGTTATAGACGTTGCGAGCGAGTTAGGTAGTAATTAGATTAGATCATCGGCTAGCCGAGGTGGTCTATGCGTATAGTACATATAACCTTCTATCGCGCGTAGCCTCCTACGAGGTTCTATAGCTAGAACCTCGTTATTAATCCGATCCTTTTGCTCTATCTAGTCCAGCTTGCTCGTTTAGTAGCCTAGGTGTAATGGGCCTACTGAGACTGAACACCGGAGTGCCGCCTGAGTAGTATATGCACAGGGACAGGACGAGTAATTGGACACTGAAGGGTCTGGATTCTGTTATGACGATAACCTATGAAGAATCCCATCCTCCTTGGCTGGCGCTTCCTTTGAAGGTTGCCCTTGCTTACTAACCTAAGCGAGCCAAGCCTTGCCACTGCGTCCTCGA